>OZ019974.1:33979613-34579613 GCA_963970395.1 Ephialtes manifestator | reverse complement strand
TGTCGTTCTCGTTCTGTTCGAAGAGCGTTACATACTCTGTAGAGAAAAGAACCAGGAAATAAAAATTATCACTTCAAGTACTAAATAAAAATTATTGTATTATAATTATTTGATACTGCAGACTTCATATTTTATCTCACCTCGATCGTTCGCTATAACTGGTCGAAAAATTCGAATCCCAAGATGCCAATTTTTTTGTATCTTCGGAATATAATAACGAAAACACTGTAATTTTTTCAGCAAAAAAAGGGTCCGAGTCAACGTAAAAAAATATTATTTCATTATTTTTCCTAAAAATACATGATGTTAATCTTTGGCGGCCTCAGAAAAAATATAATGAAAAAGTACATTCAATAACCTACAATTTATGTCCAGACAATGTTTTTCAGTAATGAGTATTTTTCAAAGCACAGCGAATCGTAGGAAATAAAAATTCAAATAATCGATAATAATCGATATTTATTTTTGGATCGAAAAATTATTTTAAAAATCTGAAAAAATTTGACAACTTTCAGAACATCCTAAAGAACATGGAAAAAAAATATGAAATTTTTTTGAGACCGCGTGTATTAAAAGTGGTCCCGGTTGGTGCGTAATGCCCCATATATAAATATTATAAGAATTTTTGATATTGAGTTATAATATATTTATGTTGAGAATTTACGGTTTGATAAAATAAAGCTGCAAAGTAGAATTTTGCAAATTGCTTACTCATTTTTTTTCTCTATGAGAAAGCCAAAATCAATTGACCTAACTCATCATAGAGGTTAGCTTTGGAAAAAAGCGAGAAATAATGAGGAAACAATTTGCTAAGTTCCACTTTGCAGCTTTATTATAGTAGCGATGAAATTTCGTCAGGATTATAATAGATAAGAGACTGATTTATTGGTGTAGTTTCGATATCATCCGATTATCAGGGTGTTCGTTATGCTATGTTTCAGATATAACTTAGTATTCCTTGGGGTAACGTATCTCATACCAATGACTGTCATGGCGGTTTGCTATACACTCATGGGCCGGAAGTTGTGGGGTTCAAAATCGATAGGAGAGCATACACAACATCAGAAGGAATCAATGAAGTCGAAACGCAAGGTAAACACGAATAATTATATCACGAGATACAGTTACGTGGAAATTCTGTTAGCCATTCCAACGAATTTGCAATTTCCCTGACCTAAACGTGACCCCGAGGCTTAAGTGGTTCAAGAAGAAAATCATAATAAAACCTCGACGCCCCAAGAGTTAAAATTGCGGAAAACTACCAAATCAACGAGTCGAGTTTTGAAACATTTACTGCAGTGACACTCTGCGTTATATTCTTTGCTACTGTAACGAAAATAACTAAGGAAAGATACGTCAAAATGGTCAAAACAGTTTCAAGAAGTTACTTGGAGAAGTAATTCCAAAAAGGTTAAGATGAAGATGCATTGCAAGACTTTCACTGAAACTTTGTCATTGATGTCCGAATTGTTCCATTGGATCTAATTGAGTAAATTGGTTTTTAAATGGCTGTTATTTTATAACTGTTCATGTTATTTAGACAGAAACGACGAAATAAAACACATGTGAAAATCAAACCATATGTTTCGTGAAATGTAATATACTGCACCTAATTTACATCAATGATTATTTACATCGGTCACTATCAATTATCATCACCATAAGATTTCTATATTTTTATTTTTTTTACTTTTTCAATAAACAACGATATTGAAAATTACAGTAATATTCAACTCTTGTGATAAAAAAATGATTATTCAGGACTCTTTAAAAAAAAAAAAAAATAGTATTCGTACGTAAAATAACGATCGGTTTATAACTCATCAATCCCAACGATTTATTATGACTTTTGTCGGTGACGTTTATCGAAAAACAAGGAATAAACCAATCACCATCGTTCTATATTATTACCTCTTTTACCAGGTTGTGAAGATGTTCATCATCGTGGTAACAATATTTGCGGTGTGTTGGCTACCTTATCACGGATTCTTCATTTTTCTTTATCACCATCGACACTTTACGGGGACTACTTACGTGCAGCACGTTTACCTGAGTTTCTATTGGTTGGCTATGTCAAACGCTATGGTGAATCCTCTTATCTACTACTGGATGAACACAAGGTGAGTTTAGCAGATTTGGAAGTTGTTACGTTTACTTACCTTCCAAATTGATTCGTGTACAAGAGATTGGGTTCTCTCGCTCGAGACACAGCATGCTTTGTTTCCCTCTCGAGATGACACATCATGCCTTGGTTCCCTCTCAAGACACATCATGCCATTTATACCTGTTGACAGTGTTAGACTTTTGAGTTAAAAAATATGCGTTTGCTTATTAGTAAAAGGAGTAGAAGAAGAAAAGCGATGAACTTGACAGAGACCATCTTATGGTCACACAGACGGTTCCAATTTGCCAGTGACCGTCTCATGGCGATACAGATAGTCGTAATTTAACACAGACCGTTCGAATTTGATACAGACCGTTCCAATTTGATACAGACCGTTCCGATTTTACACAGACCGTTCCAATTTGACACAGATCGTTCCATTTTGACACAGACCGTTTCAGTTTGGCACATACGGTTCCAATTTGACCAGACCGTTCCAATTTGGCACAGACCGTTCCAATTTGACAGAGACCGTTCCAATCTGATACAGACCGTTCCAATTTGACACAAACCGTTCCAATTTGACACAGACCGTTCCATTTTGACACAAACCGTTCCAATTTGACAGAGACCGTTCCAATCTGATACAGACCGTTCCAATTTGACACAAACCGTTCCAATTTGACACAGACCGTTCCAATCGGATACAGACCGTTCCAATTTGACACAAACCGTTCCAATTTGACACAGAGCGTGCCGATTTTACACAGACCGTTCCAATTTAACATAGATCGTTCCAATTTAACACAGACCGTTCCAATTCGACACAGACCGTTCAAATTTGTCACAGATCATTCCAATGTGACAGTTTTATTATGGCTACTCAGACCACCTTATTTCGGGATACTGTTACAATTCGACATAGACCGTTCTACTTTAAAAAGTGTTTCAATGCGGCAAGAAGAATCCCGATTTGAAAAAAACATTATCCTAGTTTGACGCAAACTTTTTCCTATACTGACCTTGTTTGAGCTAAGTTCAGAGATTGTTCCGTATCAATCCGGGACGCTGCACAAATGCATTCTGTACATCTTTTCCGTACCAGATTTTATCGTATCGAACTTTATCATGGAAAACTTTGAAGCGTTAAGCTTCTAAGCGTTGAAGTACTGCGCGCAGTTTTGTCTTGTCGAAAAGATTTACCGTGCAAGTTTTCGTTGTGATGGAGAATTGATGATCGGCGGATTTTCATCATGCTGAGTATGGTACGTCAACAATCTGTGCATAAGTACTCGAGCGTCTATGTAGAGATCACTATGCAGAAATTGAGTACTCCGAAAGTTTTACTAATTTTTCTAGCTTCTTTTATATATTCTTTTTGAAATATTGTAAAGGAGCTTTGTTGGAAGAATATAATTTTTCCAGACCCTATAAATCAAATTGCAAATTTTCGTTTTGTATAATTATTGGTCAATTTGTTTTCCATTCTTTTTACCACTGAATCAAATTTGGTACGTCGAACTTTACAGAGTTAACAGAGTAAATTCAATTTGATTATATCAACGTAAATTGCAATGTAAAAAAATAGTCCATATTACCGAAGGCTGAGTGGCCCAACATTCTAATATTGTTTTGGCTGCTGAAAATCAATACTTGCAGCTACTTTATAGTGACTGGGCTATCTTACCTCACCGGCCCAAATTCACCCCTTTAACCCTGTAGAATATCAATGTTTCTCTTGGAACTTGAATCATCATGGTGAAGGTATCTGTTTCTGAAACCAAAGGCCAGTAAATTTAGTTACACTCGGACAGTTTCAGTCATTAGCACGTCTTTGCTCGGCCAATGTATATATAATCACTAATCTCTATTCAAGCTATCTCCTCTTTTGTTAAAGCAAATTGTTGCCAATTGTCTTTTCCTACAGTTTCTCGATGCAAACATTTAACACCACGCAGTTGTTCATTTATAATTCTCCTTAAAGTTGCTCTTCACCTTCACGCTTCAGTGCACGGTTATGCAATTATATAGCGCTGAAACTTATTGAATTAGCTCGTGGATAGAGAGAATGAGAGCGAAGCAATATAATTCATCGCAGCTGTTAGTGTGTAGCAGATAAAAAAGTAATCACTTTCTCGAGACTCTGGCAAAGGAAGACAGATGCGATGAAGGAAAGAGCAGGTGATGGAAGCGATACTATACGATGAGAGATTTTTGCGCGTGACTTAACTTTGCAGAGTAGTCGTTAAAGAGAAGCTTTCGAAGCTTATACAAGACATTAAAATCTTGCCAAAACGGTCGTAACAAAAAAATATCGATACTGAGAACAAAAAAAAACCGTCTTCACCATTATATTAAGATATATTTTTAGGAGCGTTAAAAATATCTGTATAACAAAATAACTAAACAATGTTTGGTCGAAAATAATACCCATAATTATTAATATATAAAGATAAATATATAAAGGCAGTTTTATCCACATAGAAAAATATATATGTAACATATATTTTTTGTAATGTACGGCGCCAAAAAGTTATATATTTCGAATATATTGTGCATATATTTCTATTTTCGTGAGGAAATAGAAAATTCTATTTCCTTTTATGAAAATGATTCATTTTCTGTCTTTCAGCTTTCGGAATTCATGTATTATATCCCATAACAATTAATTTACTCTATTAGCTCTGAGTTCGCAGATTAAAAAAATGAGATTTGAAAGATGATCACGAGTGAGTTCATGAAATAGTTTTTAACCCACTTTGGAGTGTAAAAAGAGAGTTCTCCTCTAAACTATATTTAAGTATTCATTAAAGAATTATTCAATTTTTTTACTACATTATTTCACATCGATGATTTCCTCCCGGCTCCTAAATCGCGATGCCCTAGGCACGTGACTGCAGTTCACCTGGATTATAAACCATCTGCAGTTTTACATATATTATAATTAGGTATACCCGTTGAAGCCCAAGTAATGAGCATTTTCAATATTTCTGGGTAGATGCACGTTTTTTTTACTCCTTCAGTTAAACCCACGCCATGAGTGCTTAAGCTTTATTAAGCACAGGTGGGAATTTATACAGCGTAGTTTTGATAGCTTATGTAAATTGCTTCGAATGAAATTACTCGAAATCCGGAGCTTAACTCCAAATTTAACACAATTAAATTTTAGTTTTAAAGGGGGAGGGGGAAGATACTTTCAGGCGCGAAATTTCTTTTCACTATTCAGATTTTTTATTTGTTTGTATTTTGAATTTTCTTTCTTGTCAAGAAAGAAAAAATTTAACATCATTCTAACGCTGGCTGCACTGATCGGAAAAAAAAATTAATGAAGATTTTTCTTTGATCAACACTCATAGGAAGAATATGAACTAAGAAAAAATGAGAATTATTGAGAATTAGTGACATTGGGTCTGGGAAGTCCTGGATGGAGTCTGGGCAGTCCAAGATGGAGTCTGGGCAGTGCCAGATGGAGTCGAGGCAGTGCCAGATGGCGTCGAGGCAGTGCCAGATGGAGTCGAGGCAGTCCCAGATGGAGTCTGGGCAGACCCAGATAGAGCCTGGGCAAAATCCAGGATGGAGTCTGGGCAGAATCCAGGATGAAGTATGGGCAGAATCCAGGACGGCGTCTGGGTAGAATCCAGGATAGTGTCAGGGCAGAATCTAGGATGGAGTCTGGGCAGAATCCAGGATGGAATCTCGGCAGAATCCAGGATGGAGTATGGGCAGAATACAGGATGGAGTCTGGGTAGAATCAAGGATGGAGTCTGGGCAGAATTCAGGATGAAGTCTGGGCAGAATCCAGGATGGAATCTGGGCAGAATCCAAGATGGAGTCTGGGCAGAATCCAGGATGGAGTCTGAGCGAATTCAGGATGGAGTCTGGGCAGAATCCAGAATGGACTCTGGATAGAATCCAGGATGGAGTTTGGGCAGAATCCAGGATGGAGTCTGAGCGAATCCAGGATGGAGTCTGGGCAGAATCCAGAATGGAGTCTGGATAGAATCCAGGATGGAGTCTCGGCAGAATCCAGGATGGAGTTTGGGCAGAATCCAGGATGGAGTTTGGGCAGAATCCAGGATGGAGTCTGGGCAGAATCCAGGGTGAAGTCTGCCCAGAGTTCCATGCTGCACCCCGCATCTTTACTACACGGGATAATATTCCTAGAATGAGACAATTTTATGCAAAGTCCAACTGTAATTTTATGATCAATTTGTTGGATTGAATAATTTCATTGGTAAAGATTCCGCCAGACGTTACGTGAGCAGCACTGGAAACTCCCACGAGGCTTGGGGAAGTCCCGAAAGAAATCAGCACTCGCAGTGTTGTTGCCCCCATCGGATCAGAACGTTCGCACCCACCCTTCAAGTTCGCGTCAGCTTTCTCATTTCTCCCACGTACATTACAGGCACCAACTCTGCTTCGACATTCCAAAAAATTCCAGTCATGTAAAGGGACGTGGAAATCGATATAAGGATTTCGATACTTCCTATGTACCCGCTTCCTATTTACTACATTGGTCGTACCCAAAACACAGCATTACCATTTTGGGTAGTGAAGGATTTGATCAGCAAAGTAACCAAATCCATTTCAATAAGGATGAGAAGACGAGTCAATAAAGTACCTACCGGAAGACAAACCTGCAGAATCTTAATGTTTTTTTGTCTTAATTCTTATCTTTCATTCGATCAACGGAACAACTCGTATTTTCCAATCAACAAGTAAATAAGATTATCTGTTAATGCCATCGTCCAAACCTTCTAATTAGCAAACGAATCGAAATTTGCATTTTGCATTTGTGTTCGCTTTTGTCTCGAATTGAATTGATCAGTTTTAATTTATTATCACCATTTCAGAAGTTACAAATATCTCAAACGAAATGTTGATAATTACATTTTTTTTTAATTAGTGTTTTTTTAAATTATTATCTAATGCGGAAGAAATTTCTCCAGATTTATAAATATCGAAGTTGCAGCTCTTTGAACTCTTATACTTGAAAGTGATCGAGTTATAACCCTTGTAGGTCTCATACTTGATGATGGACGAGTTATACCCCTTTCCACACTAAAGCGTCAAAGTGCTGTAAACTTCGTTGATTGTAAAGTTAAAAAGCTTTTTTCTTCGTTACATTCGTCGTAAAACCGACGAAAATTTCGATATTATAAAGTCGATCAGAAAAAATCAAGGTGACTCGACGACCTTGACCCTTCCATCGACGAGCTTAACCATGAGACCTTCAACTGTCCTCTATGAAACTCTATAGGTTTCGCATAAAAATGTTTCTATTAGATCACTCGTGTAAAAATTACGAGTCCAGGTTGGATTCTGGCCAGTCCCGGATAAAGTCTTGGTAGTCCAGAATAGATAATGGGACTTGATCCGATTATATGGTCCATCCTGGACTCCATCCTGGACTGTCCAGACTCCACTCTGGATTGTCCAGACTCCACTCTGGATTGTCCAGAATCCATCCTGGATTGTCCAGAATCCATCCTGGATTGTCCAGAATCCATCCTGGATTCTGTCCTGGATTGGATTAAATCCAGTTTTTGGTATGCTTTGTTTTATATATTTAACTATGTATATGTAGAGCTAATATACAAGATTTATTGTGAAATTGAAATGAAAAAGAATTCCGGCATATATCAAAATTTTGAAGCGATTTTTAACGATCTATTACAAAGAAGCTTTGGGGGCTAAATAAAAAGAAAACTTTCGGCATCAATTTTTTTTAAGTTCATTGAAGCATCGAAAGGCACTTGTGCATCGCCTGAGGGATATTACATAGCGTGCGTCTCACGTTTAAAGCATGGATAAGCTTAAGTTATTCTCTCTACGTCCAATCCAGGTCAAAAAGCATGTGCACTTTACGATAGAAATAAATTATTGATTCCGCCATGCATTAATTATTTCACAGATTTCGAGTCTACTTTCAACAAATCATCTGTAAATGTAGCTGCATGATAGGGCGAGAGAATGCCAGGAGCCGTCAAATGCAAGAAATGGCAGGACTTCAACGTTCGGAACTAGCACGCTCGAATTCAGGTGAGTTGAATCGAAAAACAATTATTGTATCTATCACACTGACAATAAGCATTGAATGTCACACTGTATATCACATTCATAGATTGCATGAACTAACTCTAGTCACTAGTTGCATCCCCAGCTAACACTAGGTATTTGTTATGAGCAAATCAATAAAGGGGGGCGAACAGACAGACAATCTAAATATTCGCCATACGCAAGTAGACAAAGTGGGGAGTGAGCAGACTGTCAACCTTGGTATTCGCCGTATTCAAGTAGATACAGTGTGGGATGTGCAGACCCAAAATAAAAAAATTATATATAGGCATTAAATTATATATGGGGCATTCCATCTGAATTTTTCATACTTCGATCGTGACCCCCTTCAATAATTTTAACAATTTTTTATCACAAAGTATTTTGAAAAAGAAAAGACACGTATTTTTTCGTTTGGCGCTACGAGCAATATTTCCGACAGACAAATTTTTATAAAAATGTGAATTTTTCGGTATTTATATTTTTTTATGCGTTAATATCTTGAAAATTAACAGTCCTATCAAAAAATGGTCAGGATCAAATTTGTTCAGTTTATGAAGAGCTACATAATCTATATAAAAAATATTATCGTTTTCCTAACGTTTTGTTTTATGACGTTAAACAACAAAATATCGTTTTTCAAAAAACCGCCACTTTTTATCATTTTTATATACTCACGAAAAAACTCTGTTTGCAATTACAAAATTTTTGAGACCCTATGCAGAATGGCAAGACTTTTTAATGAGAAGTTGTACGCAGTTGAAGTTTCTTTAACATCCTGAATTATTACGTAAAGAGTGTACTTACGTAGTACTTTTCGAAAAAAAATACCTACCAACCTGCATAGGGGTTCAAAAATGTTGTTATTTTACACAGAATTTTTATGTAAGTGTATAAAAATTATAAAAAGTGGCGCTTTTTTTGCAAAACGATACTTTATTGTTTAACGTCATATAACAAAATTTTAGAAAAACTACAATAACATTTTTTATATACGTTATGTAGCCCTTTGCAAACTCAACGAATTTCATCGTAGACATTTTTCGATAGGACTTTTCATTTCCAAGATATTGCCGATAAAAATAATATCAGTAACGAAAAATTCCGACTCTTACTAAAATTCGTCTGTCGGAAATGTTCGTCGTAGCGCTAAACAAAAAAATACGTATTTCTTCATTTTTAAATACTTTTTGATAAAAAATTGCCAAAATTATTTATGGAAGTCAGGGTCAGAGCATGAAAAATTCAGCTGGAATTTAATACCCCATAGGTATTAAATTATATATAGTACATAAAAGATATATTTATATTTTTAAATATAAAATTGGACATATGTAGTCGCTCTATATGCTATTTATATACAATTTATACAAAAACCCAAATGCACAGGTAATCTTATATATATATTGCATATCTCATTTGTACGATAACCGTTGGACAAGTTGTATTCTCAAAAGTTAACAAAATTGTCAAGATATTCACCACCATGTTCATCACATTTATTCTGTAGGATAATGTTGAACAATCAATCGCTGTTCGAAAAACGCAAAACTGTCGGTTATTGACACTCATCGGTATTAGCTGGATTACTGTCAGTCCATTTAGAGGTTCTCGGATGAAAAAAAAACTCGCCTTCTTCCACATTGTTTTCACTCCCACACGAATTCCTTCACTCGGCGAAAATGAACTCCCACGAATTTCTTGAAATGTCATAATATATAATATAGCTTATAATAGCTTACACCGAAGATTGAGCACGTTGAGATATTGAACAATACTCAACTTTTTTGTCAGCCTTTTTTATAATTCCACTTGAAACCTTTTAGCCCCAGCAATTTTTCTTTCCCTTGGAAAGAAAAAATTGAGGGTAGTCGAAAAATGATAGGGTCATTTGAGAATCCAAACCGGGCTTGATAATATTTTATTACTTCTTATTGTTCGATATTAAGATTGATTCAACTATTAATTTAGTTTCATCATTTATAGCCGATAGTCCAGTCTAATAACTTTCACGAGTAGTACAAATTCCTGTTGCTTAATGTAGGTTTCATTCGGAGCTTTTCTACTTCAGAGAAACTCCGGTAACTACCACAATCCAACTTTTCGTCTGGCGCTTCGCCAACCCAACATTCCATCCGAAAAGTTATGCTCCAAGAGAGTTCGAGTAAATTTTGTCAGACAGAAAAGAAACATCACGTATCGCGTGTATAGATCAATATGTCAATATGTCTGTTTCGATGTATCATTTTTTACTTTTTCTTTTTTTATTTTTAACCTGACAAAATATTTGTAGGAAAAAATTCATCTCTCATATAATAAAAGATAAAAAATGATGCCTCACTCGACTTTATACTTGTGTCAAACTTATTTTAAACAATCTTATTGCTACGACCATCTTTTACTTTTTTATTTGTCAGCAAAAAAAAAAAAAAAAAAAAAAAAATTATAATCTCCTCCGGATTACGATATTTTATCACGCAAACGCAATTCGCATAAGACCATTAGATTTTACGGAGCGTTGAAGATAAAAAAATTATTTTTTTTAAATCTTGGCGCCGAGACGTTACCGCGTCTCTTGATATATTCAACTATTATAATTTGTGGACCCAAGTATCACCGAGAATATAGAGATGCATAGTTTTAGAGTGTTACAATTCAATTTATAGCCAGATACAACAAGATCAATCATAGACATTCGGCTACAATCTCCATTTGGTGAAACAAAAAAAATGTTGTAATTTGAAACAGAAATTCTGGACAACGTTGACAGAATATAGAAATAACCCGCGTAGAAAAAAAGAATCTTGTGAAGAATCTTTTGAAGAATCTTAAAAAAAGTCTTGAAAGAATCTTTACAGGAGTCTTGAAAAGAATCACGCATAGGAGCCGGAGCAAGATTCTTTCCAGGATTCTTTTCAAGATTCTTTCCATCCGAAAGCGTTTTGAGAATCTTTGAAAGAATCTTAATGAAATTCTTCAGAGGAATCGAGCGAAACCTGTTGATGCTTTCCAGGATTCTTTTCAAGATTCTTTCCATCCGAAAGCGTTCTGAGAATCTTTTAAAGAATCTTGAAAAAAGTCTTTAAGAGAATCGTGAAAAGATTCCGTCCATTAAATAGAAAAATCATTGAAAGATTTTTAATGGAATTCTTCAGAGGAATCGAGCAAATCCTGTTGTTACTTTCCCTTGGTGTCGAGACAGTAAATTTCGGTACGTCAACGAAGGGTAAACCCCTCGTGTATAGTCGAACTCAAAACAGCTTTGCAGTCTTATATACGTTCAAGCTTCAAGTCACCTGCGAGAAACGCTTCGACGGCTCGCCATCTAGCGGAGTATTGAATATAAGTGTTTCTTACGATGCCACTAGATGGCGAGTGGTCGAAGCGTTTCTCGCAAGTGACTTGAAGCGTGAACGTATATAAGACTGCAAAGCTGTTCTGAGTTCGACTATACACGAGGGGTTTACCCTTCGTTGACGTACCGAAATTTACTGTCTCGACACCAAGGGAAAGTAACAACAGGTTTTGCTCGATTCCTCTGAAGAATTTCATTAAAAAATTTTCAACGATTTTTTTATTTAATGAACGGAATCTTTTCACGATTCTCTTAAAGACGCTTTTCAAGATTCTTTCGAAGATTCTTTAAAAGTATCTCAGAACGCTTTCGGATGGAAAGAATCTTGAAAAGAATCCTGGAAAGAATCTTGCTCCGGCTCCTATGCGTGATTCTTTTCAAGATTCCTGTAAAGATTCTTTCAAGACTTTTTTTAAGATTCTTTAAAAGATTCTTCACAAGATTCTTTTTTTCTACGCGGGAAGTATCTAAGGGAGTAAAATCAAGAACAATGGGTTTCGAATTAGTTGAATTATCAGTTTGAATCATGAAGCCTGCAAATTCCATCAGGATCATAGAAACGTTCACGAAGAAACGTCAACGAACAACGGGTCTTCATGAATTCGAAGAGACCGCTGTCGACAAGTAGAATTTCAACAAACTACGGAGTTGACGCTATTTCGTGAAACCAAGTATTACGACGTTGGAATATCGCGTGGAATTAACCAAGGATACCCTGATCCTGCGGAACACTGTACAATGTAGTTGCTGCGGTTGACAGCAATGGCTGACAAAAGCGGATCTCGAAACGAGGCGGAAATTAACGCTGTTGTACAACAAGTATTTACGATGATGTCTCTGAAGACGTTAAAGAGAAAATCATAATTTTAGAACATAGCGAACGTTCTTTGGACTAAATTGATCATTGATAATCACTTACAGTGATTCACGTGGAAAATTGCAGCCCGATGCTTAAAAAAAAATTGGAATTGTAATAAAATTAGAACCAATCTATAGATTATCATCAAATTCTGCCTAAAATTGCCTTAAAGGTTGGTCCTAAAATTTTGTTCATTTTGGAGGATTCCGTTGTGCGGGTTAAAGATAACACGTAGTTCAAGCATAACTCTGTATGAAGGAAACTTCTTTGAACTTGCATTGCGTGACTTTAACTTCCCCCCGCCCATTCACCAGTGACAAAGTGCGACGCTTTCACGACTCCCCCTCGCACCCTAACAACATGACGTGTTAAGTGAATGGCTCCTAGTCGCGCGACGCCTGTATCCAAGTAAAGCACTCTGAATATTACTTGCAGTGATTACCAATAGTCTTCTAATAGTTAGATTAACTAATCGTATTTGTTACGTATAGTATTAACATCTATGTAATTATTAATAGTATACGGAACTTAAGCTAGTTTTTTTCACAGACTATATCCCGCTTAAAAAAGATGCGGTGTCCAGGATTGAATCTAGGACAGAATCCAGGATGGAGTCTGGATTGTGTTGGATGGACTCTGGGTAGTCCAGGATGGAGTCCAAGGTGGAGAATGGGATCGGATTAAAACCCATTCTCCATCCTGGTCTACCCGGACTCCATCCCGGACTGCCCAGACTCCATCGTGAACACATCATTTTTACGCGGGTAGCAAGTTGCTTAGAGAAACAAATTCATGCATAACTAATGAATAGTCTTGGACTAACCAAGCCATTTTTCTTTGTTTTTCATGCACATTGTGAAACTCCTCCCACATAACATTTATGAGTACAGGATGGAGACTGCGCAGTCCCAGATGGGGTCTGGGTAGTTACGCATTGAATCTGGGCAGTCCGGGCGGAAGTTTGGGCAGTCCCGGCAAGAGTCTGGGCAGTCCGGGCGGAAGTTTGAGCAGTCCGGGTGGGAGTCTGGTTAGTCCGGGCGGGAGTCTGCGCAGTTCGGGCGGGAGTCTGGGCAGTTCGTGCGGAAGTCTGGGCAGTCCGGGCGGAAATCTGGGCAGTCCGGGCGAGAGTCTGGGCAGTCCGGGAGGAAGTCTGAGCAGTCCGGGTGGGAGTCTGGTTAGTCCGGGCGGGAGTCTGGGCAGTTCGGGCGGGAGTCTGGGCAGTTCGTGCGGAAGTCTGGGCGGTCCGGGCGGAAGTCTGGGCAGTCCGGACGGAAGTCTGGGCAGTCCGGACGGAAGTCTGGGCAGTCCAGACGGAAGTTTGGGTAGTCCAAACGGGAGTCTGGGCAGTCTAGGCGGAAGTCTGGGTAGTCCAAACGGGAGTCTGGGCAGTCTAGGCGGAAGTCTGGGTAATCCGAGCAGCCTGGGCAATTCCAAATGGAGTCTGGGCAGCCACGGATGGAGTCTGGTCAGTTCCGGATAGAGTCTGGGCTGTCACGGATGGAGTCTGGGTACACGTAGAGAAATAATTGGTTATATTTGGCCCCAACCATTGATATGGCTAAATACGCTCCAAGCGACTAAGTTGGCTAGCTCAACCAATTTTTTGGTTGGACCGACAAACTGGTAGGTTTTGATACCCAATTTTCTAGTTACCAACCAATTTATTTGCGGGCCTATCCAACTAGTTTGTCGGCCCAACTAACTGATTTGTTTCTGTAACCAATACCGCTGCGCGGAACGAAGTTCCCGGTTTTCGGCTCCGTCGATGAGAAAAATCGTATACACTCCTCGAGCAGTAAATAAGAAAGCCTCAGATCACATGTTTGTCGACCTCGTCTTCGCCTCGGCCAACAATTACATGTGATCTGAGACATTTCTTACTTTACTGCCCTAGGTGTGTAATATACTATTTCTCCGTGCAGGCCAGGGTCGGAACGAATCCCATACTCCATCCTGGATAAGTTAGACCCCTAGCAATCACGACAACTGTCAAAGTGACCGAAAAAATAACGGTGGTAGAAGTTGTTTTCTGCACAGAAAAAACTTTCGGTAATGGTCAAAACGACTTTCGAAACAATCAAACGAAAAAATCTCAAAGTTGTTTTTTCGTCGCTGAAACCAATGGACCGTCAAAACAACCTTTGCGTAGACATCGGGAAGGTTGCTTTTCGGGTTGCTCGAGACCGTCGAATGACCGTCAAAACAACCTTCCCGCTAACTCCGGGAAAGTTGTTTCGACCTGATGGTCACCGTACAAATAACCAATGAAGATTTTGAAAAAAAAAAACAAAAAAAAATTGTCTTTAATTTAACCGGTTATTTTGCTCTTTTACTGCATATTCGACTTTGTTCAACAATTTGATACGTGATTGAGCATGAACAAAGAATGTAAATTTTTTGTCACTGGTAGGATTCGAACCTGAGACCTTGTGATTGTTGCCATGCGCCTTAGACCACTCGGCTATTCACACCTTTAGAAATACATGTTTCGATTGTCTATTTGTAATACAAAAAAAAGTCTAATCATGTTATGAGTTTTTACAATTGTGTAATTGTGTCTAAAACTACATAAAAATTCCCCCGGGTCGAAAATTAATAATCCATAAAAATAATGTACAATTAAAAGAGCAAGATAACCCATTAAATTAAGCTCAAAAACGATTTTTTTCTTCGACATTTACATAGGTTGTTTTGACAGTGACCACCGCGTCAAAATAACTTTCCCGGAGTTAGTAGGAAGGTTGTTTTGACGGTGACTCTGGTTCCGGCGACGGAAAAACAACTTTCAGATTTATTTTTGCTTGATTGTTTCGAAAGTAATTTTGACAATTACCAAAAGTTTTTTCCGTGCAAAAAACAACTTCTACTCAGCGTTATTTTTTTGGTTATTTCGACAGTTGTTTTTGCGAAAAAATGAAAGTTATCGTGATTGCTAGGGACTCCATTCTAGATACCCCAGACTCCATTCCGGACCCTACCCTGGATTCCATCGTGGAAGCCTCATTTTTTTCTACGAAGGATATTTATATAATTGATATCATCTTCGATATCATTGACTAATAGCGCATCTCTCAGTCAATATAACATGTATATTCTGTGAAACGATCATATCGTCATTTCTCTCACATTACATACTGCCGGTCTCATGCATATTATCCGGGAATAGAAACTGTACCGCTTGTTATTCTGTTATCATACTGTGCCTTCCACTTTGCTTTCAGGTCGATTCAAATCAACGTCTATTCGATGGCGACACAGTACCGCGGACAGCCACGTGCAGGCCTTTCGGATGAACTCACGTTCCATATGCGAGAAAATCCACGCAAGGGAAAACGCAACTATCATTTAATAAGAATGAGGTATCCTCCCCTGAGCCGATGAAACGTATGTGATGTATTTTTCATCGACTTATTACAGACCACGAAGTCAAGGGGTGGAGAAAAACATGTTTCTAATTTTATGCTTTAACCGATGAAATATCAAATGTACTAGGCGGCGATATTTTTTTCCAGGTATTCGTTCGTTCGTTTTTCTTGTGGTAAAATCTTTCCAATCTTTCCACAAAACAGTTAAATATTTCTTAACTGAAACGGCGATATGAAAAATTACTTTGCGCAAGACTTGATGTAAATAGAGTTGTTTAAAAAATAATTATTCAGCATTAACCATTGCAACGAAATCGAAAAATCAGCTGGAATAGTAATTCCATACTACATCATTACCATGTTAATCATGTTGGTACACTGAGAAAAAAATATATATTTGTTCATTTGCCCAACAAAATTGTTCCACAAAAGTGAAATTCAATTGATTCAAGTGATTTTTCTTCAGTGTAACGATACAAAAATGTTAGAAGGAAAATGTTGGTCAAACGTTGTCTATTCTCGGTACCATTTCATGGATATAGAATGACTTATGGAATATAGCAGCAAAGGAAAAAAGTTTATGAAAGTTCATACATGCCGTAAGCCATGGCGAATAAAACGTATATTTTACTTTGTTTTAAACCGCAGAATGCAGAAGCTACATGTTGTACATCATAGAACACCTCCTGTATTCACCTCACAACAGTCCAAATAAACGAATGTATTTTTTTTAACCTTTTTCCGATAAAATGTACAAATTCACGAGTTCAGCGTGGCCTCCACATCGAATAAATGCATTGATCTCTATTCTTGCAATCAAGCGGTGAGCGACGACTAGTTAGTCGTACCTTGATTGTCGAAGTATTTATTTACGCAGTATTAACATATTGTACAATTAAGAAAATTGTTCGTGGCTGTCACTTTTATGGTTCCCTAACCAAAAAAATTGTTGAAAAGTAGAACTGATAAACAATTTCTAAGTTAAGATTCAAAATAACGTTTCATATTTAGGTTAAATATAGTTAAAATAATATTAAGAATGTGTATATTCATAATAATTGTATGTTCATATACATACGTGCATATATGTGTAATTGACTATATTAACAACTTCTTTTGAAAAAAGGTGCTGTTTTACTATATTATTGTGAGTGTTTTTTACGACCCCTATCATGTCATACAAAAAAGAAAATAATAACAAAAAAAAAAAAAATATTAATGTAGGATAAAAATCGAATTGTCGCAGTATATTGTATTGGAATACCTAATACTTCGTTAATACTCTGATTCGAGTATAAAATAAAAAATCGAGTCGATTATTTCTTTAGACCAACCGAATTTTTGGTTATGCCAACTAAGTTATTGGTCCTATTACAATGAACTTAGTTGTACTAACCAATAACTTGATTGTAAGTTGATATGGACATGACCAATTTTTTAAATTGTAGATTTGTGCGACAATGTTCGTTGCCAAGCCTTTTTTTCGTTAACAGAGTTAGATCTTTAAAAAAAATGGATTCTATAAAAACTCGCACCAGCGGAGACGGAAACTTGGGACGTAAAAATCAAGAGCCCAAGACAGAGTCTGGTTAGTCCAGGATGTAGAATGGAATTTGATCCGATCCCATTGTCCATCTTGGAATCCCTCGTGGATTACCCAGACTCCTCCCTGTATTACTCAGAGTCCATCCTGGATTACCCAGTCTCCATCCTGAATTACCCAGACTCCTTCCTGTATTGCCCAGAGTCCATCCTGGATTACCCTGACTCCATCCTGAATTACACAGACTCCATCCTGGATTGTCCACAGCCCACCCTGGATTACCCAGACTCCATCATGGATCACCCAGACTTCATCCTGGATTGCCCAAATCCATCCTGGATTGTCCAAACACCATCCTGGACAGCCCAGACTCCATCCTGGATGACCCAGACTCCATCCTGGATTGCCCAAACCCATCCTAAATTGCCCAGAGTCCATTCTAAATTGCCCAGAGTCCATCCTGGATTGCCCGGAGTCCATCCTGGATTGTCCAGAGTCCATCCTGGATTGGCCAGAGTCCATCCTGGACAACCCAGGCTCCATCCTGAACAGCCCAGTCTCCATCCTGGATTCTAACTTGGATTCCATCCTGGATTTTCCTTTGGATTCCATCCTGGATTTTCCTTTGGATTCCATCCTGGATTTTCCTTTGGATTCCATCCTGGATTTGGCTCTGGATTCTGTCCTGGATTCTGCTTTCGATTTTGTCTTGGATGCCATTCTGGATTTTTCCCTGGGTTCCATCCTGGATTCAATCCTGGACTTCGGATTTTTTCTACACGGGTAAGTATTGCCTGATGCACAACGATGCACAGCGTTGAAATGCACTTGATGTTGTTTGATTGAGTATGAGTCTTTTTCTTGTTAGTCGATGCTAGTACCGGAAAAACCCAATTTTATCGTAAACCAATATTGACGTAGAGTGATAGTTATGCTTGGCAATCGAGTGACGCGAGCGTAGAAATACGGTTCTATATCAACGGTGACGAGGGCCGATTCATCGCAAACCTCCTGCACATTTCTAGCATCGCTCGAGTACGAATTTCTCACTGCTACGATTTTAATTAATTTTTCGCAGAGTTTCGCGCTGCACGTCGGACAATTCAATTCGTCCACCAATTCTCCTCGCTTGTATCTCGAAAGTGTTTAATGGTTTTCCTTTTTTGTCGCTTCGTTATTCTTCAAAGTGACATGACGATCAGAATGTACAGCTCTAAAATGACAAAACGTGCAAAACCGTTAAATGATACGTCTATTGCGTTGGATCTTGGCAATACGCTCATTGAACAAAATTATGGTAGTTCAGGGGCAACCATAACTGTAGATTTTTAGTCCATGCAACAATTTGAATAATTATTTTCAATGATTTAATGGTTAAATTAACTATATTATTTAAATAGTCTTAACAAGCTTAAGGAATTAACTAGGCTTAACATAATGTCGTAGTTACTTTAACAGTGAATATATAGTAAAAAATACCCTAACTATCTTCTCATATTTAGTAAAATTTTATTATTGTTGTTGCAATGAATATTTCGAATTTGTTGAATAATTTCTCAAAAAATACTATGCTTATCATGACATTTTCTATAAATAGTATCTACCGCAGAACTTTTAAAACAATGCACTTATTTTTATGACAACTGTTATTAACTATTGCATTGAATATAAATAATTAGTACAGATAACTTTTTTTTTAATGGCTAAGGTTGAATTTCACTATAAATTTGTAGTTACCTGTATCATTTTTTTTTCTCTCAGTACTGATGTGAACATTTAACGAGACCTCACGACCCTTGTCACTCAGGACTTAGCGGGGGCTTATGAAAGAAGAAAATAGGAGGGCTCGTTTTCCAGGATGTGAGAAGCACTGTCTGCAGAGGATCACGAAAACCCAACGATAACGAATATTCTATAGTCGGATAGCCCGTCATAACATCCGCTTCAAAAATATCCATTTCGCTTCAAAAATATCCTATATTTTAAGCTTGTTACTTTTTGTCCTAGTCCTTATTTTTTGCTCGCCTCTCATTTTCTCTTTTGTATCGCCTCATTTAGGTTAAGATTATTTTCTGTACTTTTTCTTTGTCTGCTTTTGTTTATGTATTCTTTCCTGGCTCAGGTCCTTAGGGGCTTTAAAATCCCAGGATCTTAATAAAATCTAAATAAATGAATAAATAAAAAAATATATTTAAAGCTATAAAATACTTGATTAATAAATATCCTGCAAGAAAATGTTGGGTCAAACAAATATCATAATCAAAAGTGGCCAATGCATAATATACAAACATCATAAAGATTGAAGCTAAATGAAAAAAAAAAAAACAGGAAGAATCTAATGATCCTTAAACGAGTGGTTTTTATAAAATTTTGTTTAAGAGCTAAAATCATGTTTTTAAGGAACTTTACGTTCGTTTGGCTTTTAGGTTCTTAGTGTACTTGAACGGAATTCACTATGGTCTGTACAAATTTTTTCATTGGGATAACAAATTTTTTTGGTGCACTAAAAATTTTTTGCTGGCCTAACAAAGTTTTTGCTACGCTAACAAATTTTTTGCTAGGCTAACAAATTGTTTTCTATGCGAAGCAAATTTTTGTTATGTTAACAAAATGTTTGCTAGGCTAATAAATTTTTTGCTACGCTAACAAGATTTTTGCTAGGCTAAAAAATATTGTGCTCATCCAATAAATTTTGTTTCCATCCATCGAATTTTGTTTCCCATCCAACAAAATGTTTTGCTTGGCTATCGCATAAACACAATGCTATCACCATCTTAGCCAAAGATTTTTTTGGTAGGGCAAAACTGCTTTCTCCGTGCGTGGGACATGATCCGATATGAATGATGTCCTCTCCGACCAATATCCATCTTCCGTACGCGAACAACGTGATCCGGAGGACAATTAATGTCACCATGAGCTTCTTATTAATATTGATCAAAGATACCTTCGACACAGACGTTCATCAAAAGTGTATCTTGTTTGTGGTTCTTACTTGTCCCTGTGCACCTAATCTGACTTTAGAGGATCGAGGTCGCAATTCATATACAACGTGATATCATGGCAAAGACGAAGCTCCATAGTCATGAGCTCCACAAAAACAAAGATAATTTAACGAAGTCACGAAGAGACACCAGATGGAATATTCATCAGTGCAAGAAACGCAACCTAAATACTCAATTAAAGCAGCTCAAACATCACAGACGTAACTAATTATAAGGAACCAACGAGATATCTTCACGTTTGCATTGAAATACGAGCCAATTTCGTATTGCCCTACAATTTGACATGAAGTGGACACATTTGTCAGAGTTTTGGCTATAATCAAAGTATTATTTTGAATTACATCTGTTTGGATTTGGATGTTAAGTGACAAAGTTTGTTTCGAGCCCTTCAATTTATCTTGTTGATTTCATCAATTACAAGACACTTGTTTTGGAGATACAAAATGATTGAGAAGCACTAAGTACACGTCTGCGATTGCAATAAATGGTATTGTCAAGTTCGGTGGAGTTCAGATGCGGAATGTTAAGATAGCTCGATGTGGTAAGTTGAGACAGTTCTTCATGAAAAATTAACTAGGGGATCACTTCATTTTGTATAACTAACAAAATTGTGGAATTTGCATGAGGGATAAGTGAATTCTACATCATGCCAATTCCGAATATAATCCGAAATTAAAAAAAAACAAAGATGTCGGCATCCAGAATTCATAGATACGACTTTCGGTCGGAAAATCTGACCTAAATTTTTTTTCTTCAAGATATCGAATTTTGGTCCTCACCATCGTTCTCAAGTTGCATATTCTACCTTGAAATGTACCGGTTACAAGCCTTTTTACGATGATTTAAAAAAAAAGTGACTCTTTTCCGTTTCTGAATTCCGAATTTACAGACTCGACTTTCGGTCGGCAAATCAAGGCTACATTTTTTCTTCAAGATATCGAACTTTGGCCTTCACTATCGTTTTCAAGTCGCATGTTCTACCTTGGAATGTACCGGTTACAAGCCTTTTTATAATGATTTTTAAAAAAGTCACTTTTTTCCGTTTCTGATTTCAGAATTCACAGATTCGACTTTCGGTCGGAAAATCGAACCTAAATTTTTTTTTCTTCAAGATATCGAACTTCGGCCTTCACTATCGTTTTTAAGTCGCATATTCTACCTTGGAATGTACCGATTACAAGCCTTTTTACGATGATGAAAAAAAAAAAACTTTTTTCCGTTTCTGATTTCAGAATTCACAGATTCGACTTTCGGTCGGAAAATCGAAGCTAAATTTTTTTTCTTCAAGATATCGAATGTTTTTGAGTTTAAGATGTCAAGATCAATATTTCAATATTTTGCGATGTCTCAATATATTTCTCTCCAGCTTTCAATGGTCAGGTCATTTTTTCTATAGTTCTTGACGTCTAAATGTACTCATCCATTATTTCTTTATTATATCGATCAACACATTTATTTCCGTAAACAACTAGTTTATTGACTCAAGCAATTTTATCGCTTGGAGTCTATTCAACCAAATATATTTTTCCAATGCGGTACCGAGCTTTTTTGATAAAAACGAATCCGTATGTGAAGTCGTACAGTTCACCACTGAACATTGAATTCAGTCTCGAATCGATTCTACAATACTATGTAAATTTGCTCTTTAATTGAAACTGCTGCTCCCATAAGTTTCAATAGATTTCTATCTCCATAGCTGTATTTGACCGTTACATTGTTATCGGAGATGTCACTCGTCCATTTATATCGTCATCCACAAAACTCCAGCGAAGTTGGTAAAGGAATCACCTTGCACAATAGTATTTGGTTTAATAGGATATCGTGGTAGATGATTGTGAAGCGATAGCGTGACCAGTCGTTGAGGTGCGGGTGGCTTCCACATACCAGGATCGAATTCGATGTCGGATGGTTCATTCAAATTTTTTTTGCTCCTCTACATTTTTTTGCCTCTCTATATTTTTTTTAACCGCCCTCAATTTGTCTACCTCTATCAATTTTTTTGACATCTCTAAATTTTCATTAACTCTGAAACTTTTTCACCTCTCTCAATTTTTTTTGCCTCTCTCAATTATTTCTACCTAACTTAATTTTTCATGGAAATCTCACTTTGAAAATAACCAAAGTTGTTGCAAAAATATCCAACAAAACGAATAAAGATATTTTTGAATTTGTCATTCATGAGAATATAAAAAAGCCACTTTTTAATTAATTTTGATTACTTTTTTGGGGTTGTCAAAATAATTTAATTTCCTTAAGTGAAATAATTTCGATACTACGTTATTTGAAAACTTGAAATATTTTTACGTAGGAAAACATTTTTTGCTTTTCTTTTTAAGGAATACTTTTTCCCACAAAATCACTCGTGATATAATAATTACCACTTTCACAAAGTCCTGAATTGAAAATTTAATAAACGTGTTTAAAAATCTGAAAAAAATTAAACAGGTTCAGAATATTATACACTACCATATTAAAAATATTTTACTTCAATTTTTTAATGAATCGCCTATAGATTGGAAAAATATGTCCCACTCACTTTTTCTTTCTGTTTCTCAAAACTCTGTTGAAACGTTGCATTTCGCAGAATAAAACATGAAGTTTCTCTTTGAAGTAGCTCTGAACCGTTGCACTCGAGGTTGGTCGGGATTAATACTCTTTTAAGCCGCGAAAGCTTGTTTCAGTAAGTCGAGAGCCAGTAATCACCACAAGCCTTCTCTCGGCTTGACAGGCGATTATAATTTTCATCAGCGGCTAACTACTTTGAAAATTTACTCGAGATGAGTAATATGTGACATAAATTTCATGTTGACCCAATATTTGAGAGGTTTGGTCATATCGTAAATTAAAGCGGTTGTACTATAAAATATGGTATGAACTTAAATTCTGCATCTTTCTGCATTTTTTTTACCTATTATGCATATTTGAAAACTTATACGAGATTTTACAGAACGTCTTATAATAAATTCATGTAATTGTGAATCAAAACGTTGCGTGCCAAAGTCTTTAAGATCCTAATTAAGAAATCTCTATAGAGATGATTTTTAAATGAGTCAAATTATTGTCAAACTGTGACGGAAATCTTTTTTATTGCATGTTTTAATTAAAATTAAAAAAAAAATTATTAAGCTTCAGATTTGACTATTGTTCAACCCCATCGTGTTGATCTTATAAATTATTGTGATAAAAAAATTATAACTTCACTAATGTAAAGAAAAAAGCTACATTCAATTTTTTTAGTTAATACGACTTTAAACAAACAGAAAAAGAGAAAAAAATTATTGACCATCAAGGAAACGGTTCATAGAGTTTTTAAAAGTAACTTGAAATCCCTCCTGAAAGAAAATCCGATTTGTATAATTACCAACGAGCTTTTATATCCGTTCGACGGGATAGGAATTTGTATAATACTCCATCGATGTTAATTGCTTCGTAATAAAGTTTTGTTTCGACACGAAAGAGAGAATAAGCGTCGAGCAAAGCGTAGTACAAACTCTCACCCTGAAATAATTAGAGACTAAGCAAACAAAAAAAAAAGTAAAGAATGTAGTGAAGATAAAAAGATAAGAAAAATAAGAGGTTCATTTACCATCACGACGCCGATAGAATTTCTTTGAAACTTTTACATATTTTTTTACGCTGTACCTACAAGTTCGAAACTTATAATAAGAATATATACTACAATCTCAAAGTTGTCTGAGTATATCAAACTTTGTTGAAAGACCATCAATAACCACGGACGAGGTGGCCATTCATAGGGTGACTTAGAATAATACGTGGGGCCATTGATGGGGGGGTCTGAAAATAATCTAGATCAAAGGGGGGCATTCATGGAGGGCCCTGGAATAACCATGTTCGGGCTGGTCATTCATAGGGTGACTTAGAATAACCCGAGTAGAAATTTCGAGGTCCAGATCAGTTGTAGGTACGGTAACCTTATTTGGGGCCGCCGTAAATTCACCTAATCGGGTCCATGTAAGGCCCAAATATGGCATTCGTACTTAATAATGCCGTCTTTCCACCGGATCCGGCCCAGGTCAGACTTTACATACGGTAACCTCATACAGATATGCCATCAACCTTATCCGTTTCGCATAAGGTCTTCCTGTGGCATTTGGATCAAGATTTTGTCCAATTTACTTTTACTTTCCCTGGTCAGATCCGCATACGGTCTTCGTATGCCATAGTTTTTTTTAGATATGCCGTAAATTTACATTATCAGGTACGTGTAAGGCCTAGATACGGCATTCGTTAAAAACATTAAAAAATTATTGTTATGCAAAATCAATCTATTCAGCACCTTGCGTGTGCTGGATTCTTTCACATCTTTATCCCATCGAGAAATATTCGAAATTTTCGCTGAAACTCACGTTTTGCGGGACTGTACCGCTAGAATTACTTTGAAATCGATCCAGGTACTGACCGTTAAACGCCAGTATCTGAATGGGTAACCGCTCCATCATGTTTGAATTTTGAATATTTCGGTCGCAGTCACAATAAATGGATGTACAGTCTTGACGTGTTTTCATTTCAAATATACTTCAAATAGACATTAAATATATAAACTTTTAAAGATGTCAATGGCCGGCGGGCTAAGGCGTAGAACTGACACCCAGAGGATCAAGGTTCGATTCCCACCAACGGCAAATAAATTTACATGTGTTTTTTTCAGCAATTAGTATGTACTGAAAACTGAATAAGCTCGAATATCCAATAGAAAGTGCAAAATAAGTCGAATTCGATGAGCGCAGATAATTATTTTGTAATTTATTTGACGTTTTTATAAGTAGGGGCTTAGTAGGGCCGTCTCTATTCGGCTCTTATCTGGAAAACTTAATCTGGCCCTGACCATGCGCTGCGTTACTTTCCTGCCAGACCCGTATAAGGGGCCTTAGATTTAAATCCGGCTACTGCGCTAGGGCCTGATATACCCCGTAGCTGAATTTCTATTCGGGAATACGGAGGGCCATTCATGGGGGCCTGAAAATAGTCTGGGCCAGAGGGGGGCATGGCAGGGCCCTGGAATAACCAGGGCCGGGGTAGTCATTCATAGGGCGACTTAGAATAATCCAGGCCCGAGAGAGCCATTCATGGAGAGCTTAAAATAAGGGGGGTCATTTATAGGGTGAGTTAGAATAATCCGAGCCCAAGGGGACCATTCATGGGAGGATTAAAAATAATCTGAGCCAGAGAGGGGCATTTATGGGGCACTTGGAATAAACCGGGCGAGGGGGTTATTCATGGGAGGCCCTGGAGTAATGAGGACCGAGGGGGCCATTTATAGGGTGACTTATAATCCGGGCCCGAGAAAGTCATTCATGGACGGGGCTTAAAATAATCGGGGCCAGAGGGGGGCATGTATGGGGGACTTAGAATAATCCGGCCCAGGGGGGTCATTCATAGGGTGAGTTAGAATAATCCGGGCCCAAGGGGACCATGCATGGGGGGACTAAAAATAATCTGGACCAGAGAGGCGCTTTTGTAGGGCACTTGGACTAAATCGGGCCAGGAGGGCCATTAATGGGAGGACTAAAAATAATCTCGGCCAGAGACGGGCATTCATGGGGGACTTTGAATAATCCGGGCGAGGGGCGTAAAAATCATAACTTCAATTATTTTATATAATATAATATTAATAATATTATATAACATTTTGACTTAAAATATAATAAAAATATGATAACCTCGATATCTATGAGATTTTTGTTGAAAAATTATGTGGTCAACATATTTCATCATAGAGGTAGCTCTGAGGAAGGTGGAAAATGACGAAGCAATGTGCATTGCCCGACATTGTAATTTTTTTTATAGGCGTAGAATGTTCAAACTAAAATTTGCACTTTTTCAAATTCCCAATCACAAAAAAAATCCTTTTGCTCTTTATTCTTTTTTCATAGGAATTTTCCATTACCGAATTAGCTGACCCGAAAAAAAAAACCGTTGCATTAGCGTAATCTAGCTAATGTAACACTAACGACCTTAATACTCCAAAAGAATTATTCTACGCCAATATTCCGAGAGATAGAAAAAAAAATTTGTTTGGCTTACTTTTAGGGTAGCTGAACTCCGTTGGAATACCCTAGTGATGCGACGATACATGAAAAAATATCGATTCTCATAATCGATTCTATTTTTTAAAAAAGAATTATCTATTCGATTAATCGGAATAAAATCAATCGATTGTAAAAGAATCGATTAAAAATCTGATTTTCGTCTTAAGTACTGAATAATCATAAAACAAAAATAAAAATAAATAGGCACAATTAACTAGACGACATCTGATCGGCTGCGGTTCCCGCCTAGCCTACCTGATTGGCCAATTCCTCGTGCGCTGTCTAGTTTCACCGCGATCTCGCTGTCTTGCTGTCAGAGTTGTAAATACCTAATACTTATAGAAATAATGATGATGATACGATCAGGTCTATAATTATGATTTTATAATAATAACATGTAGCGATTGTAATACGATGATTAAACTTTGGAATGGCTGCAAAAAATATTATTTTTCAATAAAAATTCACGGTAATCCTTTTGAAAAAATGGGAAAAAATAAGTAATGCATTGAGAAAGTAATGCATTACTTATTTTTTCCATTTTTTCCACTATTTCTTTCAATATTAAAGCGAAAATTAGTCTTTTTTCAGCTATTCTAATGTTTACACTCTATTTTATAATCACTCATATTATTATTATGAAATCATAATTACAAAACAAATTGTACTGTAAACTATATCTCATGAATTAATGGAGATTTACAGCTCTGCTTGCTGTATATATTTCATGCAAAAATCTTTGAGAATCGATTATCAAAAGGATCGTGGAAAAATAATCGATTCGTGAATAATCGACCGTCTAAATAATCGATGAATAATCACGATTAATTCATGAAAAAAATCGAATCTCGAATAATCGAATCGGAATCTCGCATCAGTACACCGAAAGAAAAATATAGTCACGACATCTAAAATAGTTTGATAAAAAAACTCAGACAACATAGTAAATGGGATCAATCTTGGAAGTTTGGAAATGTTTACTTATACCGTGAATAGAAATGCGATACACGCGGAGGGGCGCTCGTAAAACGTCTGGGTATTTTCGGGCAACTTTGAGGTTATGATGGCAAACGTTGAACGATCGACGCTACATACATGTAGCTATACGCTACACGGGAGCTGTATATCTTTTGTACATCGCATATCGTACTAAACTACAGACATTTTGCAGGCTGTCAGTAGATTTTGCGTTATTTTTCGTAACGTGAATGCGTGAACATTTGTGGACGCAAAATATAGAGAAGTATGAGATGCGTTGTATAGCATTGTGCAGCAGCGTAAATAGTACAGCGGGCAACGCCTAGTAAATCTTTGTATGTGTCTCGAAAAAAATGCCATTTTTCCACTCTGGATCCCGATTGCTATACAAATCTGGGAATGAGTACTATATATTTCTCTAGGTATACTATTCACAATCTCTTTTAAGAAGTAAAAATAAACCCGGCCATATCCCACGCAACTGCGCAGGTGCATATAAAGAAGAATGGAATGTAGTAGTGACTGAAGCTTTGGAAAAACATCACAGATGAATTTTGCCCTATCATACAACACGCGATTTTTCTTTCATCCTTTGACACGAATTCTTAGAGCTACGCGTATCTAAGCTGGAATTTTCTGTGGAATATTTTCTTTTTTTTCTTTTTACGTCTGAACGTTGTCGACAGTGGCACATACCAGTCGAGACCTACGACAGCGAGACAACAATGAATCCGGAGACGTAATTTTCTTCTTGAACTAACGACGCACCCTACATTCTGGTTTGTGTCATTCTGACCCTGCGAAATAGTAGCACAAACGAGTAAATCCGGGAAACGACTCCT
Source organism: Ephialtes manifestator (assembly GCA_963970395.1). Classification (NCBI taxonomy): domain Eukaryota; kingdom Metazoa; phylum Arthropoda; class Insecta; order Hymenoptera; family Ichneumonidae; genus Ephialtes; species Ephialtes manifestator. Next base: position 34,551,458 of record OZ019974.1, on the reverse strand, counting down.
CGTCACTCAAGAAAGCTCATGTTTGCCGGAAGGAGCAGCTTATTCGTTCGGTTTCACCGGCACCTGTAGTAGAAATAGCAACTAGAAGGCGAGTATCAAGTTACGATTTAATACCCTCGTCGAGAAGAACTCTTAATTTTCTGGATTCCTCATACAAAATGAAGAGCGATCGTATAGACAAAAAGATAACAATCTTTTATCGATAATTTTTCTATGCATAGTTGGCATACTTTTTGAAATTATAAGAAACGAAACCTTAAAGATGTACTAGCGTGAGAGTTTCAAGAAAAATTTCAAACACTTCTCGATGATATAAAAAATTGAAATAAAGTATGTGCTAAAAAGATTGATTTTGCGTAATAATGGTACCAAAATGTTATTAACAAGTTCATGAAAAAAAATTGTTCAACAAATCACGCATCAGTCATTTTTTTTTTTCAATTGAAAATTATTTGTTAATTTTGATGAATACGTATGAATTATTTTTTAACTTTGTAGAACAAAAATCAGTTCTTGAAAATAGTGTTTTTAAAATATTTGAGTTGTATTTGAGAATCTAATGGATCAATCGTCCGAACACTCCTTGAGTATAATGGATGGTTTTATTACAAACACATATCCAAAATTCGTTATTTTTCAATTATTTTTCAAAATAAAAAAAAATGAATTAAGAGAATATTCATAAGTTTGCGAAAAACAATATCTGATTATTAATAATTATATATTAAAATTCGTAAAAATATGTAAGCAAAGAATATCTACAAATAAAAATTTGCAGATAAGCATAAATAATTTTTTATAAAAATTTGAATTTATTGAGTGCAGTGCAAGAATACAACAATTTAATGCAGTGCAATATCAATTTATAAGCAAATCCGTATACATTATTGTTATCACCAGATTTTACTCACGAAATATAAAAATTCTTGTCCAATTAAATTATTGGTTGCGAATGAATGTGCGGTACATCATTGATTTTTTAAAAACTATAGTATAAAGCGTAATTCATTCGGTGTCATGAAGCAGAGCTACAGAAAGGTTTAAAAAAAGAGGTTGTTGTAACACGATAAATTACCAGTGTGAATTTATTGCAACTTCGAAGAGCAAAACCGATAATTGCCCCAGAGGTCTCATAAAATGACCAAAACGCTGGATAAAACGACTGGATTGAGGAGTAGGTATTTGTATTAATTGGCGAAAAGTTATAGCGTAAGAGTTATACACGTTACTACAAAAAAATTATTTAGACCTCCAACGTACATTGGGCACGTACGACTTTAGCAAAAAAAATTTCAATACCGACTTCAATATTACAGTAAACAGAAAAAAAATGTTGCACTCACTGAGATACCCGTATAGTTCAAATATTTTTTTGAATCCTTCAATGGGCACCAATCGAACAATAGTTTAATATTAATTTAGGGGAAAACGGGGGAATCGCAGTCACTAAGGAATATTTGTTTTTTTTTCTGTAAATAAAACGTCGTTTCTGCCAAAAAGTAATGGTTGTTGGATATTTCATCTACTATTATTGAAAATGAACAGCATGAAAATCACGAAAGCAATCGTATAAATGGATTGGTTTACATTCTTTTTTAAAACATGTGCAGCAACTGCCATTATCCGACGATTTGGGTAATCACGGTCGCCTTTTGCGGAACTGCAGTAAATTACGGGGTATCTACAGTCACCTTCGGAACAATACCACCCAGTCGTTAGCTTTTGGTGTTTAGCTAACAACTATTTTTTATAGAAGGCGATTTTATAGAAACCAATACCATGTTACGGAAAATATAATTGTTTAAATTTTTTTTAAATTTTCTCGTGAAAAGATAACGCTTATCAATATAGCTATTATAAATCACAGTCTTTTGGTACAGTTATATATCCTCTCTTAAAATGTATTAATATAACTCATTTTATACTGTCTTACGTAAACATTTAATAATATAACAGTCTCTTTTGAAGTATAACAAAACCTGAGATTTACAGATTTAAAAACCTATGGTTTACAAAAAAAATAAAACATCTAACCTCAAAAATTCAAATTGAACACATTTCTACGTATATTTTTCAATTCGTCAATTCTTATTCGTTTCTAAGTTATTACTAAGTCATTAGTTGAATTGAATTTCTATTATTAATGCATACATACCGTGATGTTTACGGCGAAAAATTCATTTGACGTGCGCCAGCGAATTGTTCCGGTAGCTCACTGGCGTCCCTCGACTATCATTGCCCCGCGCACGTGATCGTCGTTACCCCGACAACCGCGAAGACTTTTTATATCAAATTTCAACATATTTATTTACGGAATCAACATTTTAACATGGAGAAATTGAAGCTACAAGTCCGAAAAATACATGAAAAACGGTTAGATGTGAATTTAACGTCAATAAGTTACGCAAAACCCTTATTTAAAATATTGCTTTTCTTATTAAAAAAAGACTGCATAATCTAAAAATTATTTCTGATTGAGCAAAAAAAAGTTTGATATATTCACTAGTTGATGCAAAAATAAGGTGACCGGCATTGCCCGGTGACTGTGATTCCTCCATTCTCCCCTAACTTTGCAGATCACTTTTTGGAAATGTACTTTCAATGTTTCGGGTACAGAAAAAAATCCACAAAGACGATTTCGTTTTTAAGTCATTTTTTGCATAAAGGAAAAACAACATGTCATTTATTTATAATAATAAACGGGACAAGCTCTTGATAACCATACAAATTGCAGGCAGAAAAGTGAATGACTTAAAAACTAATAATTTAAAAAATATCACAATACAAAATACAAATACAAAAAGGCCACCTAAACGGGCTCACTGAGCGAAAGAAAATTATGAACGGCGAGTATAAATAGAGAGAAAGGTCGACTGAAAAAATCGACAAAAGCCGACGCTGCGTTGCCATTACGGTACATTCTTGTGAGGGGTTCATTAAAACCGTAGTTAGTGCGATGACCGTGAACATAAAAAACTGCGTGATTACGGACATTGCGCATAGGAGCGGAAATAGTGACCGACGACAAGAGATCCGGACAATCGACAAAACCGTGGACAATCTTATACAGTAAAATTAACTCCGCCTTAAGTGTACGCGAGGAGAGAGTGAGCATTTTAAGCTCAACGCGCAAATAGTGCAGGTAGTGCCCATCAACGACCCTAAATTTATACAGCAAGAACCGGACAAACTTTCGCTGAACACACTCAATAGTATGAATATGTACTAAATAATACGGGGCCCAGATAACAGACGCATACTCGAGAATTGGACGAACAAGCGCACAATAAAGAATTTTAATAGAGTCGGGACTTCGAAAATCGGTAGTATTACGCCTAATGAATCCCAGGGTCCGCAAAGCACGCCCACAAACGTAGGAAGCGTGATGATTAAAGCAAAGTTATGAGGTGAAGTATACACCAAGGTCCTTTACTAGTGTCTGCCGAGAAAGAACGGTGCCTGCGATACGGTAATCATGCGCATAGGCACTGGCACGACGAGAGAAGGAGATAACAAGGCATTTTGAGGTATTAAGATGCAGCCGATTTCTGGCACACCAACGCGCAAGCCTACAAATATCGCCCTGCAGCAACTCCGCATCGTCGGGACCACGAATGATACGAAAAATTTTTAGGTCGTCGGCGTACAGCAAAAATCGAGAGTGCTGAAAGCGCTCGTTGACATCATTTATAAATAGCAAGAAAAGCAAAGGACCAAGGTGTGACCCCTGCGGAACACCCGACAGAGCTGTGAAAGGCTCAGGCCGGGAGTCTCTAACCTTAACAACAAGGCGCCGACTGACGAGATATGAGGCGATCCACTGCAACAGAACCTCCTGAATACCTAGGGCCTCAAGTTTCGACAAGAGTATACTATGATCCACTGTATCAAATGCCTTGGTTAAATCAGTGTACACACTATCTACCTGATGGCCAGACTCAATATTACACGCGAGAAAATTGGTATACAACAGGAGATTCGTTACAGTGGAGTGCCCCTTACAAAAACCGTGCTGCTCAGGGATAATACAGTGATTAGACGCACCCGATAGAGCATCAGCAACCATAGAGTCCAGTAATTTGGAAAGACTCGGTTGAACAGCAATGGGCCTATAGTTGCGAATGTCTTCGGGGTTACCCTGCTTATGAACTGGAGAGACGTAGGAGACCTTCCAGCATTCAGGAAAAACGCCGGTAGAGAGAGATAAATTGAACAGACGAGTGAGCGGATCGGACAGCACATTCGAGCATTTTTTTAGAAAAACATATTCACATTATTATCGAAAAAAGGAGCTTCCTTCATGTTCATTTGAATAACTGATTGGAAAAGAAGCACATTTAAAAAAAAACAAGTTTACAATTGGACAATCTCTCACAAACACCCATACAGGCACTACGGGGAAAAAACCTTCTGTCTGTGAGTATCTCATAGTATGTTCTGAGTGTCTGCGAGTATCTATAAGTGTCTGTGAGAATCTCTGAGAATCTCTGAGTATCTGTGAGTGTCTATAAGTGTTCATGAGTGTTTTTGAGTGTTTGTGAGTATCTTTCAGTATCTGCGATGGTCTATGAAAGTCTGCTGTATCCGCGCACACAGTGCGTCTCGACTTACCGATGCGAGTGTCAATCAGGGTCGTAAATCCTGATACCGAACGCGTGATGTTCGACACTGTGTGTGACACGAATTCCCGCACCTCAAATTAATGTGATGAAGGTAGTTGATTAAATACTTGCAAGAAAACTAAAACACTTAAATTTATTCACAAATATTTACACAATGGTATTGAACGCGAAGATAATATTAATTTCACGAACTTGCTTCGTACGTATTGACGAAGGCTTGTTTAACGGCTTATTTCACGAAAAGTATTAAGCAGAATTCACGAGAGTTGGAGAAATCTTCTTGTTGGATTCTCGCTGGTACTCTATGAATTTCGGATGATTACTTATGAGTATATAACTTCGGAATGAATGCAGAGATCCGCACTGGGTGGACTCGTAATGTGCATTCTTCGAAGTCTTGTCGACTACTCACTATTCTAACTTAACTCAAAAAAACAAGATGCCTTTCGTAGTGGGTGTTGTGAGCTATTTCTAGGAAGGGGAACGTGATGTCTTGCCTTTGACAATATAACGACTAATATCATTGGGGCAAAAAATCTTTTAAGAAAGTGGGAGGATCTGCTTTTCACCAATCACGAAAGAAATCGTAAGGGTAGGAAAGTATTGGGAAACCCGGTTGAACATTTGGCTTCGCTTTTGGGAAATTCCCGTGACGCACTTTTTACTGCAATAAAGAGGGTCCGCGCTGGACTCGAGAGTCCAGCGAACGTCAGGTTAATCTCTTTATTAGGGGTACATTGGTGCGCCGACTTTTCGGTACTTGAACGCAGTCACGTACGCCGAAATATTACTATTGTTTAAAGATAGTGTAGCTGTATATAAAAGAAATTATAGAGGCTTAAAAAGGAAAAGTCAAGTCTGGAAGCCAAATGTTGAATTGCCTTTGAGTAGGCCAAGGAGTGCGCGAGGAGTCGAGAGACCCCCTTTATTGCCTTTCGGTGAGAGAGACGTGGTCTTGCCTGACGACAAGCACTGGCACATCGTGTCTTTTTATAATTTGTATATATATATATAAATCTTTAATGAAAACAAATTATTCTCGCTTTGATTATGCTAACATTGATTAATTTCATTGACTCGTTCCATGTGGGACGGAACATCTGCGATGGTCTGCGATGGTCTGCGACGGTCTATGAGAGCTGCGATGGTTTGTGAGCGTGAGTGTGAGTATGAGTATGAGTATGAGTATGAGTATGAGTATGAGTATGAGTATGAGTGTGAGTGTGAGTGTTTGTGTGAGTGTGAATGTGAGTGTGAGTGTGGGTGTGAGTGTCTATGAGGGTCTGACTTTTCATAACTGTGAAAAGTTTAGAAAAGTTTAGAAAATGTGGTTCATCCGATCTTCACGAAAATGTATAGTTGACGTGGGTCTTGAAACCTAATTATCTACTACAATACCTGAGCTTATCAGGTAGACACGTTATACAGAAGTTGTATAGGATTGATCCATCGGAAGGCCGGCATTCGGTTCGCCATTTGATTGAGTGCATTCATCAATGCGCATAATTATGCTAATCACCTATCATGAATGGTACACCTCCCCCCGCTCCCTCTCTCTCTCTCTCTCTCTCTCTCGAAGGTAGCTCGAAGGACTCAGGTTCGAAGGGGTGGATGAATTGAATCTGCCTGCGAAAATCACTTCTTTTGTCAGATACTAGTTCCAGCTAATCGTGCGCCGACCGAAACCCTAATCACACTGCGGTGAAACAATCATTCGCATCGATAAATTATTACAGCCGTAAATTTATTTCTTAGATTGCCCTAATAAGTGCCGGCTTTTATCTTAATGCTCGGCCTCTACTTATGCTTTTGTGCCCTCGTTCAACCAGAGAACCTACCTACTGTTACTGGGGCCGTTTGTTTTCGGTGGATTAAGGTAGTCCCTTCGTAGTACAGTGTGACCTCGCGTAAAATTCAGAGAGAATCGAGGGAATCTCGATGGAATAAAATTCTGAAAAAAATCAATCATATAAAAGGTGATGAAAATATTGATTTTGCATAATAATAATTCCAAAATGTTAGTAAAAAATTAACGAAAAAAATAATTATTTAACAAATTACCCGACAAACTAACTTTCTTTTTTAATGAAAATAATTTGTTGATTTCCCTGAATTAGTATGGATTTTTAAAGAATTTTATGTAATGTTTTAAAATAAAAATGTTGGATGTAAGCCAAGAATCTTTTTTTAAACGCTCTTCGTAATTCGTAGATTATTTTTTTTTTAATTTTTTTTTCAATTTGTGTTTTAATATATTTTTATTAATTGCATAGTTTAACTTCAAATATCTTTGGATTATTTTATTTATCAAATAGAAAATACGATAATCCATAAAAACTCGTAATATATAGGCTAAATATGGTAGAAAAAAAAATGTTATAAAGGCGGGCGCTGCACATTTCTTTGACATTATTTTCTACCTTTCACAAAGCTACAAGAAAGAATGATCAATTTTAGCTGCCCCATAAAGGAAGCTTTGTGGAAGGTGGAGAATAATGAGGAAGCAATGTGCAAGGCCCAGCTTTGCATTCTTGGTTTAAGTTTTTATGCCGTTTCTTCTCATACTCTTCTCGACAACACGCTTTGTTTTTGTGAAAAAAAATTTATGCCGGCAGAGCAGCAAAGGGAAGAAAAAAAGTTAAGTTTCTCTGTAAAAATTTTCAAAAAATATTAGACTTGCAAAAAGTCTCATTGATTTCGTTTTCCCTTAAAAGGCACATCATTTTAATATATATATAGATATATTAAATTTTTTATTTTGTCTATCTAAATTTTAATATGCAAATATTGAATTTAATTCAAAACTCTTAATTTTCCATTTCAATGTATATGAATTCCAATTTAATATACACTATATATTTTATATAAATTGTTATGTTAAACATGTTGTGATAGTAAAATTTAAAATATTCGTAATCTTTTTTTTATTAGGGCAACGTTGTCACCGGTGTACAAAATTGTTTTCCTTAGAAAAACCAATGCTACCTTCAGAGAGTCAACAGCATCTTGCATATAAGACCAATGCCACATGTTGGGATATCCAGTTGGGCATGAGGGTCTGGGATCACTAACATGAAAAATGTCATATTCAAGTCAAGTCCAGATGTGACGGATATTGAAGGAGGGTGACCAATCTGGTGACGATCAATTTTGGAATCCACCGGAAAATAAATAATGGCCTGTAATAATGAACGACAAGCAAAATGTCTTGCGATTTTTCACCGACAATGTGATATGAAGAATATTCTTCGTAATAAATGTTGAGCATAAAGTGAGATAAATAAATTTAGAAAAAAAAATAACTCCGACTGTAAAGGTTTCGAAGGGCGCAACCAAGGGGAAAATGTAATAATAGTAACCAAGTATCTTGGGTACAAATCACACGAGGAAAACTTTTATTTTTTTAACCACATGGATGGACATGAAAATAATTAATCTATTGTACTGCTTGCGAAATGGTTGAACAAACTGAAGAAAATCTGGAAAATAATTTTGCCGAACCATCGTGACCTGGTAATAAAGTAAATCATACAATTGTAATTAATTACACTTCCGTTACACTCGCTAAAAATAAGGAAATTATGAGAATTACAAAAATATTATTTAAGAGAAATAAGAAAAATATATTATTACATGTGTAAAGGGGAAGACTTTTTTTATGGTATTTTATTTTGAGCCCACAATTATCTGAGGAACAATGAAAATATTGTACCTCATGTCTAACAACACTGGAGCATCGACATTTTTCTTTTTTCTCCAATTCTTGCGGTCTTACAACGCCATTAAGAAAAGTTTTTGCTACCGACCGCGGTATTTCATATCAACTTAGTCTTATTATTCCGAATTCGACTAGAGTAGAGGAAAACTGCGACCGACAAAAGAAACAATAAAACCTGCACCGATAAAACAAACAATAAAACCTGCACCGATGCAACCAGTGCGCACCTAAGTCCTCCTGTGGCAAGGCGCATAAGCTCACACGGTGATCAAAGACGCTTGTCCGCGATCACAGTGCGACTCGACTTACTATGCGAGTCAACCAGGGTCGTAAATCCTGCTACCGAACGCGTACTGTTCGACACCGTGTCTTTCGCGAACTCCCGCACCTCAAATTAATGTGATGAGGGTGGTTAATAATTATAGAATGCAAATAAACAAACTTAACTTTATTCACATTTATATACACTTGGATGAATGTTGTGAAATTTAACACTTAAGTAATCAAAATTAAGAGTTCGCGCAGTACAGACGAAAAACTTGTTTTGTAAGAAGTTAAATTCACTTTGGTATTTTTCAAGAGAAATGCAGAGATCCGCGCTGGTTGGACCCTTGTTGTGCATTCTCTGAGAGTTCGATGGTAATTGATTCTTAAAAGTTACAGTAGAACTAAGTAAGAAAATGTGGGCGTGTCCGAAAATTCGTGGTTACTAAATTTGCTGCGATTGATTGGTTTAAGAAAAATGCAAAGAAGGGACTTTTCCGAGTGGGGGACAAGAACCATGTCGCACCAGTATGTTTTAGGCAGGCAAAAAAAGGTCTCGCGAGAGACGCTGACCCTTCGGTAGTGACGCGCTGCAATAAAAAATGTGCAAGGTCCTAAATGACCCGTTGACACGAGTTTTGCCTTTCGTGACTTCGTCTGACTTCGAAGGATTATTTGTATTACCAGTATTGAAAGAAGAACCCAGCCGTATCGCAGATGCTGGACTGATACTAGTCGCGAAGAAAAAATAAGTAAAATCATAAAATTCCCTTTACTCTGTTGCCGGATTAACGAATACGAATTTTAGCCAACTCGACAAATTGCAGCCTATTGGTTTTTCCAGAACCCTCGAAATTCTACGGACTGTCCTATTATAAAGATCTTGAAGGAGACTGCTCACGATAGTGAACAGATGTTTTATAGCTATGTTAATAATGACGCAGAAAATCTACACATTCCGTACGTGACGGAACAACGCGCGTTCGGCGGAAAGACACCATCACCGTCCTACCCACACGAAAAGAAAGTGTGTTTTATACAATATAGAATTTTTTGCCGCAATATATATATATATATTGTTACGACCGAGGGAATGAAGAAAGCGTATATTTGGTTTTGGGGCGGATTTATTATTGATTATAGTTCTGGATAAGGTTTAAGATCGTGAAATGCCACACGTCTATTTGCTTGTAAAGCCACGTCGAGACTGACTTCGTAGCCTAACCTGTCGTTTGTGTGTTTGTCCAATGTCATACCGAGTGTATCTGTAATTCCTAATCTTCATATTCGTAACAATATATATTAAGGGGATGCTGGAGTAGATTTTTCTATCGACTTTGGTCGGTAAGTTTCCCGATTATGACACAGATGGCCCCGACGTAGTCTGTTTACTTTTGGCAAAATATACTGAATCTCCCAAAATTCAATATGGCAACAGACCTTTGCTGTTAGATATAATTGTTTCTGGAGATTAGATATGTAAAATTAGACCGAACGTCAATCCTGTGATGATTTCTGAATATCCCAAAACCATCAGAATGTCGACTACACAAGCCAAATCCATATATAGTGTATATTACGTTCGTGTTGCAAAAGCTCGGAGCTTTTGAAAAAGTAAACAGACTACGTCGGCGCCACCTGGGTCCTAATGGGGAAACTTCATTCACGCTCTTCTCGAGCTACTCTGATCGCGAACGAACTGCGTAAACGTACTTTACAAACGACGTGCGCTTCTTTTGTGCTATCGCCAATCCAACAGTCTTAAAAAATGCGAAGAACCTCATAGAATCGGCGTCCACGCTCTTCTTTTGAATATGATGTTTAGAAATGTTTATATAGGACGAAATAGGTGGTGTTGACAGTTCGAGCGGCCATATTGGTTTTCAGTAGGTTTACAAAATTACGATTTTCTTTATTTTTCAAGGGTTTTCATAAAAAATTCGAGCGGACGCCGATACGCCTATGTTGATATTATAATCCTGTGCAATTTGAAATATATTTGTAATATATTAACAACGTAGTTTGTAAACTACGAAACCGAAGCTTTTTACCGACCAAAGTCGGTAAAAAAATCTACTCCAGCATCCCCTTAACCCTCACTTTATGTAGGTGGTCGTTTTTGTCCGAGCTGAAATTTCTTGTCGGAATTTCTCGAACACCGGCGAGTTCAGCGCCACCTAACAGGTACAAAAAAAAGTATAGGTAGCAAGGTTTGAGAGTACACGATGCCAGCTGTAGCAGCCCGTTGCACGCGGCACAGTGAACGAAGCAAATCGGAGCAGGACGTATTCGACCCCGGTACATAGTTAACGTAAGTAAAAGTGACCTTTTTTGAATTTTTTTTTGAGCATATTTTGGCATTATAAACCACAAGAAATATGTTATAACTTATACACTGTAAAAAATGTTCGCGTTTTTTCCTATACAAACGTGTATGAATTTTGTAAAACTTGGTATAGAAAATCATAATTAATATGTCTGCATAGTAAATTTAATACAGATATATGAATTTTGATAATCCGGTGATTGGCAGTTACAACACATGATTATTAAAGCATCATTGACTAAATTAGTATATGAAAATCAATATGCATTTTCGGAATTTTCGTACCCGATTTGAAACTTAATATACATTAAATGTAAGATCAAAGTTACTCAAATTACAGTTACTGGTATTGAAAAATACCAAGTAAAGTATTTGCAATTTTGTCTATATGGGTATATTATTTTATGAAAAATGGTTGCGTTTTTGCTATACAAAAGTGTGAGAAAATTACAAAACTCGCTATAGGAAATAAACATTAATATAGTTGCATAGTAATATATTTCATTTTACAGAATTATGGCAGTGAGAAACGCTGAAGAAATTTATGCGCTCCGAAGGCAGCATGTTTTTTTTGTAACGAAGTTGTATTGTTTTCAATGTCAGCAAATGTTATTTTGACTACAATAACATGAATAAATTACAAAAAAAAAAATGATCTCTGACGTTGAGCACTTCTTTCTCTTTAATACCTCGTTCTGACCTCCCGAAAACATACCTATGTTCCCGTAGTTGAATAGGGCATCTGGTTTAATCTTACACTAGTGTCATATTTTTTCCTTAAAGAGCAACCTTTTTACTTGAAATAACCGGCTTTTAAACTTCTTTCCCATATGATTTGTACTCAAACTAGAATTTAACAAAAGCGTTTTTTTTGGACATTGCTTGATATTTGATAAAATATTTTGTATTTATATAACAATATCCGAAAATTTCCTGTTCGCACTTCAAAAGGATATTCTAAGGATCAACCATGAATTTTTTCAGATTTTTCTATTAATAATTGCGGGTGTGGTAGCGCGCCGCCGAAAACGACCATGGTACATGGAATAAGGGTGCCGAAAACACCGACATAGAGTGAGGGTTAACAATAAATCTATTGTATAACTTCGTATATGTGCATATAACAATGTAGCGCAGTATTGGGCTTGGGTTCAATGAAGGTGGCTTTCAACCCACCAGAATTGAAAAAATCTGACGAGAATCTGTCAAGGGGCTCAAAACTAATGCCATTAAAATTTTTTTAAAACAACGCTGCAAAGTAGAACTTTGCAAATTGCTTCCTCATTATTGCTGGATTTTTACAAATCTACCTCTATGAGGAAGCATGTTAATCTATTTTGGCTTTCGCATAGAGGAAGCTTTGTAAAAATCCAACAAAAATGAGGAAGCAATTTGAAAAGTTCTACTTTGCAGCCTTGTTTAAAAAAATTTTAAATGGCATTAGTTTTGAACCCCTTGACAGATTCTCGCCAGATTCGAACTGATGCTTAGTTTACCCACACTTTACTTGTAGACTAAATTTGAGGCCGATATCTTAAAAATTGCGGAAGTTAGAGCACGAGCAGAAAATGTCAAAAATCTTAAAAATGCCATAAATTGTGAACCCTTTAACGGATTGATACCAAATTTAATCCCAAACACTATTCGATAACAGTCCACTTCTGGTCCAAGTTTGAGCCGGATATCATAACAATTACGGGAGTTAGAGCCCGAGCTGACATTCTCCAAAAAATTCAAAATGCCATAAATTTTTAACACTTTGATGGCTTAACTCCAAATTCAATTACAAACCTTGTTTAACGACAGTTTACTCGTGGTTCAAATTTGAGCCGGATATTTTAAAAATTGCGACGGTTATCGTGCTAACAAAAAATTGTGCACATGCGCGCACACACACACACACATACAGACATTTTTTCTAAACCACTTTTCTCGACGTTTTAGATCATTCTGAGTGTCCTGACATGAAAATTGCGAAAAAAAAAAATTTTCACGAAAACAAAGTTTCCTCTATGAGGAAGCAAAAAAGAAGAAAAAAAAATTCCATTAGCTTCGGCTGGGTGTCAAACCCAGGCCCGCTGCGTATGAATCCCGGAACTCATCCGCTGAACTTTTTAACTCCTCGCTTTATTTTGTATATTGCAGTTCGTTCATAGTTCGTCCATATGGTAAAAACTTTCACGACCTTCGTTTCAAGCAACTTTTTCTCAGGCGCTGTATCGCACGGCCATAAGTAACACTAACGCCGAGGCTTTATAATTCCAAGTATAACAATTATAATGAAATATAAACTACTAGCTAAAATGTGAAATATATATTTTGAAAAGAAACTAGATGTGCAAATAATATCTAGTTCGTTCAAACGTTCTTATGTCTTAAAGTACTAATAGAAACCGATTGAAATGGACAAAACCGCATTAATCCGGATAGGATTACATCAGGTCCATATCTATCGGTTTCGATCAGTACTTTTCATCTTTTTTCAACAGGTCGGAGGTTATATATAGCGCCACTGTTTCGTTGTTATCGACTAAGGATTCCAGAAAAATGACATCATATGCGTGCAACGATCGATAAGCTTGAGATCTACTAGATCTACTAGGTTATCAGTCAATTGTAACATGTACAAATACTATCTAATTCCCATATCAAAGTACTACTTAAGATAAACCGATTGAAATGGACAAAACCGCACAGATCCGGATAGGATTATATTAGGTCCATATCTTCCGGTTTCAATCAGTACTTTTCAACATTTTTCATAAGTACATACGATTAGTTCCTAATTTAGAACAAAAATATAAGTATTTAGCTGCTATTCTTGTGTCTATAATTGGGGGCGCTGTCATAAGGTCTACCGGCCATAAGCTCGAATGACACAACGTCGAATTGTCACAAGCTCGAATGGCTATAATCTCGAAATGACATAAGCTCGAACGGTTATAATCGCGAAATGTCTTAAGCTCGAACGGTTATAATGTCGAAAGGTCACAAGCTCGAATGGTTATAATCTCGAATGGTCATAAGCTCGAATGGTTATAATCTCGAAAGGTCACAAGGTCGAATGGTTATAAGCCCGAATGGTCATAAGCTCGAATGGTTATAATCTCGAAAGATCATAAGCTCGAACGGTTATAATCGAGATTATAACCATTCGACCTTGTGACCTTTCGAGATTATAACCATTCGAACTTATGACCATTCGAGATTATAACCATTCGAGGTTATGACCATTCGAGATTATAACCATTCGAGCTTATGACCTTTCGACATTATAACCGTTCGAGCTTAAGACATTTCGTGATTATAACCGTTCGAGCTTATGTCATTTCGAGATTATAACCATTCGAGCTTGTGACAATTCAACGTTGTGTCATTCGAGCTTATGGCCGGCAGAGCTTATGACAGCGCCCCCTATAATTGCAAGCGTCGACTTTTTATTGTCTATTTCACAGCGTATTTCAACAAAAAGAAATATAAGTTGAGCACCACGGTGTCTCCAAAAAGTCGGTCGGTATTACATTTTCGAAAATAGGCTTCTGCCGTTAGCGAGCCGTCCCTCTTGTGGCTCTTCCAGCAACTACAATTTCGGTCGGTATTGCAGTTTTGCAATACCGACCGAAAAAAAGTCGACGCTTACAATAATAGACACAAGAATAGTTTGCTAAAAACTTGTATTTTTGTTCTCAATTAGAAACTAATTGCACTTATTAACTCTTTGCGTGACAGCAGGTGGCTGAATGACCCACCTGTTTTCCGACAGAATTAAATGTTTTACAATAATTAAAGGGTTTTTTTTAAAGAATACCAGATGGAATATTAAGGCACTTAAATTGTTTTGCAGCTACTTTTGATATTAACATTTGAAATACTAACCCTTTCTCCTTCATTACGAATTCTGTCTTGTTGTAAGCCTTCTTAAGATTCTTATCGGAGCAACCAGGCTTTACACCGAATAAGTCATAAAATGTTGTTTTTTTCACCATCGTAGTTGTATTGTTAGATCTGTTGTTGTCTATTGCACAACTCATTTTTGATCATTTCAACGAAAAAAATATAAGTTGAATACCACTGTTTCTCCAAAATCTCAGTCGGTATTTTACATTTACATTTTCGAAAATAGGCTTTTGCCGCCAACACCCTCTTATGGCGCTTAGAGCAACTACAATTCCAGTCGGTATTGCAGTTTTGGAGATTTTGACTTTTGGAGACTTTGGTAGTAACCCAAAAATGACATCATGCGTGCAACGGTCGGTAAGCTTGAGATCTACTAGGCTATCAGTCAATTGAACCATGTACAAATACTATCTAGTTCCCTCAAATGTTCTCACTTCTCACCACCGAACCTCAATATCTGTGAAAGATGCAACTACTCCGGAGTAGTGTGCGTAGTGTTTTGGCATACTTAGGTTAGAATAGCTATTTTGATAATAAAAATATATTCACTCTATTCCCGTAATTGTCATGCGATTGCCGTTCGTTTAATATCGAGGTATAATCGTACTGAATCGCGTTGATATTGTGAAAAAGTTTGTGATCGGTTTCGCGCGCGTAAACACAACACTTTAATAATCACAACGCCAAATCCGTCTCGCCGTTTATCTTCCAGTATTTACTTTTTTGTCCGGTGATATAAATTAGGAAAATTATTTTTTAATAGACGTTAAACTCGCGATTCAACACGCTTGTTATTCGCGCGAACTGTTTACTTTATTTTCGTCGATATGGCGAGCGGCGAGACTGGCATAACCCATACGTCCGGTGAACCGAGGGACTGGAGAAAAAATTTAATTTCACAAATTCGTGACAGGAATAAAACGCAAACCAGCTGCTTCGAAGATCTTATTAGTTTGCGTGAGTAATCGTGTGCTTTTTTTGATAATTCACATTCTATAATATTTTACTGTGTTTTTGCAATTATTATTTATTCCTCAATTTGTCAATCAGTTAAGTTAAGTTTTAAGATTAGGTATTTGTCTTTAATTGTTTGTTTATTAATACATTTATAAATAATTATGTACTTGTTTACATATACATAAAGAGGTCATGTTTTATTTATCGCAGAATGAAATTTACCAGCGCGAGTATGCATAAAAGATCAACAACAAACTAAAATCTAATTATTCAAAATCTTATCTCTTATTATGTATCATTTTAGCTCCAATAATACATTTTCGGCAATTTTTAAAAAATAGCAGAATAAGAGTCAAGCTATAGTTTTTTTTTTTTTAATTGTTTTTTACAATTATTGTTATTTGTCCATTGACTTGACAATCAGTTACGCAGAGTTTTAAGATTACTTGTTTTCAATTGTTTATTGAAACCCTTGTAATAAGTTTATAAATAATTATGTACTTAATTATATATTTTATTATTATGAAATATAATTAATGTATAATTATGTTTTAATTATATATTAATTATATAATTAATTATATAATTATGTACTTATTTATATATGCATAAAGAGGTCATGTCTCATTTAACACAGAATAAAATTTATTTATTTATTTATTTATTCTGTCTAACGGGTCGAAACCCAATTACAGAAAACCAGGACATGCCCTGGTTATCATATGGTAAACATACGCAATGATGATAGTTTGGGATCTCTATAACATATATAATTTGTCTAGCTTAGATAATTTATTAGCTAAACGTATAAAATATTTTTAAAAAATTGCCACTCCGTTAATGATTTACAAAAAAAATACAATCTAATTATTAAAAATTATTTTAGCTCCAATAACACATTTTCGGCAATTTTTAAAAAATAGCAGAATAAGAGTCAAGCTATAGTTTTTTTTTGTTTAAATCGTTTTTTACAATTATTGTTATTTGTCCTTTGATTTGACAATCAGTTACGCAGAGTTTTAAGATTACTTGTTTTCAATTGTTTATTGAAACCCTTGTAATAAGTTTATAAATAATTATGTACTTAATTATATATTTTATTATTATGAAATATAATCAATATATAATTATGTTTTAATTATATATTAATTATATAATTATGTACTTATTTATATATGCATAAAGAGGTCATGTCTCATTTAACACAGAATAAAATTTATTTATTTATTTATTTATTCTGTCTAACGGGTCGAAACCCAATTACAGAAAACCAGGACATGCCCTGGTTATCATATGGTAAACATACGCAATGATGATAGTTTGGAATCTCTATAACATATATAATTTGTCTAGCTTAGATAATTTATTGGCTAAACGTATAAAATATTTTTACAAAATTGCCACTCCGTAAAAGATTTACAAAAAAAATACAATCTAATTATTAAAAATTATTTTAGCATCAATAACACATTTTTGGCCATTTTTTAATATACCAAATTAAGAAGCAAGCAATTGATTTTTATTTTATTTTTACTATTTTTTGCAATTATTGTTATTTGTCCTTTGACTGGACAATCAGTTACGCAGAGTTTTAAGATTACTTGTTTTCAATTGTTTATTGAAACCCTTGTAATAAGTTTATAAATAATTATGTACTTAATTATATATTTTATTATTATGAAATATAATTAATATATAATTATGTTTTAATTATATATTAATTATATAATTAATTATATAATTATGGACTTATTTATATATGCATAAAGAGGTCATGTCTCATTTAACACAGAATAAAATTTATTTATTTATTTATTTATTTATTCTGTCTAACGGGTCGAAACCCAATTACAGAAAACCAGGATATGCCCTGGTTATCATATGGTAAACATACGCAATGATGATAGTTTGGGATCTCTATAACATATATAATTTGTCTAGCTTAGATAATTTATTGGCTAAACGTATAAAATATTTTTAAAAAATTACCACTCCGTTAAAGATTTACAAAAAAAATACAATCTAATTATTAAAAATTATTTTAGCATCAATAACACATTTTTGGGCATTTTTTAATATACCAAATTAAGAAGCAAGCAATTGATTTTTATTTTATTTTTACTATTTTTTGCAATTATTGTTATTTGTCCTTTGACTTGACAATCAGTTACGCAGCGTTTTAAGATTAATTTGTTTTAGTTGTTTATTGCAACCCTTGTAATAAGTTTATAAATAATTATGTACTTAATTATATATTTTATTATTATGAAATATAATTAATATATAATTATGTTTTAATTATATATTAATTATATAATTAATTATACAATTATGTACTTATTTATATATTCTTAAAGAGGTCATGTCTCATTTAACACAGAATAAAATTGATTTATTTATTTATTTATTTATTCATTCTGTCTAATGGCTCAAAACCCAATTACAGAAAATCAGGATATTCCCTGGTAATCATATGGTAAACATACGCAATGATGATAGTTTGGGATCTCTATAACATATATAATTTGTGTAGCTTAGATAATTTATTGGCTAAACGTATAAAATATTTGTAAAAAATTACCACTCCGTAAAAGATTTACAAAAAAAATACAATCTAATTATTAAAAATTATTTTAGCATCAATAACACATTTTTGGCCATTTTTTAATATACCAAATTAAGAAGCAAGCAATTGATTTTTATTTTTTTAAACTATTTTTTGCAATTATTGTTATTTGTTCTTTGACTTGACAATCAGTTACGCAGAGTTTTAAGATTAATTTCTTTTAGTTGTTTAGTGCAACCCTTGTAATAAGTTTATAAATAATTATGTACTTATTTATATATTCATAAAGAGGTCATGTCTCATTTAACACAGAATAAAATTGATTTATTTATTTATTTATTTATTCATTCTGTCTAACGGCTCAAAACCCAATTACAGAAAACCAGGATATTCCCTGGTAATCATATGGTAAACATACGCAATAGTAATAGTTTGGGATCTCTATAACATATATAATTTGTCTAGCTTAGGTAATTTGTTGGTTAAACGTATAAGATAGTTAAAAAAAATTGACCACTCTGTAAAAGATTTACAAAAAAATAAAATCTAATTATTAAAAATTATTTTAGCATCAATAACATGTTTTTGGGCATTTTTTAATATACCAAATTAAGAAGCAAGCAATTGATTTTTATTTTTTTAAACTATTTTTTGCAATTATTGTTATTTGTCCTTTGACTTGACAATCAGTTACGCAGAGTTTTAAGATTAATTTCTTTCAATTGTTTATTGCAACCCTTGTAATAAGTTTATAAATAATTTTGTACTTATATATATATATATAAAGAGGTCATGTCTCATTTAACGCAGAATAAAATTGACCAGTTTGCGTAAAAGATCTACAATAAAAATAAAATCTAATTATTCAAAATTATTTTAGCATCAATAACGCATTTTTGGCCATTTTTTAATATACCAAATTAAGAGACAAGCAATTGATTTTTATTTTTGTACTATCTTTGCAATTATCGTTATTTATCATTTGACTTGACAATCAGTTACGCAGAGTTTTAAGATTAATTTATTTCAATTGTTTATTGCAAACCTTGTAATAAGTTTATAAATAATTATGTATTTATTTATTTATATATGTATATATATTAAGAGGTCACATCTCATTTATCGTAAAATGAAATTGAAAATAGTTGAAAAAGTTTGTAAAGTACTGATATAAACTGATAAAAATGGACAAAAACTGCATAGATCCTGGTACAATTGAATCTACACAGTTTTTGTCCATATCTATCGGTTTTTATCAGTACTTTTCAAATCTGTGAATGGTACCGGTTTTGAAAACTACTGATCATTTCACAGATAATCGACTGTTCGAAAGAGCCAATGCCCTGAGAGGAGAAAATCTGCAATTGTCAGTAGCGAATGAAAAATTAAGAAACGAAGTAACGAGTGGTAGCAACACAGGTGGTTCAGGAGCCACAGCTGCTCTCGAAGCTCGACTATTAGCTCAAGCTGAGGAGCTCACAACTTTGCACAGAAGAAGAGGCGAACATGCTCAACAACTTGTTGATCTTAATAACAAGTTGCAAGAGGCAATGAAAGAGCTGCAGAACAAGGAAGTCAGGTATGCAATTTTTGCAACAATTGTAACTAACAAGCAGACGCTACTTGTATCATCCTTGATGTTAGAAATATTATAATTCTGCACCTTTCTTAACATTAAACTTCATGTGTTTTTTTCTCTTGGTGTCTCAATTACAGATGTAAAAATACTATTTTTTTTTTATTCGGTAAATTAACCGCAGAAATACTATATTTTTTCGGTAAATTAACCGTAGAAATACTATATTTTTTTCGGTAAATGAACCGTAAAAATACTGTTTTTATTTTCGGTAAATTAACCGTAGAAATACTTTTTTTTTCGGTAAATTAACCGTAGAAATACTATTTTTTTTTCGGTAAATTAACCGTGAAAATACCAAAATTTTTATTGTCGGTTAATTAACCGAGAAAATTTTATTTTGGTTAAATTAACCATGAAAATACTGTAATGTTACCTATTTTACCGTCATATCTCTTTTTTTTTACAAAATTTATGTTATTCAAATACGCTCAAGAAAATTGCTCTTAAATTTATTGTAAAATTCATCTTTCAAGATTAAATAGACTTTAAAGAGCCACAATGCATATGGCAAAAAAGAAAAGTATGAAAAGTGATTATTACATATTTGTTTACGTCAATTTTTATTTCCGCTGATCTACTTTAAAATAATCTGTAAGATCTAAAAAAATGCGTTGTCAAAAGATTATTTTTTTAGTAAGTAGCAAACACAAATTGTCATGAAATTGAAACTGTTTTGTCCTGCATGAAGACCACATTTTCTCATATCATCTCATCAATTTTGTAATTTAATAATATATCATTATAATTAAATGAAATATTACACACAGCCTTGCAGAAAGTTTAGACCTAAACTCTCGACTACGTTCCGATTTGACGAGGTACGTGAGCAAGGAACAAGAATTGGAGGGCGTGAATCAAATGCTGAGAGACGAATATCAAGCTCTGCAATTGGCCTTTGCTTCGCTGGAAGAGAAACTTAGAAAGGCTCAGGTATGCAGGTCATCGTGGCTCGTTGACCAGAAAACCGTGAAATTCGATATTATGGATGTACTAGTCATTGGTTCATCGTCATCATTGAAGATATTGACTTCTAGTTATTAAGTATACTGTAAAGTCATTTCACAATTAAGCACGCAATGCAATATTCAAAAAAAGGATGCAAAGTAGAACGTTGCACATTGCTTCCTCATTCTATTTCGCTTTTTACAAAGCCTCCTCTATGTGGAAGTTTTTTTATCTTATTTTTAGCTTCCTCGTAGAGGAAGCTTTGCGAATGATGAAAATTATTAATGAAGTTGATGATTTCTGACGTTTTACAAAATCCAGAGCGATACCAATAAACTTTTTAAACATCCAAAATCACCTAAAATTCGATCTACTTTACCGGTCATCACCAAATTTGGTACGTAGCAGGGCTGAATGTTATTTTTCCTGTGTAGAAAATTTTAGTCGGTTAATTGAAATTTTACCTGAATTAAAGCACAACGACAATTTTTTGAAAAATTCAAAATCTCATAAAAACCGAACCGCTTTACCGATTTGGCCCAAATTCAATAACGAAGATCGTATCACTTTGTTCAATTTTAAAGCGAAGTTTCAGTCCGATAGTTACAAATTCGTTCGAGCTAGAGCATTTGCGTACTTTTTCAAAATTAAAAAATTCTTTTCAAAATGAAATGCGTTAAGGGATTTTTGTAAAATTTATACCAATTGAAGATTAGCCAGTACTGTACATTTTGTTTAAATTTTAGCTGATTCGGTCGAATACTTTATAAGTTACAGTTATATGATTTTTTGGCCTTTCATCACACACACACAAATACATACATCCAGACAATTTTTCTAAACCACTTTTCTCTACGTTTCAGACCATTTTAAACATTTTCATATGAAAATCTCGGAAATTTTTTTTTCATGAAAACAAAGCTTCCTCTATGAGGAAGTAAAAAGGATGCAAAGTAGAACTTTGCACAGTACGTCCTGACTAATTTTCATTTTTCACAACGACGCCTCTATGAGGAAGCTCCTTTATTTTATTTTTGGCTTCCTCATGGAGGAAGCGTTGCGAAAGATGAAAATTATTGACTAAGCAATGTGCAAAGTTCCAATTTTAATCCTTATTTTAAATACAAATTAAAGAAGTACGAAAACAAAAATTTTCATAAATTCAAAATTCTATAAAATCTAAACCGCTTTATGTATTTCGCTTAAATTCAATACCGATCGTCATTTTTCATTGCTTTATTCATGAAAAACTGTTTAAGCTCATTATCTAAAAAATTGTGTCAGCTAAAGAACATACAGAGATTTTTTGAAAAATTCAATGCCTTATAAAATCTGAATCACTTTACCAATCTTCACCAAATCCGATATCTACTACAACTGGATGTTAATTTTACCTTGCAAAAGATTTGAGCAGGTTTGGTCGATCTTAACTTGAATAAGAAAGAAATTTTTTTCGAAAGTTCAACATTTTATAAAATCTAAATCGCTTTATGGATTTCGCTCAAATTCAATATCGACCTTCATTTTTCATTTCTCTATTTGTCTAGAACTATTTAGTTCATTAACTGAAAAATTGCGGAAGCTAGAGAACATACAGACATTTTTCGAAAACTTGAAAAGCTTATAAGATCTGAATTTTTTAAATAATTTTTTCGAGAATGTATACATAGAAAGGGAAGTTGCTACCTTACCAGCGTGTCAAATTTCAGCTTGATTGTTAAAGCCGTTTTTGAGATACATCGGTTTGAATTTTGCAAGCGTGCCATACACACACACGCATACATACATACATACATCCGGACATTTTTTCTAAACCATTTTTCTCAACGTTTTGGACCAGTGTTCTGACACGAAAATCTCGAAAAAAATGTTCTTTACGAAAACAAAGCTTCCTCTATGAGGAAGCAAAATGCTATTTACAGGGTAACTATAGTACATTATGCTACAAGGGAGGGAAGAGCGCGATTTTCACCGAGTGCGAGATTAGCTGCTCGAGCGAACCCTAGCGGATGTGAAGAACCGCAAAATAACCGAAGAGTGACCGGTCGTTATGGAACAAAAAATCACTCCAGAATAACCGAGAAGGAACCTAGTGACCGGCGGGTAACCGTAAAGTGAACCGTAAAGTGACCCGTAATGAACTCAATGTTCCGTTTCGGGTTACTATTCGGTTATATGAAGATCTTTCAAATAACCGAAAAACAACTTTTAACAAACTGTCGGTTACTTCTGCGTTATTTTAAAGTTTGTTTTTGGTTAAAACATTGGTCGCTTTGCAGTTGCAATCGGGTTCTTTTTTGTTCCAAAATAACGGTCGCTTTGTCGGTTACATTACAGTTGTTTTACGGTAAAACAACTGGAAATGAACCTCATAATGACGGTTACTTGTATGTGACCGTAAAGCAACCACAAAATGACGGTTTCTCGGATCCGCTAGGGAAGCGAGGGCTGCACGAACACGAGGTGAAAATTGCGCTCCCTCCCGCGTAGCATACGATTCTTTTCTTCCGACTGCGTTGAAGTATGACGTGATTTCTGTCGCTGAAAAGCGAGAGGAAAAATTCGACGATACCTGGCCGTGAGCCGTGTGCATGGGCAGCGGGAAGATATACGAGGCAAGACTCGCTCGGGCATCATGGCCAATCATGGCCCCTGTTTTTGCGTGCTTCGAGGTTCGTAGCGCGAGCTCCGTGGTACGCGGCGGTCCCGCTGGGAACCTCGAAGTGGACAAAAATAGGGGGCAAGATGCCCTAGGGAGTTTTGGCTCATATATCTTGCCCGCTGCACATGCGCACTGCTCGCGGTCAGATATCGGCGACTTTCCTCCCGCTTTTCAGGGACGGAATCACGTTATTTCAGCGCAGTCAGGAGAAAAAATATTAATAATCTTCAAAATCTTATTCCGTTCGAGAGGAAACATAATGTTAAAAAAAAAAAGATTTTGCGAATTTTTTTCTTTTTATAACATCTGTGATTCACAGTTACAAAAGTTCATGAGTGCGAAAGATATAGGGAATAAATTTTGGAACTGAAGCTCTCGAAAATTTTATCCTTTTTCGGAAACAAAAAAACCTTAAAACGAAGAGCCTTGAGTCTTCTGGATTTTTTTTTCGTGTTTTATGATCGTGATCAGTCATGTACCAATGACTAAGAACATCCCACTGACAAAATGCTTTAAAGTTTAAGCTTTCTTAAATTTTCAAGCATAATTGGTAAATAACATTTTCGATACTCTTCACAGGAGGAAAATCGCCAGCTTGTGGAACGTTTGATAAAGTACAAGGCTAAAGACGCTGATAAGATGAATGAAGAGAACGATAATTTCTTAAAGTAAGTACACAAACGCAAATTATTCAAATATTTGCAGGAAATGTAAAAAATGCATCGTTTTTTTTACTTTTGATCAATGATTAATTAATTAATATGAGTCTTGTGGTTTCCTTTAATTCATTTAATTTTATACGTTTTTTTTCACTTCACAGCTGCGGTATATGCCGACATTTTTGTATCATTAAGAAAACTGTATATATATATATATATATAAATATTTTCACGTAAATATTCAATGATTTTTTAACAGCATCGTGTTGTATATATAATTAGAGTTTCGTAACCGCATTACTAACATTTCGTGTGTCTGTCTGCTTGTTTTTGTAATGTTTCTTTAGACTATCATCGTCTTTTCCTAATGTTTGCTCTTGTAGCGTCGATTTTTGCGACATTCGTCTGAATTCATATTTTGCACAATGTAAGTACTTAACAAATTAATTGTACAAAGATTGAATGATTTTTTTATTGGGTGTTCAATGAAGGAAATTGTACGTACATTTTTCTGACTATGTGATATCAAAGACAGATTAACATGAATTACTTTGAAGATAAGTATTTTAAATACGTATTTTAAGTACTCAAATACTTTTCTAGTATTTTAAATACTTTTTCGTTCCATTAAGTACAAAGTACAAAATACCTTTGCGTCTATAACATATTCGGAAACATTTTTATTTTTTTGAGAATGGTCGTACGATTAGCTGAAGCCGGAAGTCCTTGGGAGACATTAATAGTATATAATGTTTTAGAAATACTTTTTTCTTTGTGCTGAACGCGTAACACAATTAGAGATGTGAAAATAGCGGTATTTTTATTTTCGGTAAAATGACCATAAAAATATGGTACTTTTACAGTATTTTACCGTCATTTTTTTCTATAAACTTTGTGTTGTGAAAATACAGTTACGAAAATTGCTCGTAAATTTGACCGGTCACAAATTTTGTTGGTGAATTTACCGTAAAAAATGGTAAACTTCGTCTATATAGTTGTGAAATGACCGGTAATATTTTTTTTGGTAAAATTGACGTAAATTTTTTTCGTAAATTCACCGTATCTTGACGAGATTTGAAATCACGATGAGACTATATGATTTTATTATCAATATGGTAATTTTTTAAGCGGTCACGTACCGTTTTGTTACGGTAAAAATACGGTAAAATTACCGGTCATATTTACCGCTCACATCTCTAAACACAATAGCACTCCCGACTCTGATGTTACGTATATGAGGCATTCTTTATCAACTGGGCCACTTTTTTCGGTCGACCTCCCGGATATTTTTCTAAATTTATCAGTATGTTGTACTATTTGAGATGACTGTTTGTGATTTTTTTTCAGATTTTTAAAGGGTGCCGTACAGGATTTACGTTTTTTTTTTTAAATATCACTATATTTCAGAAAATATTAGACTCTCAAAAAATTCTTAGGAACATTAACTTTTTCATTTTCCATCTACTTTCGAGTGATGTTAAAATCATAATTTTTCCAACGGAAACAAGTTAATTTTTTGTAGAAAAAATCAATAAATAATTTTTTTATACGAAAAAAGCATCTTTCATTCCGGTCATAATTTTACAAGGTGTTTCGCATTGTATGAAGATTCTGAGAAAAAAGTCCAAAGTGGCACCTCCAATTCTTAGGCAGTAAAAAATTGAAAATTAAAATAAAAAAATTAATAAATTAATACATTTTTTCCTGCCTAAGGATCGGAGGTGCCACTTTGGATTTTCTCCCTAGCGGATTTCATCACATTTCCAAAAGATAAAATGAAACTTCTCGGACGACGGGCTGCGCCAAATAATTTGGAAAAAAAAACGGGCAGGAAAAAATGTATTAATTTTTTTATTTTAATTTTCAATTTTTTACTGCCTAAGAATTGGAGCTGCCACTTTGGAATTTTTCTCTCAGAATCTTCATACAATGCGAAACACCTTGTAAAATTAAGACCGTATTCAAAGATGCTTTTTTCGTTAAAAAAATTATTTATTGCTATTTTTTTTGCGAAAAATTGACTTTCTTCCGTTGGAAAAATTATGATTTTAACATCACTCGAAAATAGATGGAAAATGAAAAAGTTAATGTTCTTAAGAATTTTTTGAGAGTCTAATATTTTCTGAGATAGAGAGATATTTGAAAAAACGTAAATCCTGAACGGCGCTCTTTAAAAATCTGAAAAAAACACAAACCCCCATCTCAAACAGTACAACAAACTGACAAATTTAGATAAATATCCGGGAGGTCGACCGAAAAAAGTGGCCCAGTTGATAAGGAATGCCTCATATAAGTAAAAGCAATGTAAACATAAACTGCAATTCCAAAACGATATTTCGTGCCCGTTTAGGCGACTTTTTAATAAATTTTAATAACGATTCTAGACAAAAGCAAACTTCACTTTCACTCCGTCTATCAGTCCAGCAATGAAGGCGAATTTGCTTTTATCCAGAAACATTCGGCACTCTAAATAAATTGATTACAAATTTTATTATCGACGGCGGGTATCAACTGCTAATATATTTTTGTTACAAACGCGAATTAGATTTTTATGCGTCTGTCTGTTGGCTACGAAAACCTAATTTTTTTTTGTTCGAAATATTAACAGTTGAGGAGAAAATAGGAAAACCGGTTTGTTACCGACTTAGTTTGTATCATATGCTCTTAAAATGTCACTAAAATGCAAGTGCTCGAGTTAGAAAAAGAGCGTCGGGTTAAATATTACCGGCGGTCGGTAAACTGTTATACCGACCGCCGCAATTAAAATTTTTGAGACCCTATGCAGGCTGCTACAATTTTTTCTGTCGCAAATTTATATATAATTTAAATTTTACGTAAAAATTCAGGATATTAAAAAAACTTCAATTAGGTAGAACTTCCTATTAAAAAATCTGCCTATTCTGGATAGGGTCTAAAAAATTTCGTTATTTTAAACAGAATTTTTCTGTAAGTATATATAAATTCTAAAAAGTGGATTTTTTTTGCACAACGGTATATTGTTGTTTAACGTCATGTAACAGAATTATCGAAAAACTAAAATAACATTTTTAATATACATTATGTAGCTATTTGTAAATTGAACAAATATCATCTTGGACATTTTTCGATAGGACTGTTAAATTTCCAAGATATTAACGATTAAAAATATGTAAATCCCGAAAAATTCAAATTTTTGCAAAAATTCGTGTGTCGAATATATTGGTCGTAGTGCAAAACAAAAAAATACGTGTGCTTTCTTTTTCAAGAGGGTATTTGATAAAAAATTGTCAAAATTATTGAAGGAGGTCAGGATCAGAGCATGAAAAATTCAGCTGGAATTCCCCATGAACTTCGTTATCCTAGAAAAATAGTAACTTTAGCCCTACAAGCATGTCATGGAATCCAACA
The DNA here is from genome assembly GCA_963970395.1 of Ephialtes manifestator. Lineage (NCBI taxonomy): Eukaryota > Metazoa > Arthropoda > Insecta > Hymenoptera > Ichneumonidae > Ephialtes > Ephialtes manifestator. The sequence continues at coordinate 34,523,816 of OZ019974.1, read as the reverse complement.
CACCAACACACAGATGCAAATAGAGCTTGTTCATGGATGCATATGAATGAATCCGAATTAAAAAGAATCTAAAAAAATATTAATATTAAAAATGAACGTAATGAGGTTTATTCTGAAATATCTCCATGGACTTGCTACACTAGTCACTTCACGCTGCTTGACATTTTCGTTTCAGCGAGACAATTACCAGCCCGACAGCCTTTTTGATGCATACCATATCAAAATTTGGGTAAGTGATATACAAATTGAAAAGAGGAAGAAGCAAAGAAAAAAAACATACAAACAAACAAACAAATAAACGTGGTGGAAAAAGTTGCGCTTACCGAGGAACGGACTTTTGGGCTGGTAGCAATCGCACGACGCTTTTTTTCTTAACCATTTTTTTTAGTCCTTCAGAATGTTCGCATTAATCGACAATTCCCGCTTAACTTTATATATATTATTTCTTCAACACTGTAAGAAGCATGAATTACGCTGTTCTGCATAATCCATTTCATTCGGTTGCAGCTGTTATTTCGACAATATGTAGCTGTCTGGAATTTATCGTTGTTTGGTTACTTGCGGTTTATTATATACTGTAAAAAAAATTACTTGATATTTAATGTAAAGGTACTGGTAGTTTTTATGCATAAATTGCTATATTAGATTTAATATACAAGTGTGATTTTAAATTAACATATGATGCAGCAAATTTAATAATTTCCTTTAATTTTACAGTTAAACTACTTGAATTTTAATAATTAGCTTCAATTTTATTGTACATAAAATTGTATACACAAGTGTAATAAAATTACAAATTTTTATATTAAATTTCCTAATCTTTGTACAATTTAGTAGAAAGTACTGTAATTTTACATCTCACTCGCATATCAAATTTAAAATACCAGTTTCTGTGAAAGACCCGTAACGGAAAATTACACGAAATATTTTCGGCAATGTAACTGTATACACATCCAAATTAAGACGTCAATTGCAGACAGAATAATGTGAGACATCACCAACTCGACACTGAAAAATTGTACCACGACTCAATTAGACATACCAAAACTGAGCCCATTTTAAGGCCATTTCGAGGCCATTTTGAGTCCCTTTTGAGTCCATTTTGAGGCCATTTTGAGGACACTTTGAGTCCCATTGAGTCACGTAAGAGTTTTTCTGTGTTGAGTTGAACCACGGTAGAGTTTTGCTGTGTCGATTGCGCCACAAGAGCTTCTGCTGTTTCGAGTTTGTCGAGAGGATCGAATTTGTGATGTTACGAATTTTTCAACGCGGATTTTTTACTTGGTCACTCGTTGTACTCGTGCTAATCAGCAGTTCGACGATTTACGGGGTGTCAAGATTAGACTGTCGGAATGGCATCTCCGTATCGAGATAAAGAAAAATTCAATAGTAGAAATATGTTATATTGTCTTTATTTTCGGAGATATGGAGATATGTAGAGGTGAAGATGGCAAATTGAAGCACTTAAGGTAGTTATCGTGAGGTACTTAAGAATACCTACACGGTGAGAAGGATTTGATAAAATTTACCAGACACTATGATAAAAATTATCAAACGCGCCTGGTATTGGGAAGCCGTAGCCGCCACCTGACGAACAGTACGAGAACTATGAGAATTTCTATCATATACATAGAATTTTTAACCATATTTCGTGGTAAAATTTTTCGTAGTTCTCATACTTCTTGATAGGTGGCGTCATGGCTAATTGTACCAGGAATTTACGATACTTTTTACTAGAAATATGGTTAAAAGTATCAGATCCTTCCCGCGTTGAAAAAAAGAATCTTTTAAAGAAACTAAAAAAAAAAACTTGAAAGAATCTATAAAGGAATTTTGAAAAGAATCACGTATAGGATCAGGAGCAAGATTCTTTCCAGGATTCTTTTCAAGATTCTTTTTATTGGGAAGCATTCTAAAAATCTTTGTAAGAATTATGTAAAGTATCTTGAAAAGTGCCTTTGAGAGAATTGTGAAAAGATTTCGTCAATTCAAGAAAAAAATCGTTGAAAGAATCTTAATGAAATTCTTCAGAGGAATCAAGCGGAACCTACCCGCGTAGAAAAAAAGAATCTTGTGAAGAATCTTTTAAAGAATCTTAAAAAAAGTCTTGAAAGAATCTTTAAAGGAATCTTGAAAAGAATCACGTATAGGATCCGGAGCAAGATTCTTTCCAGGATTCTTTTCAAGATTCTTTCTATCCGAAAGCGTTCTGAGAATCTTTCAAAGAATCTCCGAAAGAATCTTGAAAAGCGTCTTTAAGAGAATCGTGAAAAGATTCTGTCCATTAAACAGAAAAATCGTTGAAAGAATCTTAATAAAAATTTTCAGAGGAATCGAGAGAAACCTGTTGTTGCTTTCCTTTGGTGTCGAGACAGTACATTGTGTATAGTCGAACTCAGGACAGCTTTGCAGTCTTATATACGTGCAGGCTTCAAGTCACTTGCGAGAAACGCTTCGACCGCTCGCCATCTAGCGGAGTATTGTCCACCAGTGTTTCGTATGATGTCACTAGGTGGCGAATGGACGGAGCGTTTCTCGCAAGTGGTTTGAAGCCTCAGCGTATATATAAGACTGGAAAGCTTTTCTGAGTTCCACTACACACGAGGGGTTTACCCTTCGTTGACGTACCGAAATATACTGTCTCGACACCAAGAGGAAGCAACAACAGGTTTTGCTCGATTCCTCTTAAGAATTTCATTAAAATTCTTTCCACGATTTTTCTGTTTAATGGATGGAATCTTTTCACGATTCTCTTAAAAATGCTTTTTAAGATTTTTTCGAAGATTCTTTGTAAGATTCTCAGAACGCTTTCGGATAGAAAGAATCTTGAAAAGAATCCTGGAAAGAATCTTGCTCCGGATCCTATACGTGATTCTTTTCAAGATTCCTTTAAAGATTCTTTCAAGACTTTTTTTAAGATTCTTTAAAAGATTCTTCACAAGATTCTTTTTTTCTACGCGGGTATTGTTGCTTTCCAGGATTCATTTCCAGATTCTTTCTATTCTAAAGCGTTCTGAGAGTCTTTCAAAGAATCATCCAAAGAAACTTGAAAAGAATCCTGGAAAGAAACAACAGGTTCCGCTTGATCCTTTAAAAGATTTTCTTTTTAAATTGACGGAATCTTTTCACGATACTCTCACAGAGACTTTTCAAGATTGTTTACACGATTTTTACAAAGATTCTTAGAACGCTTCCCAATAAAAAGAATCTTGAAAAGAATCCTGGAAAGAATCTTGCTCCGAATCCTATTCGGGTTTCTTTTCAAGATTCTTTCAAGATTATTTTTAAGATTCTTTAAAAGATTCTTTTTTTCTACACGCGTTCTCTCCGTGTAAAGAAAGGCAGTAAAAATACAATGCGACTTCAATGAGGAAGTGTGTTAATCGACTTTGGCTTCATCATGTAGGAAGTCAAAAAGCGAAAAATAATTGGTATCTGTTACGTATAGATACACGTTTAATATGGTTTGTTTTCCGCATTATTCTCACAACAGTGTGTACACTGAAAAAAGAACAAAAGTCTTAAAGCGAAGATGAATTTGTCCCTTCAACCTGAAATAAAACCAATCTAGTCGGAAAATAAAAGATTCCGACCGAACGATGGAAGGCTTTATGATGACTATTATGACTTCTTTCATTCTGTGTCCCTCTGAAAAATATTTAGGAAGATCTCATCTTTTTCTTTCTTTTTTCGACTTTGCGAACTGAAGTCTATATTCGGAAGGATAGGATTGAAAAAAATTGTTTTCTATCATTTTTTTTCATCAGGGTATTTTACAGGGTCAGGAAAAACCGTGAAAACCGGGAAACATCAGGGAATAATAAAATTGGTCAGGGAAAAAGTAAATTGGCGCCCAATCTCCCATAAGAAAATGAAAAATACATAAAAGGAAGTCTTGAAAAAAAAAAATTAGAAAAATGATGAACAAAAAAAAAACGGATATAATACTATAATTACAATTTCAATATAGTTTGTCAATTGAGCCCGATTGATAATACCTGATGCGGATATTTTCAACACGATTTTGCTCGGTATCGAAGCACTTAAGAAAAAAGTTTAAAAATGTTGTATATAATAATAATAATAATAATAAGTATAATATAACACGAATAATTATAATAGTGTTTAATGTGATGTGAAGCTTTATGACTCCAAAGATCGTTTCCGTAATTTATAAGATTACAAAATAGATACAGAAAAAATATGTTGATTGTTGATTGGAAAAATAAATCATTTATCGTGCATTAGTTTTGGATACATTTTCATTGGTATCATCAATTTGTAAAAATAGAAATCGTCGGAATTTTGGTCAGGACAAAAGTTTGATTGGTCAGGGAAAAGTCAGAGAATTTATTTCGACGAAAAAAAACGGCCACCATGTTTTAACTATTTTGATCCTTACCCATTTTGGTTTATATTTGCCAAACATGAAATGGAGATTCATTCGATAAAGTGACGAGCAATAATTTCTTCCTATCCTGTACGTTACAGACCTGTACCTTTTTCAATCAGTGTGCATGCAAATAAATCACTGAAACTTATCGTTGGTCATTAACAAGTCAACCATTCGCAGCTTGTTAACGTATCGACTTACACACTTGATCTTCGATACTAATTCGCACTAGTATATAAATCTTTCTTTCCAACGTACGTTAATTTTATTGCAGAAAGAGGCAAGCAAAGGTGCAAAAGGACTTGGAGGATGCAGCCAGAGACACGCGAACAGTCAGCCCCGATCGGACGAGTTTGAAGGAAGGAATTATCGGTCTACCAACCGCAGTTCCGTCTACAGTCTCCGTCAAATTTGTACGTTGATATTACATCACACATGAAAGCTTGAATTCATATTAATTATCGTGTTACGCGTTCTCTGGTTCTACATATTTTTCCATCCATCGAATCTCATAGTAATTGCGGAAGATTTGTTCACGTATTTTTATAGAATCTTATCGTATCGCTTCGATATTGTATTTTTTTGAGCAGCACGCTTCACTGAAAGTAGTTAAAATTACATACTTTGTATGTGATGAAAAAGTAAAAAAAGAAAAAAAAGTATGTTAAATAAGGCGGAGATCTTATTGCACAAAATGTTATTCATTAATAGATATTATTTATCCGCTGATATAATTTAAAAATAGTACTTTGCTATACAAGGGCGAGAAAGCGATCATTATAAGCAGGTTGGGAAGTTGATCGCACGAGCCCCACAACCGTCGTATGATGACTGCTCTCTCACTCTGTATCGCATAATACTTTTTCTAACAAATGCATGAGAAGTGCTACCGCGTGTAATGTCGCGCGCGTGCGAGAAGTGATTCCCGTGCGAGAAGTGCGTGCGAGAAGTGATTCCCGTGCGAGAAGTGGTTGCGAGAAGTGATTTCCGTGCGAGAAGTGCGTGCGAGAAGTAAAATAGCATTGATGGCCGTAAAGCGCCACTTACGCCACGCGCGGCAGGCACGAGAAGTAGCACTTCTCATGCATGCGTTACAAAAAATCCATTCACTGAAGCCTGAAACAAAGATTTTTTTTAGCTATGGCAAAAGCATCTAACTATTGCAAATTAGTTATAGGACATTTATTGTAAACTTTTTCATACTTTCCTGAGATAAATCGGTAAGCCAAAAATTTATAATAATTGTCCGGTTGTAAGTGCATAACAAGAATTGTCTGAGTATTAGCAGCTTTTTTATTTTTCTTAAAATGAGTGAAGGTTCAATTTAAAAAAATTGAAATCATTTTTTAAATTATTGTTCGAGTCTATGCCATTTTGCCAATTTTTTCCTTTATCTCAAATCGATACATTTATGCCGAACGAATTTTCCTTAGGTATAATTGATCAATTTTTAGAATTTTTTGGCTTACTGTTTATCTCAGTAAATTATGAAGAAGTTCAAAAATCCATAAATTTCCTATACCGTGTTTGCAATAATTATATCGGTTTGCGATAGAGAAACCATCTTTTTTCGAGTTTAAATGAACATATATTTTTGTAAATAACATTAGCAGATAAACAAGTGAGATATTTGTCATAGAACATCAGTAATTTGGGTCTGACTACATCCCCTTAAGGACTTCTAACTGTTATCAAACATAGAGATTTGGTCTTAAAAACAATTGCAAACAAATTGAAAAATCGTGAAATCCCGATATATAAAAATAGTAATTTGTGTGGCAAGAGCGTAAAACAGGACATTTTTTACGAATGTTAAGTTTGTGGATTTTTTTCACGCCCTAGGGCGTAAAAAACTCATAGCTTCGAAAACACAAAAATCAAATGGATTTTTAAAATACAACATACAAAACGATACTCTACGTAGGATTTTTGAAATTTGTTTTTTTAACAAAATTAAGATATTTTGAACATGAATCTTTGTTTTTTTTTCAACTGAATTTTTCGATCTTTACGATTTTCTTTTTTCTGGTAGTGGAGTAAAAATTTTCATACTCAGTGTTCCAGGAATATTATGCAACAACATCGCGTCAAAATTTCAATCGAATCGGTCAAGTCATTTTCGCAATTTTATTGTCACCGACTTCGAAAACGATGTTCCAAAATATCGAATGAAAAAAAATTAATGTTTATTGTTAATTATTGACTTTTCATTTTGGTGAATCGATCATAACTTCCATAATCTTACAAACGTTAACGTCAAATACAGACACACAATTCTTTAAACTAAAATCATTAAGAAATTGAATGGAATAAAATATATATTTTTTCATTAAAAAGTTGCGAAAAAGTTACGAAAAAGTTGCGAAAAAAAGTTCTTTATTCGTTTCGAATAAAAATGGAGGTCCTTTTATTTGAATATCTGTTTTTAAACGTAAAACCATTAAATCAAATTGAACTTTACTCCCGGTTTTCGTAAAATTTGTTTTTAAGACGAAACCAATGCTTGAATATATATTTCCTTACAAAATATGAAAATTCAAAAATTTCTCTTTAATGTTTCATTTATTTTCCATATTTTGCGTATAAAATATAATATATGCGTTGAATATATTATTTTTATATGTGAATTATAGATCAAATATGGAATATAAAGACAACATATATTTTGTGCACAAAAATCTTCTATATTTAACATCTTTCGTTTTTTTTGCATACGCGTAATATTAAAAGAAGATAAATATAATTAACAATAATTGATCACGGAGCGTCAGTTCTATATATTATATTTTTGTATAAATAATATTTATGGTGAATTACTAATTTATAGTTGTTAATAGCGTTCAGGTTATATTTAAAAAATTTAATATTATTGCGTTCAAGTATGTTGAATTTTATGTAAAGATATGGATTTATGTTGTTATGAAATTAATCAGACGTGATCCATTCACGTGATAGCCGAAGGGATTATTTATTATTGATAGATTAACGAAATAAACGGTTGAAAAGCTTATGATGCATTCTTGTACCATCGTTCCGAACGTTTAGTAAGGATCCTTAGATGTAGAGTATATTATATTCACCGCAATTTCCATCCACATCATGTGTTTGTCCACAAACCCCATAAAACACAATTATTTATCGGCGCATGTAAAACCTTCTCACTCTTTTTTCCTCTACATCTCAATTCTGCACAATTATTTAACTACACTGTAAACAAAAATCTACTTGAAATTTAATGTAATTTTACTGGAAGTTTTTATGCACAAACTAGTATATCAAATTTAACATACAAATGTAATGTAAAATTAACGTATGTACATTCAATAATTTACTTTAATTTTACAGTAAAAGTACACTGTAAAAAATGTTCGAGTTTTTCCTATACAAACGTGTATAAATTTTGTAAAACTTGGTATAGGAAATCGAAATTAATATGTTTGCATAATAAATTTAATACAGATCAATGAATTCCGATAATCCAGTGATAGAAAATTACCATACATGATAATTAAATCAATAATTACTAAATCAGTACATGAAAATCAACCATGCATTTTAGGAATTTTAGTGCCCGATTTGAAATTTAATACAAATTGTCGCATTAAATTTAAGATCAAAGTTATCAAAATTTCAGTTACTAATGTTGAAAAATACCCGTCAGAGTATTTGCAGTTTAGTCCACATAGGTGTACTACTTTTTGCAAAATGTTTGAGAAATTTACAAAACTCGGTATAGGAAATAAACATTAATATAGTTGCACAGTAAATTTAATATGCGTGTATGTAACACATGGTTACTAAATCAATCATTACTATATTAGTACATGAAAATCAACATGAATTTTTTGGATTTTTAGTGACTGATTTGAAATTCAATACACATTTTCCAATAACGAAAAAAAAACCCGCACTAGATCGCTAACACTCATTACTTAGCATCGACTTCTGATAAGTTACTCGAGATTTCCAAAATCGATTTTTTTTTAACACTGGAGCATCTCGCTCTGCTATTGCGGCAAATTTATGTTTAATTTATGTTTGTTGCTAGAACTTCACAGGTCTGTGGATATAATTTTTTCGAAAAACCGGATACCTGAGCTTCCTCGTGAGAAAAAGATTCCGTTAGTCCGAAAATTATGTTCACTTGAAAATATTTCCAACTCACTTCGCGCTTTGATTGCAATCAATTGAATATTTTGTTATGTCAATTATAAGTATGCTTGAGAGAATAATAGTTATACAACTCTTTTGCCATTTAGATATCCAAAATTACTAAGTCGTTGATAGCGTAGTTGGTAGCGTGTGTGCGTTGTTAGGTATTAGGTAGGTAGGTCGTAGGTTCAAACCCCAGTGTAAGCGAAAAGTTTTCTGTGGTGAAAACCAATACCCAACAATTTCTGATGACATAATTTGTTTGAAAAAATAATGTCCGACTAATATTTCTATTTTTTAAAATTGTTTTTATTTCCACTTTAAATTTCCAACACATATGTGCTTGAGTTTTCAGATACCGCTCATATGAAAATTCATCATACATGTTTATGAAATTTAATGCACAGTTTATGCATATGGTCATATTGACATTAAATCTTAATAACGTTGAATTTTAATATTCCTCTAAATGTTATGATCTTTCATATACACATGTATACAAAATTTCATATACGGTATCTGCAAAAAAACTTCCAACACTTTTGTATTAATTTTAATACAGATTTTTTTAACAGTGTACTTGAATTTTAATAATTTGCTTTAATTTTACTGGAAAAGTACATGAATTTTATACCTCAATTGTATATTAAATTTCGATTACGAGTTTATGCATAAAAACTTCCAGTCTTTTCTAACAGTGTACACAATTCAATATACACATATGGCAGAAGCGTAAATCTACGAAAGTTATTTTTATACACGTTTCATGGTGAAAATATCTGGGAAAAAATTTGTCAGGGAATCAGAAAAAGGTCGGGGAATTTTATCGTTGGTCATGGAAATAAAATGACAGATGTTTAAATAAATTAACTAAAAGATTTTTTTGAAAAACTTTATTACTGATCGAAAATGACCCTTTTTACGATATAAAAAAATTCTCAATGATCCCTAATATATTCGTCTACTATGAAATCTAGTAACTAATATAAGTAAAAGATTAACAGTTTACGTTTCTTTTTTTATTTTCGGTAAAAAATGGTCACCGTGTGTTTACAGAAATGTTTTCATCTCCCGTATTTGATAATGATTATTTGCATGGTATAATGACAATAGCAATGTGCATGACCGTAACGATTAGATTCGTGATAAAAAAAAAACTAGTGTAAATATTCGATATGTGTAGAAAAATGATTGCAAAAAATGGGTCGACATTCAGAAAAAATTCAGTCGTCCGTAACTATAAAGTAACAACGATTTTTTTAAAAGTGCATAAAGAGAATTTTTTAGTTACTGTAGCTACAAAAAAAGTTACATGGGTATAAAAAATGAATAGCGTCGCTTAGTAGTTGCCAGGACTTGTACAATTTCTCTGAGTATAGAAATGCATGTGATAGACGTATATTGTGGTAAAACGAAATGTGCAACACTGTAAAAAAAATCTACTTGAAATTTCGTGTATTTTTATTGGAAGTTTTTATTCATAAACTAGTATATTAAATTTAGTATCAAAGTGTAATGTAAAATTAATGTATGGTACAGCACATTCAATAATTTACTTTAATTTTACCGTAAAAGTACTTGAATTTTAATAATTCGCTTTAATTTTACTGGAAAAGTACATGAGTTTTACCACAATTGTATATTAAATTTCGATTACGAGTTTAGGCATAAAAACTTCCAGTATTTTCTAACAATGAATAAAAAGGGGCTGCCTTTTTTCGCATGCAGCAAAGAAAGCGTTTAATCCTTAAGAGACAGAAACCAAAAAGCTATGAGATCATTAAGTACTTTCGATATAAAATATTTGTGAAACTGGGAAGTAGTGGCTGTGTAGATGAGGCTCAATTTCGCATGCAGCAAACTCGGATCTGATTCAACCAATAGAATTTTTTTCCAATTTGCCCTTTTGCTTCCTCGCAGTGAAAACTTTTTTTTCGAAATTTTGGAAATATCAAAACACGTGGTGGTAGTGGTTTTTTTTTCGGTGCAGAACTTTTGTGTATTTTTTAACATAAGCTTTTTTTCTTCTTCAAAATTAGCGAAGTTATAATTTTTTAATAAAAATAATTTTATAAATTATTAAACACTTAAGTCTTCGGCATTTTGCCAATTTTACCTTTATCTCAATAACTTTTACTCGTAAGCCACACTCACAATGCAGCTTTCGATTATATGTTGTGAATGTACGCGACGTCACTAGCAGATCAAAGTGGATGGTATTGAACGTTTTGAAAAATGTCGATTTATGCGGATTATGTTGCCCATTTCAGCTAGTATTGTTGTATAGTGGCTATTATATTTATCTCTCAACTCGAGTACCGGTAGGTCCAAGTTTAAAATTCTAATGCCGTCGTATCGTTGAAAATAAAAATATACGAACTCGATGTAGCTCCAGGTATAATAAGCTGGTTTTTTTTTTCTACTTAAAAATTTTTTTATGGCAGCCTGCGAAAGTATTCTGCAAAATGGGTTTCAAAAAATCTATATGGTTCATGATCATGAACAAAGATAATTCTGAGATTGTAACAAAAGTTTGAAAAATTTGAAAAATGAAATAAATAGAAAATGCTCATTACTCATATAATAATTTTCAAGAAAAAAAAAAAAAAAACATTTAGTGTAGGGAGTCGTGAAGGATTTTGTTAGTTAGCCTTTACTCGAAAATCGCAGGTTAATTGTTCTTTGATCACCTCTTAATCGCGCTTTTTTCTAAAAGTCGAACTTGAGACAGATTTTTAGGAAATCCTGATAATTCCACTCACAAATGGAAAACAAATTATGAATTTTTGAATGATATATATAAGGTCTTACCGAACTCACAGATGAGGCTCTATTTTATATCGGTAAACTGCCCATATAATTTAATTTATATACAGGTAAACTGCCTATATAATTTATTTTATATAGGTAAACTGCCTATATAATTTATTTTACATAGATAAACGGTATATATAATTTATTTTATATTGGTAAACGGCCTATATAATTTATTTTACATAGATAAACGGTCTATATAATTTATTTTACATAGGTAAACTGTCTATATAAAATATGGCCTCATCTGTGATTTTTACAAAAATTTGACTTAGAATAGAGTCACCAGTAAATCAACAGTTAAGCAGAACGTTTTGTTTATCATCGGTTTCTATGACATGTAATAATTGCTAGACTGTTTACGAAAATTTAAACGAATGACCAAAATTTTGAAATGTCTTTTCGAAGAAAATAAATATTAAAAGCCTATTAAAATATTTAGTAAAGTAGTTTTACATTGGTTTCACTTGTGCGCGATTTTGTGTCGTAACTTTTTTTTTCACTCAAATAAAGGAACTACTATGTTCAACAAGATTTCATATGGAAATATGAGCCTCTAAAAAGTGAGTGATAAAAGAAGATACTAGAGAACGCGCGTCCCATATCCTCACCTTCGCCTTCCGTATGCACATACAGTGCATTCGGATTTTCAGAATACTACGATGAGCATATAGTACATGTGTCTGATGTGAAACCTTGCAGAATGCGCACGACGGAGAAGTGAGCGCTGTTAAATGGTCTCCAGTCGATAGGATCCTCGCCACCGGCGGTGCCGACAGGAAAGTTAAGCTGTGGGACATAACCAAAGGTAATTATTAAAAGGCGGATGTGACGATATTTTTTATTATATTTATTTAATAAAATTATAACTGTATAAATACCTATAACAGAGTTCAAAAAGAGGTGGAGGAAATAATATAGTACAAAAATATATAACAATTTGACTGGTAAAGTAATTATAATTAAGGAGGTTATCACGTTGCACCTACTATTAGATAAAGCCTCAAATATTGATCTGCATATCGGGCATTACATCCCGATTCGACCTGGCTCTGACCCTCGTTATTATTATTATTATATAATTTAAAAAACTGAAAAAATTCTGAAGAATACAGTTTCATATACAGAAACGTTCGACAAGTCGTCCATAGTAGCTTGATTGTTTTTTCTATTTTTTTTATTATTTTTTAAATAAAAAAACCTTGAAAACTACATGAAGAAAAATCTTCCTTACTTTGGCGTTAAGCTAGAAAATGTTGATATTCAACAGCGTATTATTCAGAATTTTTTCAGATTTTTTAATTATGGCATTCGATATGTCACTTTAAAAAAAATATAAAAAAAAAAATGTACATAGAAAAAATAAAAAATAAAAATCTGGTGCATTTGAGGGCCTAAGCAATCCTACAAAAAATTACAAACCCAATCGAGGAGGTTGAGGGTCAGACCCAGGTCGAATCGGAATGTAATGTCCCATATATACAAGATTAAGTGCTCAATTTTGCTATAGTGAAAGCAAATTACGGTGAAAGTACCGATGATTTTTCTGAAAGATTAAATCATGAAATATTCATGTTTTAGTATTTTACACAATTTATCATGTAAAATCGGCTCAATTCATGATTTAATTCTATTATTCATATTGCTTATAAAGCATCAACAGCAAAATTGCCACTTGTGCATGAATTTCCAATGATTCCAACGATGTTTAGAGTGCCCGGAATATTCGTGGTGAAATTAATTATTAATTTATTATTATGAGTACGGGCATCGCCCAATTACTTAATTGAGTAAAAGTGGTGAAATAACAGTCATGATAGGTTTTGCAGAAATGTTGTATATAACTGATGGGAACATTAGAAAGGGCTTGAAGAGCCAACACAAAATAAAAATAGACTATATTCAACAACAATGAAAGAGCTGCTAAAAATAATTAACAAAAAATAAAAATATTACTCCGAACCCTCATAATTCAGGTTCGGAGGCACGTTAATATCGGTAAACTGATGGTAATTGACTTGCGATGGCGGCCATGATGTTGCATTGAGGCCTGCCATTCGCTGGTGATGAATGGCAATTCGCGTAACGCGGGTGTAAAATCGTACTTTTTTAACCTCTGACTCGTATGCATGCGCAATCTAATTTCATTACTCCCCGGGGAGGACAATATTTCATTACTCCCTCGGGAGGAAAAGACTTTATTACTCCCTAGGGATGAAAATGCTTCATTACTCCCTAGGGAGGAAAATACTTTATTTCTGCCCGGCCTCGTCATTGTTTAAAACTTCAGCAATACTTGCGGCCTTTTGCAAGTACAAAATTTGGATATTTTTTAGCGAAATCGGGGGAAAAAAAGTATCGTATTCTACAGGAACTACACAATCTCGTAACAGTTCTCAGTTGCTCGTTCCTGTACAGTTTAACACAGCCCGTATAGAGGACCGCCAATATATCCATACTGCTTATCCAACATCGTAACTTATACGCTGAATACACTGTTGACGTTATTCTGCCGAGTGCTACGCAAACGTAGAGAACGCACAGCAGCAGAACGAGTCGTGTTAAAGTAAAACGCTCACCAATGTTCAAGTACTTCGCGAATCACTTGGTACTTTCTCACCGTGGTACACACGATCCGTGCGATAGATTCTGCAAATGGTCTTTTTTTAAACGTGTGTTGGAACATGAGTATCGCGTGCAACGAGCCAGAAGCCGCGCCGCTAAAGTCTTTGGTGCTCTTGTTATATTATTCAGATTCAGGCGCGGCTCCGAGCTCGAGGGTTCGAGCTCAGAGACGGTGTGAATTATAGCGCCGGTACAAACCGTCCCACTGTTGTCGTTCTCTCGTTACAAAGATAGGCGACAAGTATTTACCTCGCGTTATTTAGTAGTGATACTAAGCGCGGACCACTCAGCGCTACGGGGTCTTTCGCCTTCTCTTTCTGTGATACTCATTCCTTCAAGGCTGTCCTTTTCTTCCTGCTCGTCTTTTGATCTCCTTCTCTTTATCGCCTTCCCGAGTTAGTACCACCGTCTGTCTCATTAACAAAGTCGGTCTTGACTATGGCTTTGGGATGAAAAATTCTAAATCTTTTCAGTACACACGCTTTTCTATGGAAATTAGATTTTCCGATGTTTTTAATCAAAATTTAGTTCCGAATTTGACACGTAAGTTGATATATACTCGGAAAGATAATAGTTTGGGAATAAAAATAAAAGGGTTACAATCGGATATTTTATTATGTTAAACACAAACTAACGGTAGGCGAAAAAAAAACCCGGAAAGAACCATCTGAAATGTATTTTTCTGTTGTCAGGAGTCTTTACGGGTTTTTTTTCAGGATTCTTGCCTCATAACAAATATGGTCTTCACTATAGCTTTGGGATAAAAATTCTAAATCATTTGAGTTCATTCGGTTTTCTGCAAAAATTCGATTTTTCCTATTTTTGCAATGAAACTTTATTCGCTAATAATTCGACACAAGTTATTATCAACGCGAAAAGATGATAATTTAAGAACAAAAATGAAAAAGGTTTAGAATCGCCTGCTTTATCATATTAAGTATGAAATAACATCTTTAGATTAATGCAGAACATCAGTAGACAATACTAATCGAGTTTTGAATAAAAACACGATTGTCGTTTTCTCGTTACAAAGATAGGCAAGTATTTACGTCGCGTTATTTAATAGTGATACAAGTCTTTCTCCTTCTCTTTCTGTGATACTCATTCCTTTTTGCTCGTCCTTTTCTTCCTGGTCGTCTTTTGATCTCGTTCTCTTTATCGTCTTCCCGAGTTCGTACCACCGCCTCATTAACAAAGTCGGTCTTGACTATGGCCTTCGGATAAAAATTACGAATCGTTTGAGTACATGCGGTTTTCTTGTTGCCTATCGCAATCGTTGAGAATTCATTTTGTGATACATCGAATAGCCATAGTAGAAATATCGCAGTACGGAGAATGGAGAATATAACTCGACGTTGGTATGCATTGAATACCGAGAGTCTAATGGAGATTTAGATACGATTTCCCTCACCGACTTGACCAATCTTGATTGGCCATAAATTTACCACATTGCCACATCATAAACTGAACTCGATCATTTGAAATCAAAGTAGCATTCCTGTAAATGTAAGATACATTTTAATCAGTCAATGTGAAATTCTGTTGCACACACGACTTCTTTTTCTGACGCATTTAACCATTTAGAACTAGTTTTTGCTAGTTCCAAATAGTACATATTATTAAAAATAAATTCCCTCAACTGTTGGACTGTTCCATGACTATGTATATACATCATGTTCACTCTAGGGCTCAACAAGATAACCCCAAATATATTCCAAACGACGTATTGTTCTGACGCATTTAACCATTTAAAACTAGTTTTTGCTAGTTCCAAATAGTATTTATTGTCAAAAACAGATTTCGTCGACTGGCGGACTGTTCCCTGATGATGTGTAATACATCATATTTACCCTAGAACTTCACTCAATAGAATAACTCCAAATATATTTCAAACGACGTATTGTTCTGACGCATTTAACCATTTAGAACTAGTTTTTGCTAGTTCCAAATAGTACTTATTGTCAAAAACAGATTTCCTTGACTGGCGGACTGTTCCCTGATGATGTGAAATACATCATGTTCACCCTAGAACTTCACTCAATAAGATAACTCCAAATATATTCCAAACGACGTATTGTTCTGACGCATTTAACCATTTAGAACTAGTTTTTGCTAGTTAAAAATAGTACTTAGTGCTAAAAATAGATTCCCTCGACGGTTGGAATGTTCCATGACTATGTGTAATACACCATGGTCATCCTAGGACTTAACTCAATAAGATAATCCTAAATATACCCCAAACGACGTATTGCTCTGACGCATTTAACCATTTAGAACTAGTTTTTGCTAGTTCTAAATAGTACTTAGTGTTAAAAATAGATTTCCTCGACATCGGTTACATTGATATCATGATTTTTTACGTAGCAATAAACAGTGCCACTTAAATATTCGCGATGTTGGAATAGTTTTTTTTTTTTTTTTTACAACATTTCAGAAGATAATGAATTTCATGGAAAACGTAATAAAAAATATAATCATCGTTGAACGCAATACATCGGCTGTGTATTGCGTTCAACCAACGCCGTTTAAAAGCAGAATTTGCCAATGGGTTCTGCAATAATTTTGTCGAATTGGTGCTGGTAAAATTTCAATCATCTGTATCCCTTTCCAATTTTTTGCAGTTACGGTTTTTCGATACATCACTAAAATTATCGGAAATTCGACCAAATATAAAGAACCATCTGTTTTCCATATATCTGATACATTTTCTTGTCCAAATGGTAGGATATTTGAAAAATAATAATCGTTCGAAACTAAAGGTTCCCGTGTAATCCTGTTAAAAATCAATGTCTATTGTAACTTCCGTGTCGTTGATTCTCTATTGTCATATTTTTGACCCATCGAATTCTGGTTCTGAAATGTTAGTTTCAATCTAACTTTGGATTCGGAATATGTATGCAACGGTCCTTAAAGCTATATGCGTTCTTCATGCGATCCTTAAAGCTTTATCCATTATTCATTCTTCAACCAAAAATTTTATGTAATTAGAAGCAGAAAATTTCACAACAATATAGAAATATTTAAAAAACCTTACTATTTGATTCCAATATACCTTGCATACATTTTTTTTTTACTAAAAATGGTAGGATACTCTAAAAATAATAATAAAAAAATATAATATAATAATAAAATAATTAAAAAATAAAATGGATTATAAACTAAAGCTTATAATCTTGTTGAAAATCAATGCCCGTTGTATCTTCCATTCTTTGTTGTCATATATTTGCCCCTTCAAATTCTCATTCCGAAATGCCAATTCAATCTAACTTTTGATTGGTAATGTATGTTCAACGATCCTTAAAGCTATATGCGTTGTCCATATGCTGAAAAGAACGTCGAAAATGGACATGCCAATCATACAAATAACGCGGTAATGAACTCAATGCAATATATTATTCATCCCTGCAATCAATAGTAATTGTACGGGAGTTTCTGCAGCAGCATTTGAAGCGAAACTCGGGTTGTCGCTATAGTGTACAGAGTCTAAATGCGATCGGTTTAATTCAACGCCACTGTTAGACGGTATATCGAAAGAAGGTGGGGCTTTCTCGCGAA
This sequence comes from Ephialtes manifestator, assembly GCA_963970395.1. NCBI lineage: Eukaryota > Metazoa > Arthropoda > Insecta > Hymenoptera > Ichneumonidae > Ephialtes > Ephialtes manifestator. The sequence goes on along the minus strand of OZ019974.1, from coordinate 34,506,277 downwards.
TCGTGATTGCGTTCCATTCGCTTGGTCGAAGCGAACCACCGTTCTATGGCTAACAGAGCAGCTCCCGGTGTTTCTGTCGCATATACTCGGCCGTTGCTGTCACGTGGCTAGCACGTCCTCGCAATTAAGCCCGGTGGCGGCATAAATTTAATTAGGCACGACCGGCCAGGACACCTGGGTCTCGTCGACGCTAATGCCTCCTGCGAACTCGAATCATTGCAGGTGCCTACGAGAGTAAGGGGATGCTGGTCGGAAGCAACGCTAGTGTCATGTCAGTGGACTTCGACTCGACGGGTACCCTCATCCTTGGAGCGTCCAACGACTTTGCCAGCAGGGTGTGGTCGGTCAGTGACCTTCGCCTCAGGGTAAGTGATTTAAACAACGTTTATCAATATATATATAAATTAGGATTCAATGTCTAAATAACACAGCGTCAAAATAACATATACGACAACAACACGACCAAAAATATCAAAAAACCTAAAGAGCCGTGACATCCGGGAAAAAAACCTAAATAACACCTAAGAGCCTACAGAAAGAAATAAAGAGAAAGGTAAACCTAACTGAGAACTAATGAAAATAACCTAACGCGAAACCCCTAAAGAGACTAAAGAAAAATGTTGACATGTGATATTATTGACTGGGATATTTTTATGTGATATTATTTATTGTAATATCACCGACATGTGATATATAGACGTGATACCATAAACTAGAAGTTATTATTAAACCTCGTTTAAATATTTCGAATCTACTTTTGACAATTCCATCGTCAACTTGACATCACTTACCTGAAATTCCTTCCTTTCCCTCAGGAAAACCCCTCTATCCCTCAGCAACAGATGGTTTAAGGGCATTTTTTCTAAGCACCTCGATTATTCAAAATTTTGAATCTTTTGCAATTTTGAAAATCAAAAAAACTGCTTACGTTGAAAATGTATATATAATTACAAATTATAAAAATACACGGTGTACCAATGCTCGCCGTCAGGCAAGATCATCTCTCTCTTACCCAAAGGCAATAAAAAGAGGCCGACATGGGTCCTGCATGGATTTTCTCGACTCCTCGGCCGTTCGGTAGCGTCCACGTGTTTTTTTTTTTAATTTTGAACTTCCCCCACTTGTTTAATCCCCAAGAACCCCCCCCCCCCCCTCTTCCCCTCGGGAACACCTCTTTCCCACGGATTTCCTTTTTCCCTCCTCTATCCCTCAGGAATCTACCCCTGCGGAAATCCTCCCTCTGCCCCTCAGAAAACCCCTCCTCGATCCCTCAGGAAACGCCCCCTGCCCTTCAGGAATCCCTTATCCCTCTGCCCCTCAGGAAACTCATCTCTCTCTCTCTCTCAGGAACCCGCACCCCTCAGAAAACCTCACCCGCTATCCCTCAGAAAGCCCCCGTACCCCTCCATCGAACCCCCCTGCCCCTCAGAAAACCCTCCCTCTATCCCTCATGAAGCCTCCGCCCCCCCCCCCCCCCACCCACCCACCCAGAAACCCCTCTCCGTCTATCCCTCAGGAACGCTCACCCCTCAGAAATCCCCACCCTCTATCTCTCAGGAAGTCCCCATGCCCCTCCATCAACCGCCCCCCCCCCCTTTCTTGCGCATCAGACGGTTTGTTACGTCTCACGTAACTTTCCACATATTAAGAAGACTAAATTCTTGAATGAAAAACCAAGCTACACTACACGCATTAGACATCGTCATACTGTTCTCTAATAGTACGTTGACCTCGATGCAAGCGCCCACCGAGCGACGGAGTGCATGTGTTTACGCGGCGCCTAGATTCCCGGGCCCCCTTGAGATTTATGAAAACGCGCGTCTAGCCTGAAAGATCTAACAATGTCACCGCCCGCGCCGTAAATGTCTCTACACTACCCTTTTAGTAGCTAGATGCACGCGTTCCCACGCGTGCCACCAGCGACTGGCGCCTCGGTTCCCCTGTGAAAGGGCCCGCGCCTAGACTAGAACCTAACCCGCGCGCACCGTAAATATCTTCACACTACCCTTTTTTCGGTGACACTTTAGTAAAGTTTATGTCCTTACTTCCTTTATTAAAATACTGACACCACTACCGAACTAGTATATAAGGGCGAGATTTTTCGGTTAAGTCAGTTATTCTTCACACGACCGTCTTGCTGCTACGAGAGCGCGCGAAGCTCTTCAACGAAACTGTACCCTGGCCCTGTGAGGCTAAGACGTCGCAACATCTGTAAGAAATTGTACATCAGCAACAAACAGCATCGAAATAAAGTTACATCATTTGGAGTAGGTATCGTTTCACGAACAAATCATTTACTTTGCATGCTGGTCAACTTTAACTCAGTCTATCGTTGAGTCTCCGTCGCATTCATAAGTCTACGGTAGTACATGGCGAGGTCTTCGTGCCTGATGTAAAGGGCCAACGCCTTGACTCGAAAGAGAGACCGCCGTTACGATTTCCTATCGTGCAACTCTGGAGAGTTTGCCACCCGGACGTAACAGGTTCGCAAAATAGCGAATTTCAAAATGATGAACGTCTGAATCTAGAATGGCCATCATTATGAAATTCGCTATTTTAGCCATTAGCTAGTTTGATTGTAGTTTAATAGCGAATGGCTGAAATAGTGAATTTAAATATAATGAATGTCTGAATTTACAATGGCCATTATTATGGATTTCGTTATTTTGATCATTCGCTATCTTGAACCCCACCCATCTGGGCCCCCCATAGGGGTCTTAGAAAATGGGGCATCGGGGCCCAAGGAAAAACTTTTAAAAAATCCGGGTTTCCGAGGCCCTTGGGGGACTTGCAAATATTTGGCCGAGGGGATTCATACGTAGGCGGGAACTGACATTGAATAATCTATATATGGCTCGATTTTTAACATGACGACGACAGCCAGATCTTTTTATAATGTAGAGAGATATACAATTTTCTTTATAACCCCTGTAGTCCTAAAATGAAGGATATCCTTCATGCCAAGCTCTACTTCATGCTGTTACGTCCCGTCCACGATAGGTTAAACACACTTCCGATACAGATATTAGCTAAATATCAATATTACCCCATCGAGCTCGGGTTCAACGAGCGCTTGTCGAACCCCTTGGGCACACATATAGACTATAGATGCATCATCTTTGTCGCATAGGCAATCGACAAATTTGCTCGTCAAGCCCTGGGTGTAATTTTTTCAGTTCTAATATTATGTTAGGTTAGATGAACAATCGCTTGTAATTTTTTTTAAAGAATACTATAAAAAAATATCTTCCATGAATCAATAAAGAATCTTTCAATAATAAAAACGAGCTATTGCTCGTCGCAATCAAACTAAATTTATGGTCTTTTTCGAATATAAAACTGAATGGCACAAACACTTTATCGGACATTTGTATATACCATCTTTTTTTTTTTTTTTTTCAATCTGTGTCCGTGATTATCTATCTATATTATAAAAAGATCTCGTCGCCGCCGCTGCCGTGTTAAGAATCGAGGGACTTAGAATAATTCGGGCTCGGGGATTAGCGGAAGGGGGTGGGGCTAAAGGCCTGGGGCTAGCCCCAACCCCCTTCCGCCAAGCTCCAAACCCGTATTTTTCTAAGTCCTATTCCAAAAACATAGGTCCCCCAAGGGTAGGTGGCACCTTTGGAGGGGGGCATCCTTGCGGGGAGCAACCGGGGGGAGGGGGGCACCCTTGCGGGGGGCACTCTTGGGTGGGGGCGAGTGCGAGCGCACGCAGCGCGCGAGCCACAATAAAATCCTAGTATTTATATGTTAAGAACTCATACAGATACTCAAAACCCGCTTCAAAAACCGTAAATTAAAGCTCCTAAATTAATTTTGTTTTTTACTGAATTTACTAGTACGTAAACAGTCAACTATCTTGATAGAACCATGTAAAATTACGCCCGTGCAACAAAAACAAACTAGAAACAATGCGAGTTTATGCTAGGTGATGGGGCAAATAATAGGCAAATAAGTCCCCAAAAATTTGGCCCCCATGAATTTTCCGAATTTTCAAATTTTATCACATTTCGTTTGTCTCATTTCTGTATATCTTTTTGGGGGTCCAATTTTCCGGAGGCTAATTTACGTGCTGTCGATTCGCCAATATAAAGCCGCATGAAAAATCTTTATTTAAATAACGATTTTTCATATGAACCGAAGAAACCGAACTCATATATCAACACCCCTAACAAAAACGCTTTTTTCCATGACAAACGTTAAAGGACAAAAAAGAATGGAAAAGAGAAATACGGAAAACGATGCATTGAGCTTTCTGGACATCCTTTTAAGCGTAAAACTAGAGAGAGATTGATGCAGTCGATTGGCAAATTCTTATTTTCCCGGTAAATTTGATCTAGCGTGAAGCAAGTGTAGGCGGTGTCCGGGAATCGCAAACAGCCATTAAATAAACTCGCGGTGTGCCCCACGACGCGTGATATGGCACCGTGCGAATAGTCGTAGTAGGAATATGAAATTTATCGTCTACGTCGTCGTCCAAGCCCCACCCTCAACTTGTACCCGAGCTGTTACACTGTTAATCTAAATTCACAGTGTGATCGTAAAACTAATGACGGACCGTTGCGGAAAAAAGGGAAAATGGGTAGGACGGGGATATTGTTACCCCGCCACAGAGGCGCCGACGCGGCATTTTCTTTTTCAACACACTGTTTTTCAAGCATTAGAGAGGGAGATTTTCTCCATCTAAAATATTCAAATGGCTTCGCTCTACGCATCAGATAATCTCCTGTGAATATGGAACACCATTTTGTTTTTTACACTATCTCTTGTTGTGTCTTGCCGTAAATCAAAGCTGTTACTAACCAATCGGCACTCTCTTCTACTGCCCATTATACCTAGTTATTGTTATTTTAGTGTCGGTGTTTTACTTTAACGATATAAGTACCGTTTAACGATATAAGTTTGTTATTGAAAAGTGCATTCTTACCAATGGCGCAATTCTCGATGTAGGTGAAAACTTAATAAGATTCGTATTTTTTTTTAGGTAAATGTACTTTTCTGCAGAATTTGCGGAATTTACCTTTAATAATTTTTATCTATAATTCAAATTATAAATAATTTTATTACACATAGAGCTATTAATATTTTCTTTTTAATCGTGTCAAATTAATTCTAAATCAAAAATACATTTTTTAGCTTCTGTGCAGTAATTAAAAACACTCTATGGTGGTTTATGCAAAATTGTTATTTTTGCTTCATTTGTTTTCATGAATATTTTTTTTTCACTCGGAATGGTCCAAAAAAATCTTAACTTGGTATCAATTTTATAAAACTCGATTTACTCATTCCGTTTTTATGAGATTTTTAAGATTTTGCAAAATGCCCGTCCAACGCTCTAACTCGAAGAAATTTTTAGCTATGGAGCTGAAACTTCGTATGCAATTTTGAAATTTTTTTAAAATTGACGTTGTAGTTCTAACTTTTGCAAAATTTGAGATAACGAGCCCAAATTTTGTATGTAAATGAAATAACGTTCAGCCATGATATTTACAAAGAAGACAATAAAAGCAATATACAACAAGCCAAGCAGATGTCCAACTGAGGAATTGTACCACGAACAGAACTTACTAAATCTGAGGAAAACCTACTGTCTAAAAGTCGTAATTCATCGAACCGAAACGAAAGATTATCGGCGAATAAATCACAGTAGAAATACCAGAGCTACAGCGAACAATTGTATAACAGTACCAAAACGAAGAAAAGAAGCGGGGCGACGACATTTCGACTACATTGCCTCCAAAATTTATAACGTACTGCCAGTGAAAATAAAAAAAATGAAATAGACGCTGTGGCAAACACAAAATATCAAAGGAAAAAATTAACTGCGCTAATTACAAAATGGATTAAAAAAATCACTCGGAACACGAACTGAAAGCGCTCAAACTATTCATACAAAATCATATGATATATTTTTTTAGAGATAATAAATCCTATAAAGCGAAAATGCAAATAACTGTTAGCCTCTCATATTTTATTTTATTATATATATACATTTTTTAATTATTTTTCATTTATTTTAAATTTCTATTTTTTGTTGGGCTACGAGCTTCTTTGCCTGCACCTTTTTTATTTTTCATCCTCCATGAGGAAGCCAAAATCGATTAATACATTTCCTGATAGAGCTAACTTTTTTTTATCAACTGTGTTGTTAAAAATTGTCTTACTAATTCGCTGCTGATTAAATCAATATAAAAAAATCTCACAATGAGTGAGTGAAATTTGATAAGATGATGAAAAAAAAAGTAAACGGGAACCCCAACTGATGCCGATGGAATGAAGCGAAAGATTGTTAAAAAAAAGGTCGTGATTTCCATTTTATTTTCCCAGTGCCGAAAGTATCACACTGTCACGACTGCTTGGCTGCCGAGTCATCCAGAATGATTCGATTCTTCGTAGGTGATATTCCTGGCTTCTAAAGTTTGCTCCAGTTACATTTTCTATCCCCCGTGCGATATGCCAGAAATGAAACGAAAAGTTTGTCGCTTTTCTTATTCCTTCTTCATGCCGCACATCGCCATACTGAATTTGCCTCTCTTCGTCTTATGAAACATTGCATAAGAAGAAAGAGAGACTTTATTTCTTCTCCCCTATACAGATTATGCGAGAAAAAGTTATGCGCATAACGTCACCGCGCGATTCTGTCCCGTCTGTTCTCTACTCAAGTTACCTTCCAACCCTGAAGGGCCAAAGAAAACGTTTGGCCAAAGTTTCTCCGTTGTTTACGAAAGGTTCAAGCGTTCCAATTGAACTCTGAAAAGCGATTTTCTTCACACACAACCTTTTCGTCAAATATACACGAGAAACTTGCGACTATTGCGATAGGAAATAATTTATGGAAATACCGTTCAATCAGATTGAAACAAGTTACAATGTTTCTTCATCTAGAGGGAAAAAAAATTTCAACGGCACTTGTGTAAAGTCGAGAGCTTTCAGCGAAAACGTAGAAAGCAATTATAAGGGGTAAACAAACTGAAGCATTCGTGGTCTACCGACATATATATCGACGTTTCAATTCCTTGTTGAAGGAGGTTTGTTGACCGAAAACTGTTTACAAATAATGAAAAATATGTGCGGGCTTATAGTTTTTCCGTTTCAGGGTTTAATGGTACTAATTTTGACATCTGATGAACTTTAGGCGTAAAATATGATTTTCCTTTTTTTCCTTGTTCTAAATTGAAAATTGAAGAAGAAAATACCGGTTTGGAAAATTAGAACAAAAATTTAGCAGTACCAGAATACTATGTAAAATGTAACTAATCCTTTCCAATTCTGATATAAATGTAAGTTAAAAAAAAAACACTAGACAAGTTATGATTCATTCCAAAGAATTATTATAAATCCCTTCGTCTTTTGAACATACGTGAAAAAATTGTCTTATCAAATTCTTAATGTCTACATTGAAGTTGAAAATCATTCTGAGATCTTACGAAATTATTATACAAAGTACTTTGTAAAATAGATGACCACGTTACGTGAAACTTACGTAAATATTACAAACTGCAGTAAAAGCACCGAAGCGTCTGAAAATTGTACAGTTTCAAGGATGCGAAGAAAAGTAGAGTTTATGCAATGTACGTGTATGTTGAAGGTGGATAGTATACTACTATCTACACTACAACGTTACGTTACGCGTATACGTAGACGAGGGAGAGTGGCCTCGAGAAATAATGGATGATCGTACGAAGGTAAGGGTGAAAACTGTTTCTAGCCTTCCAGTCAGCTCCACACAATTACCCACCCTCATACGTAATTTACTTGAACCGTTATGCAACGGCTATAAATATAAATACTACTTCTTTCCGCCGTGGCAGTTTTTCCTCCCAGTTCGCGTACGACTTGAACGAGTAAACAGCGAATACGACGAATCCAAAGACAGGGGCAACGCCCGTCAACGTCGTAATGAAAGGTAACAAAGAGTTATGCTACCGAGGGGTCTAAGTTTCCATTCTCGTGGAGGTAACGGCGAACATAGGCTTCCGTTGTGAACCTTCGCTTTTTCATTCTATCTTTCACCGTCGCTAGGTGAACTTGCACGGAATTCAAATTAATTTCTTGCTCGTTTCTGTCCCATACCACCTCTGAAACTCACTCTATTCGTAGGGCTATATATATAAGATACTCCACCTCTCGTCTAAGCTTTTCACGTACTACTATGATATTGAAAATCGTCGTCATCGTCGTCGTCGTCGTCCAAGGATCGTGGGACGTCTTGTCCAATGTCAAGCGAACCATACTACTCTTCTACCAAGGCTCTGGAATTCTTAACGAACCAAAACGTGGACGGAAGTCAGGGAAAGGGATTTCAAGAGGGAACTTGCCCTACAGGGTAGTACACGGAGGTAGAGAAGGAGACTAATCGCGGATCTCATCAGGAACACGAAGTTCTCAGAAACGGATCTCCGTGCGGTACCCTGTCGGGAGTCTAGCTTCCTTCCTTCCTTCCTTTCTTAGTTCATACCTTCGGGACCACCTCACCACTCGGACGCATTTCTCTTCAACCCCAAAGACAATTATCGAGCTTCGAGATTTCCGCGAGTCATCGTGTGCCAAGAAGTGCCTTCTCAACCTGGTCGAAGAATCTTCAGCTACAAGTTTGTAGACAGAGTGAACTACATCCACGCTGAAGACAGGGATGCACTGTATCCAAAAGTATATAACAACTAGGGTATAGTGTAGTTCGGGCGCCCTCGCAATCCAATTCATAAAATTCATGAGAAAAGATGTGGAGTCCAAGATGGAACCTCGGTATAGTATAGCTCGGGAGTCTTCGCAATCCAATTCATAATACCCATGAGAAAAGATGTGAAATCCAGGATGGAATCTGGACAGTCCAAGTTGGACTTTGGGCAGTCCAGGATGGACTGTGGGCAGTCCATGATGGAGTCTGGACAGTCCAGGATGGAGTCTGGTCAGTTCAGGATAGAGTCTGAGCAGTCCAAGATGGTGGAGTCTGGACAGTCCAGGATGCTATTTGGTCAGTCCAGGATGGATTTTGAGCAGTCCAGGATGGACTCTGGGCAGCCCAGGGTAGAGTCTGGGCAGTCCAGGATAGAGTCTGGTCGGTCCAGGATGGAGTCTGGTCAGTCCAGGATGGAACCCAAGATGAACAACGGGATCGGATAAAATCCCATTCTCAATCCTGGACTACCAGATTCAATCTTGGAATCACCATTATTAAGCGGGAGGCTCCCCCTTTTGACCACTCTGAACTTAATGGGTCCTTGGGAAACTTAGAATCAGACCTTGAGAGGATATGGATATAAATGATAAGGTGTTTGACGCACTATAACATTAAATTTTGAGCACTGGCGCCAGCGATTATGTTTGAATGAAGAGTCAACTATGGATATCTGTCATATTAGGCTCAATTTTTGTTATCGTAACATACTTCATGGAATAAAGTTGGAATTGATTAAAACTTGCTAATTAAGCCTGTATTTACAAGATGACAAATTCCCTGGTTGACTTCTACGCTTAAGGTGTATATCTTGACAGATTCCGTGATAAAACTGCCAGAGTAGACCAATTCTAAATTTACTTTCATAATCTATAAATTTTACATATACACAACGTTTCAGACCGGTTTTGTAATGTATAGCCTGATTATAAATGTATCTGTTATATAAATAGGGTTCCCATACGTACGTTTTCTTAAAGCTGTATCAAATGCAAACGATGACAATTCCACCTCATTTTTTAAAAGCTTTTATGACTCGTTGATAATTTTTACGATTTAATAATTAACGTAAAGTGACAAATTGCCCAAAAGAACAGCATTGAACGAAACTGAGTCGAGTGAGAATATATTATTGGAGGTAGTACGTGCAATATACCATTTATTCACCATTTATTCGGGTCTATCAAATAGCGAGGCACAATAGTTTCTGATGATACCCAAATGTTGTCATTCCCTCGTATTTTCAATGCGTCGTCGACGTAGCCAGAATGATGATGTCGCGCTTCGCAGAGCATTTGTTCGCAACGGTTAATCATTAATTATTCAATGCAGCACAAAGTCCATGCAGTACGAGATCACAGATGATTGCGACACTCGAAACAATATTTTCGTTCATTCCTCGGTCCATTGCAACTCGATATTGCAATTTCCCGAGTTTCCAGGCTACGTGTGCACGTTGAAAGAGCTAATCGATTTAACTACTATCATGAGTACCACTATACGATTCGCCGCCCAACGCAACGCAGATGCAGCAGCGTGGTCATTGCAATTTTAGCGTTTCGATTTGCCAGTCGCTATCACCTTTCGCTGGCCTTTCAGTCTCTGCAATCACTCGTAAACTTGCTCCGCAAAATCCGGGTTATATTGTCCTGTATTTAATTAATTGATTAATTTTTGTATCTCACTGCTTCAAAAAAGAAAAAAATTATAATCGCCTGACTATAGATTCCTGAATCGCCATCATTTTATAAACTTTGAATATCGGTTATTGTGATCCTTTTAGAACGTATTTACGGTCAAACAAGATTTATAAAAATTAGCATTGAAACATAATTATTCCTATAACTAATTTTCACAGTTCTATAAAGGCAAAATTGTTTTTCAAGGTCTTCGCTTACTCTACACTCATTTGTCCTCTGTGTTTACAAAACTTTCCACTCTAAAAATCGACTTTACACCGATTCAAGTTTTGCCCAGTTTGCACCGTCCGTTCACCGTTGAGCTGCAGCGTAAGCCTGGCCAACCTCATCCTCTTAATTTTTATCCTTAATTCTCTCCCCTCAATTCGTCCCGTGCCTCTCGTCCAAGTCTCTTTCCTTCCTTCCGGACTCCTCATTATGCGCCCGACCCGCTGTGTGTCTTAATCCCCGGACTAATGAGTTACACCGACGTCGTCAGGGAATGGTGCAAGGAAGCTTCGTCTCGGTGAGCTCGGAAGCGGTTCTCGCTGAGTCCAGTGAAAAAGAGGGCGCGGATGAGTCGTTTCGCGGGATGGATAGGCGAGAAAAGGGTACAAAAAAATATAGAGCAAGCAGGGGTAAGAGACCAAGGTATAATATTGAAGATAAAGAGCCGAGAACCGTGGAAGAAGGGTGCCGGAGGGTACAAATGAGTGTCGTGAGTGCGCCGAGACCTACAGCTAAGTAAAAAAGGACTTTTTTCCCCAAGATTATGAATATATATAGCGCGAACGATCACCCATCTCATTTTCTGTGATGCGTTGTAACCCTAACAGATCTCAACTCAGCGTTGAGGAACAAAACGACCATTTTCCAGGAGAACCGTCCCAGATTATGCGAACAAGGATGCAGAAATGTATAGTCTACGTACGTCGCTTTTTCCTCATCATCCACTCTCATCTGATAGAATAAATTGAAAATAAACTCGGGAGAAATTCGACGCCCTTTCTAAAAGGGTAATTTTTCTGGAATAGTGTCGACGATACAGCAAAAGATGCCAGGTATAAATAATGCTATAATGTGAAATCATCCTTTAAAAAGGCTATCTGCTATCTGATACCAACCACAGTGAGACGGACAATTCAAGTTGGAAACTGGAGTAGAAATCCGATTAAAACCATCATACTGAATCTAACGGAGAAATAATTTGAAAGAGAAAAATCTTTGGTATTATTCTCCTCCAATTTGTCACCGCAAGCTATGGCATATTTGGTCTATGGATAAATCAGCCACTAACGCTGCAACTACCATCGACGACGTCGTACCAACAACTTAAGTGCAACGAAGGCATTTTTCTGTTCGTAAACTGTTCCTGGTCTCCTCTTCACCATGACTTGGTAATCACCTGTGTGAAATCACCACATTTACATCCCTAATAGGAATGGGTTTCTATAAGGAGGAATTTCAGGTACGCGGGCATCATCAGAGCAGTTTCTCGCACGACCAGACCACTGATGATCTCCGTCGGTGACCGAGGTGCTCGTCTGCCCGGAAGAATAGACGAGGAGAAATTATAACCGCGACGCAGTAAACGTCCTGTTTCGAGAGAACACGCGGAACGGAATATAGCTGGGTCACCGAGCATCCGTGATTTTTCCGTGTTCGTGATGCCAAGAAAGGACGAGTATACTTGTCGGTGAATTCCAAGTATAGGTATGTACATCGTGTGTCGCGTTGGAAGGTTGTTGGTAGGCTTGCTAGGTTGAGTTATAGCGGATGGTACGGCTCAGCGCTGGGTCGTTGGTTACGGAGGATCGGCAAAGGGGGGAAATAGGAACGTGCAATACGAGTGAACTCCGGATATACCGACGACTACCAATTTTATCGAATTAAACCGGGTTGCACGTAACTCCCATTATATGTGCCGTGTGCGCCTTAAAGATAGGAAAACTGGCCCTCCGTTACCTCCTGGCAATATGCCACAATTTTTCGGATTTCTACGGCTCAGAATCTCGTCACGAACCGAACGAAAGGGACCTTATTAGGTCGACCAGGCAATATTTTACCCAGTCGATGCTTTTGTGTATGTGTGATCCATTTATTACAATGTTTTGTTACTTCGCAGATAAACTTTTTATTTGTCCAACTTGGAATCCATCCTGGATTACCCAAATTCCATCTTGGGTTGTCCAGAGTTGATCCTGGACAACTCAGACTCCATCCTGGATTCTGCCGTGGATTCCAACCTGGATTCTAAATTTATTCTACACGGGGGTCAATTGCCATAAGATCATTCTCATGGGAGGAACGCTTCATAGACAGTCCCGATGGAATATTGTATGACGCAAGGACGATATGTGGTAAACACAATGGCGCAATCTTCCTAGGATAACCCTCATGGGGCGACCCTTAAGCCTTAGTTGAAGTTGAGTCAATCTTGTAGGGTAATTCCAATGGAACAATTCTTGCTGGAATTAATCGTCGAAACTCGATGTCATTATACCGTTAGGTTGACATCTCAGGTTACAATCCTCACGGGAAAATACCAATTTGATAATATTTTTAGATTTTATCAGGCGCACAAAGAAATGTGCAATTCTTTAGCATATTTCGATCTTTACATGGTGTAACTCCACCTGAAAACGAGCCTTTGCCGAGATTTCACCATATCAACTCTCCAGGTGATAAAAACCCAGAAAAAAGCTCTTCATCCAGAAACTGTTTACAAACGCTTCGAAAACTAAGTAGCTCTTTTGAATCTTGATAAAGTTGAATCCCATACCGATTGAAATAGCTGAACATTTATTCACAATGCGAAAAAATTGCAACAAATTTGTTTCATTCAAAAGAAACATTTCAATTTTTACAAAGAGATATAAAGACACTTAAAGATTCATCACGGCGAAGATTGTCTCCTATTGTTCAAATAGTGTTGCGCGGAGAATTCCCAGCCAAATTTTACATTGCCTACAATTTTATTACCAAAGTGATGTGGATGAAATTGAATTCCAAACGACAATATCTAGGTTATGGCGACCAAAGTGTTAAGTGCACGATGTATGGACCAAATATTCTCACAGAATAAGGTAGGCAATCTTTCAGACTTAATAGATTTGTTCTATGCATACGTGAGCAGCATAGGAGAGGAGGCGAAGCATGCGGAGCTTTAATTGAGATTAAACTTCACGTTGCACGATCGGCGAAATTTCTCCGGGGCCACTCCCTCGACTCGTCGCTGTTCCCGTTGCCCCACGGTGTATAAATGCTTTGGCTAACAGCCAGAAAGCGTAGGGCTGTGAGCACTGCGCTAACAAAATCGACACATTCATACCGAACGACGCGGCTGGAATAACGAACAACCTGTAGATGTTTGGATGATGACATATACGTAATATAGCAGAAAGGTTGTGGAGGTACAAGGAACCATTTACGTGCGCCAGAATCCCTATATTCCCTTTCAGTTTGCAAGCTTGCGCACTCACAGAAGCAACCGCGAAACCCTATACATGAAAGCCTAGTTTTTGTAACAATTTCGCGCTCTAGGTCCGCCATTGCATTTCCTGTGCTCCCTTCATGAAGAGCTTGGGATTTTCACTAAGTTTCGATAACTGAACGCCAATTTTTTCGAAATGTTTAACTTCTGAATACGAAAATGGTTCGAAACTGAAGAACTAAGATTACGAAATTAAAAGTATTGTATTTTGAACAAACGATAAAATACTATAAGGGTGTACGGGTTTTGTTTATGTGTCAACAAAAGTCGATACCCGTCGCTTTTTCTTCTTTATCAACCTTAATAGAGCGACGGAGTTAGCATCTTTAGGGATTTATGCGGCGGTTTTCGAATCAAGTGAGCACGGGAAGCCTCGTCTATGATAGGTCCACTCGCCGCCGCTAGATGGCCAACGGGTGAGCCGCTTCTCGCATGCGATACGGTGTTACAAATGCAACGCTTTAAATAATGCTGTTCGTTTCTACAGATCGCACAAGCTATGTTCAAAATATATCGACAATTCATTACCAAGCAATGTTAAGTATTTTCTAAGGGCTCTGGATGTTTTCAATTTATTTCGTTATTACTACTTATACAAATGCGAATGATTTGCGCTACTTTTTACATAGTTTATTATTTTTATATGATACAAAATATGGATTAAAGTATTGTACCAATACATAAATAAATAAATTAAGCATTCTATTTTCCCTTCTTCCTATTATCTTCTAGAACCATTCGCTTTCTAGATGCCGTAGTAATGTAGGTTTTAATACATACTTCTTCTTTTTGTACATAAAACATATTAATTTTCGAATCTAAATAAAAAGTGTTATTAATGGAAATAACGAAATAAAAATTTACATGAAGGGTTCGTATTACTTGCTGACGTGCATAATTTCACAAATAGCGAAGGCTTAAGATTTATTTCATCTTTCTCGCAGCCTAATCGTCGTTATCCTTTCCTTTCACTAATTTCACAGCGCGGAAACGAATGTACCGTCCATTATCACCCGAGCAAAGTTTAAGACCCTTCTACATACGCGGCAGATCCGGAAGCGTTACTAAGTTACGACGAGAGTTACTATGTAATAGTAACGTTCAACACTATAGTAGCGTTTCAACACACGCGCATACATTTGCATTGGAGGAAGCCGTAACTTGCGAGCGGCCCTCTGAGAATTCACACGAGTACAATCACGTAGGTGTCGGCGACCGCAGGGCGTTCCAGTTAGACACTAATTAGAAATTAATGCGTCGCGCACCGGTTCGGAACACGCGTCTTGAACATTGCTAATGGCGAACACCGCGGTTTGCCGCGGATCGCCCACACCGTCGTCCGCTCTACTCGTCCCATCAGAGCTATGTACACGTGTATACTGTTTGCCATTTATATCATACCTCGGTCTTTCCGAAATATAATTAAATTGATGAACAGTATTATGATTTAACAAGCTCAATTTAGGTCAAGCTAACTTTAGGCTTGAATGACAGGTTCGGCTGTTTATAGCACATTATATTCGAAGATCATCAATAGCCTATGCTGAAACTAGGATATATTAAAAATTATTGTATAGAAATGTTTTAACTCTCGACTAAAAGAAAAGAATTTAATAGCCAAAGAAATGGGAAAACTCCCGACTGTAATATGCGAATATTTATTATTTCGCTACTTTTTTTATTATGCAGTTTGTTCAATTAACTATTTTTTTGTGTAGGAAGTTTTCTAATTTTTATTACAATATTTTTATTTCATCCTTTTTGGAGAAATAATAGAGAATGAACGCATGTGTGGGATGATGGTAGTTATATCATACAGCTGATCGAGTAAAGTTATGTGGGACATGACGGCCATCTTGTGGTACGACAGGAACATGACGGCCATCTTGTGGTAAGTTAGGAACATGACTGCCATCTTGTGGTAGGTTAGGAACATGACTGCCATCTTGTGGTACTATAGGGACATGACGGCCATCTTGTGATCATGATGGCCATTTTGTGGTAGGTTAGAGACATGGCGGCTACCTTGTGGTACGTTAGGGACGTGACAGCCATCTTGTGGTACGTCAGGGATATGACCGCCATCTTGTGGTACGATAGGGACATGACGACCATCTTGTACATTTTTATAATACAAACTTGCTACTCTACAAAAATGTTTAAACGCTTTTATCTTTTGGAAATCGCGCCTAGTATACACAAATTATGAAAAAATACATAATTACTGCATGTTTTTGAAAATCTTAGCTTAAACTTTATTTTTATAAATGTTTAGATAAATTATTTTAAAAAATAGTTTCATAATAACTTGACAAATACTTTAATGGATGATTTTTTAAAAACTGTTTCGTCGTTACACGTACTTTTCGAAAGATTAAACTGAGTAATCAATTTTAAATGTGCTTAAAACGTTGTACATTGTCTCTTGGCTTTTATGAATCTTGAGGGTAAATCAATAATTACAAAATGGAGGTATTTATATGAAATATTTTGAAATTAATAACGTACAGAACGGTTACATTTTCTCGAACACATTATTACCTGATCCCCTAGCTTCACAGCTTCGTAACTTTCGCCGGGCATAGCACTTTCAGATATGAATGTGAGCGTCGTGAAATGGACCGTAAACTTTGCAAGCTTTCTGACACTTTCGAGCGGAACTTTCTAAGGTTTCTCGTATTACTATATATCCCTCCCATATCGTACTTTACGACGGCAGATTGATGTGACGACATATCTCGACTAACGACGTTATTAACGTACCAGCAAATAAGCAGCCGGAACCTCGATGATGGATGCGTCGACAATTTGTTCGAATGTAGAGTCGACCATAATCTTTCGCAGTTTGCGATAGCATCTCTATAGGTATGGTCTATTATATACATTTTTTTATGCAGTTGCCAACCTTTTCAGAACAGGTCTCTGATAAGGACAGTCAATATGTTCTTTATTAATTTCTATCGCTATTGTTAAAGTGACATAAATCAAAATTATAGATATTTTTTTTATGCTACGAATATTTTTCATTACAAACGACGGTACTTCAAGTCAAGAGTCTCCTTCGTAACTTTTACCTAGTTAATAATCGGTTCTATGTAATTTATTATACCACGTGATACTATAAATCTTAACCCTTTGAGTCATAAATTTTCCGTTTCGTATGATTTACTTAAAATTTGGTACACGGGTTTTTTGAGATCATAAATTATGAATCTCATCCCCAAAATAAAAAATTCAAAATGGCATGATGCTAAAATTGACTTCATAAAATGGCGGATTCAATATGGCCGACAAAAATGCGAAAAGTAACTGGATTTGGATGAAACTCGATACTCGGAGGTTTTTGAGGTCGCTGATTACGAATCAGACGACCAAAATCAAAAATTCAAAATGGTGGATAATAAATGTTATTAATTAATAATCGAATACCAACAAACCAAAAAATATTGAAAAATTCTGAAATATACTTTAGTTTGTCCTAAATAAGTACCTAAATTTTCGTATCGATGTTATCTGAAGTTTCGTCAAAAATGGTTTTTTTGTTTACTAAAGAACCAACTTTGAGGATTTATTTATTTATTTTTTAAAGAATTGAAAACTGACCGAAAGAAGATGGGTCACCTTAAATCCCACTGTGATGTAGCGGGTTAATTATTATGTCCGTATCACTATATTTATTAATTCCACAGTTGCACTGAACGACTTTAATTTGATAGTTCTCAAAGAGATATTAAGTTTTTATCACTTTTAAGTACAACAGAAATGCTGAGTTAAGGTGAAGTTAATAGAAGTGCTAAACTTGGTACTGGCAAACCGCGAATAAAATCCGTCTTTATTAGTACTGTCAGAAAGTTCAGAAAACGACAACGTCGAGGTAGTATCATATTTAAAGCGTGTTTGGTGCTGACGAGTGTAAAACGACTCTGACGATCTCAAGTAAACTGCAGACTGCTTTGGTCCTTCATTAATTAGTCAAGATATTTTTGTTTAGGAAAATTTGATTCTTAATAGGTACATCAAGGATTCTACAACATTATAAGAATTGAAAAACCTCTGACTGAAAAAATGAGTGTAATTAATAAACAAATTGGGCAAATGAAAAATGGTTAAATAAGAATCATTCTCATATTATAGTCGAGAGATTAATTCGTCAAGGGTGTGATAATCCCCCAACCAATCTCAAAATAAATGTTTTTATTTTAACAAAAATGAAGCCTTAAAGTAACCTTTTAATGCTATGCTTAAAAATATATTTATAATATTATTATTTGAATATTTTATTTGGAACACACGTAAAGTATCACCTAAATATATTATTTTTCTTCAAATCTCCATTATCCGAATAATTGTTCATCCGTCCTAGTCTCGACTCTAATTGATTCAGATAATCGAGGTTCTACTATATTATGACAAACCTAATTCCTTCGTTTTCCTCGTTAATACTACCACTAAACTGATCCGTTAGGAATTTAATTAATCATTGCGCGATCAATATGATGTTATTCACTCCCTGGCAAATCCGTCCTTCGCACCAGCTACTCCGCAACTTCCCCGTGCCCCTCGTTCTACAACTACTACTCTTCCTACTCCAGATATGAACTGAATTTAAATTAAAAGTGTCAGGGAACTTTCGAGCTCGGTAGAATCCGTCCTCGTCGTTGAGGTAGAGGCGACGCAGTAGTTCGGGGTAATTAAATCTGGCTTAGCTTATTACCCCGTTGCTAAGCGCCCGGTTTCCCGGTCCAGCGACGTCGCCACCTCGCTTTCTCGCGATATACGAGCTCATAGACCTATTTATCCCTCAAATGTATATTGTCATGTATGCGTATAATCAAATCACTTTAGTTCAGAATGTTTTACCTACAAAACTGAGATCAGTAACTAAATGTGAGCATTTTTTTTATCGAATTCAAGGAAACATTTCGTTGCTTTAAGAAATGGTTCCACTGATTCATTGATTCAAAGAAACTGTTTCATCGATTCAAAGAAATGGTTCCCTTGATTTAAAGAAACAGTTTCATTGATTCAAAGAAACGGTACCATTGATTTAGAGAAATGGTTTCATTGATTCAAAGAAATTATATCGTTGATTCAGAGACGGTTCCCTTGATTCAAAGAAATGGTTTCATTGATTCAAAGAAATGATTTCATTGATTCAAAGAAACAGTTTTATTCAATCAAAGAAACGGTTCCCTTGATTCAAAGAAACAGTTTTATTCAATCAAAGATAAGGTTTCATTGATTCAAAGAAACGGTTACATTGATTCATAGCAGTGGTTTAATTGATTTAAAGATATGGTTTCATCGATTCAAAGGCACGGTTTCATCGATTCAAAGAAACGGTTCCCTTGATTCAAAGTAACGGTTCCTTTTATTCATAGAAATGGTTTCATTGATTCAAAGAAACGGTTTCATAGATTCAAAGAAACGGTTTCATTGATTCAAAGAAACGGTTTCATTGATTCAAAGAAACGGTCTCAATGATTCAAAGAAACGAAACCGTTTCTTGAAATCTTGAAATTGACGACAAAAAAATGTTTCATAATCCGAGATTTCAAAGAAATAGTTTCATTGATTCAAAGAAACGGTTTCGTTTCTTCAACCAAGGAAACGCTTTTTCTCGTTGTAGTTTGTTAGTTTATTTTGTTCAATTACGGAATTTGAGATCTTGAAATCGAACTCAATTCAATGTATTAGGGATTATTGAGAATTGCGATGCACTCAACATTTGGAACCTTATTTTTCTGTATTGTGTATTTTATTCACACGGTGTGGTACTAAAATTGATGGTGCGGGTGATTAAATTTTCACGACGACCTCATTGATATACTGAAAGCCGGTGCAGACCGATAAAGTAACAAAGATCTTGAGAGGCTAAATAAACACTACATCAGCATTGACGCCGCCATTTTGGCGAGCTTAACGCGTCTCTATACGTTAACCCAAGATCGCATCAGGCCATTTCTTCATGAAGAAGAGCGCGAACGTTCGAGTTTCCAATCGTAGTGAGTGAAATCCCAACATTAACTAGCACCTCTACTTCGCTTACACTTTTTTATCTGCTTCTTCTCTTCCACACTTTCTCGCTTTTGTTTGTAACAGCCCGTGGAAGATGACGATGCCTCGTAAACAATGGTAAAGTAAGAAGTTTTTTTTACGAGCCCCCGATCGACTATCGCAGTCGTAGCTCAGTGTTCCTTCTGAACCTACAATTTTAAATGAAACAAAGGGCTTCATTTTAGTGGTGAAAAAAAAGATATTAACGAAACGAGTAGAAAATAATACTCGGGGTTTTAATATCAAATTGTCTATGAAGTAGTGATCAATAACTGTACCTATGTTGACGACGATATTGTCGAGAGAATTTTTGTTCAACTTCTGGTAACGTACAAAGCAAAAGTCTGATGAAATCGATTATGCAAGTTTGATTTTTTAATATTAAGTTGTTAATGAACGGGTAATCAATAACTGATCCTGTGTTGGCAAAGATTTTTTACGAGATAAGTTTTTTTTGCAACCGCTGATATCGTCCAATACTGAAGTCTGATGAAATCGATCATGCAAATTTGATAATTATCTCGCCATTGTGCGCGTTCGAGCGAATAATATGATTGAAATTTTATCTAGTTCGGCGGTATGGAAGCGACTTTTAGCTTGAACGGAATTACGTCCCGTTGCTATAGTTACGATAATATAGGGTTGAAGAATATTCATTGGAAACTCAGCTAACAGTTTCGTGTGCGGTGTACCAGGTATTTCAGCATGCTATGTGCCATGCGCCATCTAAAAAATCGATGACCGTTAAAAAATGTTCATATGTTTGCAATTTTCAGTGATTACAGAGCCCCAAACCCGTAAATGTCGTTACTATTAAATTTATTTGGCCCAGATCTATTGCCAATTAAATTGGAAAATAATTACATTTCTTAATATTGACAAATATTATTACAATTCATCATGGCATTTGTTACAATCAATCTCGGCACTTATTGTAAATGATTCCGACACTTGTCACAATTGGTTCGAACACTTGTTACAATTGATTTCGGCACTTGATACAATTGACTTCCCCACTTGTTACAATTGATTCCGGCATTTGTTACAATTGATTCCGGTACTTGTTACAATTGACTCCGGCACTCGTTACAATTGATTCCGGCACTTGTTATAATTGAACCCGGCACTTGTTATAATTGAACCCGGCACTTGTCACAATTAATTGCGGCACATGTTACAATTGATTCCGACACTTGTTACAATTGATTCTAACACTTGTGACAATTGATTCTAACACTTGTTACAATTGATTCCGGCACTTGTTACAATTGATTCTAACACTTGTTACAATTGATTCCGGCACTGACTACAATTGTCTCCGGCACTTGTTACAATTGATTTGGTCACTTGTCAAAATTGACCCTGGTACTTGTTACAATTGACTCCAGCACTTGATACAATTCATGTCGGCACTTGTTATAATTGATTCCGGCACTTGTAACAATTGATTCCGGCACTTGTAACAATTGACTCCGGCACTCGTTACAATTGATTCCGGCACCTGTTATAATTGAACCCGACACTTGTCACAATTAATTGCGGCACATGTTACAATTGATTCCGACACTTGTTACAGTTGATTCTAACACTTGTTACAATTGATTCCGGCACTTGTTACAATTGACCCTGGTACTTGTTAAAATTGACTCCAGCACTTGATACAATTGACTCCGGCACTTTTTACAATTGACTCCGGTTCTTGTTACAATTGACTCCGGCACTTGTAACAATTGACTCCGGCACTCGTTACAATTGATTCCGGCACTTGTTATCATTGAACCCGGCACTTGTCACAATTAATTGCGGTACATGTTACAATTGATTCCGACACTTGTTACAATTGATTCTAACACTTGTTACAATTGATTTCGGCACTTGTTACAATTGACCCTGGTACTTGTTAAAATTGACTCCAGCACTTGATACAATTGACTCCGGCACTTGTTACAATTGACTCCGGTTCTTGTTACAATTGACTCCAGCACTTGCTACAGTTGATTTCGGCACTTGTTACCATTGACTCCGGCACTTGTTACAATTGACTCCGGCACTTGTTACAATTGACTCCGGCACTTGTTACAATTGACTCCGGCACTTGTTACAATTGATCCCAGAACTGGTGTAAATTTTAACAATTTCGCAATCAATTTACAATGACTATCAGACCAAACAACTGAACTTTTATCGCAAAAAAAAATTACTTCATCAGGATAATTGGACGTTTTCTGAATCATCTTAGAAAAAAATGAATCCAGCTCTGTTACTTTTGTTACTCCGATCTACTAAATAACAAGCCTCTAAGGCTTTGCAATAACTGTTACTGGGTAAAGAAATATGTACAGGCGGAAGATCAGTTCGATGGTTAACATTTTTTTAAAAAATCTTCCTTAATCTACACTTAGAATATAATCGACAATTACACACTTCAAAAATTATTTCATGCTTTGTCCGAAATAAATTACTTCACAATTCCGTAAAAGTTACAGTTTATGCGACCGATTTTGAACTCAATAGAAAACAGTTCTCTTCCGCGCGACAGTAGCTAAAGCAATCGAGGCGAAGTGGCATTGAAGATCAAGTGACTAACAGCAAAAAACAATTGGTCACTGACGCGTGGAATACCAAAGTGATGAAGTGAAAAAGAAAGATCAGATGTGAGCAGTGATAGAGGAGGAGGCACGAGCAATTAATCAAGCCATGACTTGCACGAAAGCCAACGTTGGAGGTATCCCACCTGCCTGGCTGTTCGCGCACGACCTAACTTTTAGATTATCACTCACCAATTCTCTCGTGAAGAGGAGAAGGGAAAAAGAACGAGAAGCGAAAAGCACAGGCACGACCATCACCATCAGCAGCGCTGGTAACGGGAGCTCAAGCGCTCATTCGACGTTGCACATGCCTCACAGAATAAATTCACAAAGTGCTTGCAGGATTTTCACCAGGAACCTTATAAATTCTCCCAGCAATGTCCACTAGATGACCCGAAAGGCGTGATAGAAAGAGACTCGCCTGCTGGCAGAATAAAATTACAATTTCATACCCTCTGACTTTTGCTCTTCATTTTGTATTAGCCCTTTTTCCTATCAGAATTAAATAGAAATTCTAAAGTTACCTGCGTAAAAATAATTATGTCAAATTGAGATCTCAAATCGACATATTTGAAAAAGTCCCATTTTTGCGTTAAGACGAAAATATCAAAGCGATGTTGAGATCGATATCACGTTTACTGATATCATATTGTAATTTGAGATCGATATCACGTTTACTGATATCATATTGTAATTTGATATCAGTAAACGTGATTGGGTAAATGAACAATGGTTAAATTAGAATCATTTTTCATTCACCTTATTTTTTTTATTAATTGCACATTTTTTTCAGCCGGGGTGTTTATTTTTTATAAAATTATTTTCATTTACAGTTCAATTAAGATCTTTGGCAAAGGGAGTTTGGAAATTATTCTTGTTTATCAGGTTTTTTTGTAGGTTATTATTGATCTTTCTATTGATTTTAATAAACGCAACGACTATTGCGACTTTAATTAAAACTATCGTTTTCAGACGAAATAAAAAATGAATAGCGAATAACCCAGTAACTTTACTATAACAATTTCACTCCGATTATTTTTTAATAAGAATTTGAGAAGCTGAAGTTGAAAACTAAATCATTGCTGGACCCCCCCATCTTTTCGGTGGTTTCATTTTAGGGAGAAATTCCACATGAAATCGTCCGGATTTGGGTGTTTTTGTGACCCCGCATTTTTTTATTTGAATGAAACTTTTTTTACGCAAACTATACGCAAAAAGAACATACCCGTATTTTTTTGTTTGGCCAAACATTTTTTTTTTTTTCTATATTATGGGATATTCAATTTTTTGAAAAACGAGTGCATGGCGAACTTCAAAAATTAATATCTCCGGTTTAAGTTCGCCATGCACTCTATTTTTTCAAAAAATAGAAAACCCCATAATTAAAAAAAAATATTTCATTTAAATAAAAAAATGCGAGGCCATTCCTCGGCCGATTTCAGATGGAATTGCTTATATGGAGCAGACCATACTATTACGACCTTGTACCCGGGATGGGGCCCACAATTTTTTATATGATTGACATAACTTTTAAAAGAACTTTAATTTTTTTTTAATTATCTGCGATTTGAAAACAGAAGTGGCGATCGGCAAATTTAAAAAATCTGATTTTTTTTCTTAAATCTTTATTACGTAAAAATCTGAAGAAATTCCAAGGAAATTTTTGTTTCGGAAAAATCTGAAGAAAAAGAATCAAAGAAAATCTTTATTTGGTTGAAATCTGAAAGTATTCAAAAAAATCATGCGTTGCATATAAAAAATTTCTATCTAGCGCCCATAATAAACTTACAAATTTGTTTCTATTTTTTCAAATCGAAAAAAGGTCAAAATAAATTTTTCAGATTTTCAAAATTTGACTATCGATATTTTTATTTAAAAAAATCGTATATAATTCAAAATAGTTCTAAAAAAAAGACTGCTTACAAGAGTTATGTCAACCATATAAAAAATTGTGGGTCTAATCCAAGGATCAAGGGTCAGACCCAGTTCGAAACTGTACGAATTGCCCATATATATATTGGTAGCATGCACTGTTAAAAAAAAATGAAATTTACAACACAAATATCGGAAATTACTATTCAAGTGTATATTAAATTCACAAAATTTGTGCAGTAAATGAGAATTAATATACCCCGTGCAGAAATTTGTTCTGGCTGAGGTCCAGGCCTCATCGGGTTTTCCTTAATTAATCGTGCCCGGATAAGGCGGCTCTATCGGGTCCTGATATGGCATGTAACGCCATTTCTAATCTGGCCGTGATCAGGCTACAAATCCGGGCGTTATCAGGCTCCTTATCCGGCCACGATCAGGCTACTAAACCGGCCACGATCAGGCTATTAAACCGGCCACGGTCAGGCTCCTGATCGGGCCCATAGTAAAAAATGAGAGGATCCAATATAAAATTATATAAAACGTATAACGCCAATTTAATTATTGGAAGTTTATTCTGGTACTATACATGGTCGCGGAAGCTTTAAAAATGATGTATTACTGCTTTGTTTTTTAGCTAACCAAATTGACGGATAAAGGACTGATAATCTCGAACAAATCGCCAAATAATGGGGTTCTTTTGAATAGTGGAACTATCCTGCAGATCCAAAATATATACAAAACTCAAGACGAAAACAGAATAAAAATAAAAGGAACACTGAGGAGTGTCAAAAGATTTATGTGCATATATCCATGCGACTCATCAATTTTTAAACTGTAACGCGTAAAAAAGCGCACGCGGAGAGAAATTTCTGTGTCATGACAACAAAAAACGGTGACAACAAAAATCGTTTTGTTAGGATAACACAAAAAATTGGTCTGCCCAGCAAGAAGATTTGTCACCCGAACAAAAGATTTATCAGCATAATAAAACTGATTTGTCAGCCTAACGTAACGATTTTTGTTGTCACCATTTTATGTTGTCATGACACATAAATTTCTCTCCGTGCAACGTCGAAAAATGTTTACGAAAGAATCAATCGATCGCAAAATGATGATTTTGGATATAAGTGACGCAGTCGCCGAGAAAATATATGCTGTTCCCCTTATACATGAATAATTGTGTAAGACACATACATAAAAATACAACTATTTTTAATCGATATTATTACAATAATAAGCGATATTAGAGAGGACACATCTCTCATTTATTTATTGTACACCGGTAATGGCAGATATGCTCTTCCAGTACTCTAATAATTTCGTCTAAAGTGGTGTTTTAAGTCAACCAGATTTGAATATTCTGGCCAAAAGCAGGGCCGCATCTGGCTAGCCCAACTAGGAGTGACTGACCGATGCCTGATCCCGGCATGCTATGGAAAACTTTAGTCTAACCACATTAAAATATACATAATCCGGGCGGGGTCGGGACCTCACTTAAGGGGAGGGATTCAGGTCAAAAAAATTGATTTTGGAAATTCAATATCATCCAAATCCTATTGTATATAAAAATACCCAATGCACTATATTGTTGGTACTCGATGAAAGGATTTTTTACTGTCGTTTGACTTGCATATGCTTTTCAATATTATCTTAAGCAAAGTTCCTAGGTTTTCCATTCTGCGCATGATTCAGATCAAACTACTAGGCAGATTGGAATGGTTGGCGTCTTATTTTCTTCATCATGAAAAGATACACCGGCTAAATGGAGCAAACTATTTTTTCTCATTCTGAAAGCAAAATTAATCACTGATTTAGATAATAGCATAAAATTTATTTATTAATAATTATGTCACTTAAAAAATATAACCTTTTATTAACATTTGCTCCATTTAGCCGGTGTATCTTTTCATGAAGAAGAAAATGAGACGTCAACCATTTCAATCTGCCTGGTAGTTTGAACTGTATCATGCGCAGAATGGAAAGCCTATGAACTTTGCTTAAGATAATATTGAAAAGCATATGTAAGTCAGACGACAGTAAAAAATCCTTTTATCGAGTACCAACAATGTAGTGCATTGGGTATTTTTATATGCAATAGGATTTCGATGATATTGAATTTCCAAAAGCAATTTTTTTTACCTGACTCCCTCCCCTTAACTAACCGGATCAGGAATGCCCGGTCGGTGCTTGATCCCGGCTTGATGAGATACCGATACATGATCCGGACAGGACCAGGGCATTATTAGGTTAGCCTGAACAGGCATGCCTGACCGATGCCTCATCCGGACCTGATGGTACGTCAGGCAATTTTAATTAATTTCTGCTCGGCACAGTGAGTTGTAAATTTCCAAATGACCCGTAATTTGACTATACGTATAATAAATTGACAACACACGGCAGTAATTTTAGTATCGGTATAGTAACATTACAACACATGGAGATAATTTTAGTATAGGTATAGTAAATTTACAACACGAATATTGAAATTTACAACGCAATGTATATTAAATTCACAAACTTTGTGTAGTAAATGAGAATTAACATACATTGTGTTGTAAATTTCCAAATAACCCGTAATTTTACTATACGTATAGTAAATCTACAACACACAGCGGTAATTTTAGTATCGGTATAGTAACTTTACAACACACAGCTTTGAATTTTTAAACAAATATTTAGAGGTCGCGCAAGTCTTGTTTGTACTGAAAAATCATTTTTTCACAAAATTGTTATTTTTCCACTTATATTCTTTAAGCTTTCCAAAGTTTTTTTTCATGCATTATATCCAATAGGACCATCTGCATGGTGAATAATTTCAACAATTGTATTGACAAAGTAAGAACGCCCTTTGTGAATTCAAGTTTCAGTATTTTGGAAATACAATATGACGTTGGAGTTCACGAATCTTCTCCAGTACAGTCATAAATTAATGATAATTTTTAGTAACTTCTGCACGGAACTTAAACTTTACAAAAAAACAGTGGTTGAAATTTGTTATACTTTTAGTGAAACATGTAACATTGATGTAGGTATTAAAATCAATAAAAAGAATGGTAAAAGCAGGACTCGAACCGGCAACCTAACGATTATGAGTAGGATGCGTTATGCATTATGTTCACTTGATTATTTTTCCCATCCAAATTTCGACCAATGGAATTGCACCATTCGACGTCACGTGGGGCAAGCTGCACGGAATTATACTGATCATTTTTTGATAATTTTGCGTGTTGGTTATATATATAAAACAAAAAATCATTTAGCCGCGTCAACCATCTGTCAAACTGACAGATTGAATTTTATTGTGGCAGTCAAAGGATTTTTATTTGATATGAGTAGGTTACGAGTTGAATCCTTGCAAACTATTGATGAAAAAGTAAAGGGAAATGTCCCTGTTAATACGATTAAATCGAAAACCTCAGTCTGGAATCAATATACAAATGTCTATAACAATTCTGTATTTAACTGCAATACTTTAAACATGAATTAAAAGGTTTTTGTTCTGATTATGAAATTTCCTTGGCAGAATGATAATTTTTGTCTCATGGTGCAATTCCATTTGTCGCAATTTGAATAGAAAAAATAATCCCCCGAATACCACTCGAGCTTCGAAATTAATCTGATATTTCCCTCCAGGTTCCCTGCAAACAAATAAACTCGTCAAGTTTTCCAGAAAAATCACTCGCGCTACGCGCTCGTGATTTTTTAACCTGTAAAAGCTTGACTCGTTCATTTGTTTGCAACGAACCTGTCAGGAAATATCCGATAATTTCAAACCTCTTGTGGTATTACATGTGAAAATATTTCCGTACACACTTCACGCTCTGACTGCAATCAATTGAACATTTTAATATGTCAATGATAAATACGATTAAGAGAATAATAGTTGTATAACTCTTATACCGTTTTATATCCAAAACTACTAAGTACTTGATAGCGTAGTTGGTAGCGTGCGTGCGTTGTTAGGTACTTAGATAGGTAAGTCGTAGGTTCAAACCCCGGGGTAGGCGAAAAATTTTCTTTGGCGAAAACCAATAGCCAATGATTTCTAATGACATAACATGTCTAAAAAAATAATGCCCGAGAAAAAATCTATTTAAAAAAAAAAATTTTTAAGCCCATTTTAAATTTACAACACAGATGTTGTAAATTTGCAACACATGTGCATGAAGTTTTTTTTACCAAAACCGTTTATGAAATTTCAACTCCGACGTTGAGTTTTACAAGACAGATGTGTTGTAAAATTACAATACAGGAACGGTGAATTTGATATACCAGTGTTGTAAAATTCAACGTCGCAGTTGAAATTTTATAAACCACTTTGGTAAAAAAAACTTCATACACATGTGTTGTAAATTTATAACAAATTTTTTTAACAGTGTAGTTCATCCAGCAGGTAAAATGATGAAGCGTAAAATCGAACGTGGAAACATCGCAGACTTATGACAACATTGTCCCCCGACGGTAAATCAAATTATTCGGGTTAATTTTGAAGCGAGGATCGAGGGACAAAGGCCAATCAGCGTAATAACGTTCGGGAACAGATCCACCAGCATACTAATTGCACCCGATACGTTCCCCGAGCCGTAATGTCATTGGATGTGCCAGTTGTGTTACTATTGGTTATTCAACGTTCCGTAAAATTGCTTGCAACTCACTTCTTCGCGATAATATTGCTCCCCACGGATTGCTCGACTTTTCCAATCCCGGAGTTCCAATCGTTTCCGTACGTTTTATGATTTTTAACTTAGTTGTAATAATTGAACCAACCTGTTAGTGGAAACGTTGCGTCTGGTGCATCCAGCAGCTTTTAATGTTCCTTTGACGACTAATGACGTTTGAGCGACTAAACGAGGAGAGAGCATGAAGAACCGAGCAAACACGGTATGTATAAGTACACGTCGAAGTTAATGAACGTGGTATCGTGAACTTCGAGGTTAAATGGTTTAGCACTGCTATAACTGAAGATAAATTAAGTTCTAAACATAATTAATTGGTTTTGACAGTCGTTTTAAATTTCTAATGAATTCATCCATTCATTTGATTTATTGATTAAATAAAATGCCTGTAATTTCGAGTCTTGCACAAAGATTTCTTCATGTTCGTTATTTTATACATGTCATAAATATCAATTGGACACGTTTTTTAAATTGGGTTTATAATTTGTTGTGTATTTATTCACACATTACAAAGATGGATAGGTGGTCAAAATAGTTCATCGAGAAGGTTTTTCTTTTTTCTGGAGAGCTCGTGGACGATGTTTGGCGGAGCTTCGGGGTTGTAGGGTGAGAATGTAACGTGCGAGGGTGTGAATTCGATTTCCCGTTCTAGGCGGGTAGATAGTTCTTCGAATTCTTCTTCGTCATGCAGAGGAGACGCCCGGATATATAGTTCACGATTTGGTGTACCGTTTGGCAGAGTGAGTGTGGATTGAGGTATTGTGTGGGTGAGAATGTTGTCTGTAGTTTGTACGGGTGGCAGTGTATTATTGGTGTGAACCAGTGAGTGGACTTCGCAGGATGTCTGAGTGTTCGTTGTCTGTGAGTTGTTTTGTGGAAGTGTGTGGCTTTTGATGATTGGAGTGATCTGAGTGGTTATTGTGTGATTTGTTGGGTATTTGTTTTGGCGTGGTGGTCAGGGTGGGAGGTCAATTTTGATGAGGACCCATTCTCGATGTTGGAACTCTGAAGCAATGCTTGGTGAATGAGGAAGGGCTGGTGGTTCAATTTCCTCCTTTCGAGGATCAGGAGGAATGTGACGAGCGACCAGGATCTCTTGTCCGGGAAGACGGGATTGGGCTCGTCGATGGAGTCGTTGGAGATAGGCTATGTTTCTATGTTTAGGCATCTAGGGAATAAATTGGTATTAGTATTTTACATTGCGGTAGAAGATTAGAGTGGGGCAGGAAACGAAAGCGTTTAAGTTTCAGTAAAGCACTGGAAGGTATTACGTTAATGTTTTTATCGATTTATATCCACGTTACAGTAGAATATAAATTAAGGAGTCCACCTTTCGGTAGGTTATGAATTTTGTATCCACGTTTCAGAAGAATACTATTTATTTTATGCAAGAAATAAATTGAATTTAAATTCTAGTTAAAAACACAAATTTTTGTCAAAGACGTTACGTCTTAAGGAGGGTGGATACCCAACTCAAAATGATAAACATGCTCTCAAATTTTTGGAGGATATTCGTAGATAAAAATTACATCTCCATGCCAAATTTCATGTTAATCGTCTAGATGGTTATCGAGAAATTAATTACTGAAATTACACTCTTATGCATGGGCAACATAGCGAAAACTATGCGCACCTTCAACGTTATGCTCGAAAGTATAATAAAAATGATAAACAATTGTTGATAATAGAACCAAATCATTCCTTGTATTTTCGAAAAGAAATTTTACGAAGACCGAAATGATTCGTCTGCTTGGTTGCCGAGAAAACGTAAAAACAAAACTGCTGGAATAGTACAACAATGTACTCCAGTGAACGCGTGTCACGGACTTCTCTCTCGCACACTACCTCCCCGGCTAACCGCTCACCTCCCCGCCAGAAAGACGGTATCCACCCTCCTTAATAGGTAAGATTCTCTTCGCAGAAAAATCTTGGGTAGTTAATCACTTCACAGTGGTATAGCCGTCACAAATTACCTTGAACCCGTTAAGGAATCGGCGGCGAGATTCTCAATAAAAACTGATTTATTCCTGCCTTATATGCACGCCCGGGGGTATAGTGCTTGCGAGAGCGCGGTGATCCTGCTGGCCATCTCTCGGCAGCGAGGGAACTACAGGAGCTTTCGCGCTCTTAGGCGCAGAACGTCAACTCGGGGGGCCCGGGTCGTTAATCGAAATTTATTTCAATTAAGGACGGGGGTTTTGGGATTTGCCCGTTACGGCTATGAAACATAGCCGTAACCTCAAGTATAAGTGTATTTTCAGTGTTAGTGTTGTGTTTGTGTATTTGTAGATTTTAATAACAAGGAATTATGTGAGGTAAGTGGTTCTTTTATGATAATCTATGTATATATTGTTTTTTAATTTTTTAAATGTATTTTTATGTACTTTCGTGTTCTTATGTATTTCTTTTTAATATATTGTTTCATTCTTTTTCAGGTACATGTCACCGCAGTGAATGATCTTCAGGGAGCTGTTGGCGTGGAGAGATGTCTGGGACACTTTTCAAGCCTCTTCGTAGGACTATCTTCTTCGAGGGAATTTACGGTGTCGCGACGTGTGGCTTTCCTAGCCTTCAACAGTTTTTTGTTGACGCAGAGTCAATCTGTTTTGCTGCATTGAGAGATTTTGGCTCTCATCGTAGTGTGTTCTTCTGTCTTCTTGGTAAGTTGAGTTTTTTTGTTCATTATCTATTTTTTTAGGTCTTTTATTTATCATTTTCCGTTTTATGTTTTCAGGTGCTCTTTTTTGGAGTCGGGTGGCGTTGGAAAAGCAGGAGCTTGATTCCTCTACGCCGTTAAGTTCATTTGTATCGAAGGTAAGTATTTTAAGTTACCGTTTTCTTGTTATTAATATGATTGTTTCTTTTATTTACAGGTGATAAGAAAACTGAAGGCCGGAGTGAAATTTGGACGTGTGCAGACAACATACAGAGCCTAACGTGCACTTTGTTAAAATTTTCATTATGACAATTAAGATACTTTTGTTGGACGTTTTTATGCACAAACGTGTACATCAATTTTAATATACAAGTATGATGTGAAATTCGTAAATGGTATATTGAACACGATGGAAAAGTCTTGTTTGATATTAAATTATTGTAAAATTAGGATATAATGATTCTTTTGGGTTTCTGATTCTAGAATTCACTGATTCGAGTTCCGGTCGGAAAAATCAAATTAAATTTTTTTTTTCTTTGAGATATTGAATTTTGGCATTTACTATCGTTCCCAAGTCGCATCAAACCGAATTATTTTTTTTTATATTCTCTTTTAAACAGTTTAAAGAATTGTTTTTTTTCTACAACTTATTTTCTCCAGAATTCTTTTTAGCAAACATGGAAATAAAATAGAAAAATTTTACTTTTGAATTTCAAAAATTGAGCATTGTTAGTCGTACTTACTCCCTCAAATTTGCAGACATTTTTCCTAAAGGCCTTTCTTTCATAATAAAGCTTATTCTACGATAAAGCACAAATCGCCATTTTCAATGCAGTTTTCAATGCAATTATATCGTAGTGTTCCTCTCATAAGTCATTTTATTGAGAACTCAAAAACGTATGGGAAAATTTTCATTAAAAATCTCGAAACATTGGGTTCAATTTCAATTCAGCTTGGTACAATTTTCTTCACACCAAAAAGTCATGAAAAATAAGAAAACAGCCAAGCATAAAAATCTAATGAAAATTACAGTAATAACAACAAAATAAACAAATATTCCGGAATTTAAAGTCAATTAAACTATGCACTTTGTGCAAATTATGATGAAATTAGTATTTTATATATATTTTTTGATAGGATAAATTAGTATTCTGCTTTATGCGTTGCATCCCCAGAATTTACGGACTAGATGTTCATCCCCATATCGAGACTTATTAATAATGCAACGGATCGATCATAATAGTTATATCCGCGTTCACCGGTTCGATAACATGCAGGCTTTGATCTCGCATGCATCTCATACATATAATTGGTCAATCATCGTTGCACACTATTTGTCTGTTAATTCGGGACCCACAAACTGATCAAGTCCTAATGCACGATTCACCAGATTTCCTTCTAGTGTCATTAACTACGCACTACACACAATAGTACGTTTGTTGAATTTCTGGAGAGGAATTCCTATCGTGCGATCATGCGATCGAGTTCGTCGTGCGGACAAAATCTTGTTGCAATTTGTTTCGTTATAGCGTAAACCTCATTACCGTTCTCCTCGCCACAATTTAATTACGAAAGTCGCAGCATGAACCGAAGCGTCACCTTAACATACGCTTTTGACGGGCTTTTGATACTTTATGCCAAAATATCCTTTTTGCAGGGAATTAATTCTTTAACTAAATCGCATTAATACATATGGCAAATTTGGCATTAAAAGCTCGTTGGAAATTTCATGATTTCATCTTTTATTAGCTGTATATTGAACTGTGTAGAGATATACTTATGACGTTTATGCATGTGTTTGTGACTTGATTGAACATTGGAATACATGGGGAGTAATTGATTTGTTTATTACAAGTTGAAATACATATGGAATAATTGATTTGCATGTTACACGTTGAAATAAATGTGAAATAATTTATTTGATTATTAAATACGACGTACGGGATTGGATTTCACGAAAAGCAGAGTCCTGTTAAACAAATTAAGCTATGTACAAACGTAGCTTATTCGAAAATTATATCAAAGGCTTGTTGGGAATTTCATCACTTCATCATACTGCCATCATTAGTATTTTTTTTAATATTAAAGAAGTCTTGATCCGAGTTATTAGTTTTCCTACACCGACCAAGACACTGAAAACCATGGAAATTTCGACCTGGACACCGAAAACTATGGGAATTTTAACCTGTGCACTGTAAACTATAGAAATTTCGACCTGGACACCGTAAACTATGGAAATTTTGACCTGGACACTGAAAACCATGGAAATTTTGACCTGGACACCAAAAACCATGGAAATTTTGACCTGGACACTGAAAACCATGGAAATTTTGACCTGGACACCAAAAACTATGGAAATTTTGACCTGGACACCGAAAACTATGCAAATTTTGACCTAGACACCGAAAACTATGAAAAATTTTACCTTGACACCGAATATTATGGTGATTTTGACCTGGACACCGAAAACTATGGAAATTTCGACCTGTACACCGAAAACTAATAAGTCGGATTAAGACGCTTTTAATACTTAAAAAATACTGTTTTCATACTTTTATTTTTTTGATGGGCGTTGTGAAGAGGATCCAAATTTTACCTCGGGTTCCTTTTGTCCATGATTGGTTTTTAACAACAATACTCCTGACTGATAATTTCCACATGGGTATTCGTATTAATTACTAGGATTGACGAACCGATAGTACATTATAACTGCAGTTTGTATAACGTACCAAGTACGACACATCTTACAAGATTACTATTAATATCTCATCAGAACTTACGTAAACGTGGTTCTTTGTGCGGCTCGTGTATACTCGACTCTTCAAATTATGCATACATCACAAGCAGAAGGCAATCCATAGCATGTAGGTGGTGCAAACATCCACGGTTCAAGGGAAGCAGCAAGGGGTTAGCCGGAAGCTTGGCAGCTTGTCTTCAACCAGAGTGACATTGCATGGCGTCAAAGTACTCCTCTCTCACTGACGATGAGACACCGAGAGCTGGTTGGAACGGAGAGCATGCAACCGGTAGAGTAGATTACCTTCAAAGCGTCGGCCGGATTTCCAAGTAGATGCGTCCCTTTGATCACGCATATCCGGTCCATCGCTACAGCAGAACATACAGAGACTAGCTGCATATTACGCATCAAGATGTTACGTGAGGATACCGCTCCCAATCGCAAAATCACCTCATGACGCTTGCAAACGTGAAGGCTGCAGCTGAGCATCTCTGAATAATATAGAACCTCCTGATGTATAATGTGGAATATGTGTTTACAACATCATACATACGACCTTTCAAGCGTGGTTTGTATCTCAATGATGTCCTATCCGCCAAAGAGGAATAGCAAATCATAATAATAATAACTATACTTCGATATATGCCATAACTATTTCTTGGTGGGTCGTGACCAATCTACGGACATGGTCCAATTCTGAGCTTTGCTTTATGCTTATGAATGATATAGGACGCAACGGGATTTTATGGTTGAAGTGATGATGAATAGCTGCACAATGGGAAAAGAAATCAGTGAGGCGGAAATAAATGTTTGGTTGTGTCAAATACGTTAACAATTTACTGTACACAAGGATTTAAAAATTAATTGCCCCAATCATGTCGAATAGTAACCTCAACTATTCACAGGATTAGTTTTTGTGAGATTCGTAAGCGATCCAATCGTTGGAAATATCATATGAATCATTTTTTGGTTACAGCAACTAATCATTTCGTTCCATGCAACTAAAAAAATGATTTTGTTCAACCAAATCCGGCGCTTGCTGACGTTCGACAACGAAACGACAAATATAAGTTCATTTGTCATTCCGACAATAAGTTTAAAATAACAAATTGTATAGTTGTTGCAATTTCTAAAAGGTAACTGATCACACAAAACGCTTGTTTATATGATGCATGTAAAATCCCTTTACTCTGTGACATTCGCTGAAATTCATTGCAAAACTCTGGGGATTATTTACTTCACTTGCTCTCTGCGCATGAGTTTTCCATATCGTTTAAATTTTTTATATTTAAATGCGCGACGCAAAATTGTTGTAAAAATCCGATGAGTAATACCGGTATGGTGGGTGCATTCGAGTGCAACATAGGCCGATTACACATCATCCTATGCGTTTCAAGCCGGCCATTACCTCGTATTACCAATATGCATCCGGCTACAGGATTTATGTATATGTACTGCACCATATTTAAGTGGTATTTGCAAAAATGATTGTGAGAAATGGAACAAAACGCGAGGTTAAACGGGTCGAACAGAGGTTGATGTGCAGAGGGTCAGGAAGAGCGAGAGAGTGAAAGAAAGTAGAAAATGCCCTGATAAAAAAGGACGTAAAAGAATGGAATGAAGGTAAACGCGGTGTGTCCTCTGTTATGAGAATAATAATATGGTTTCATAGGTTTTCCACGGTTTCCATACGTGGCACACTAAGGGACGATGGGGAATGAAGGGTGGTAGGGACTGAAGCTTTCCATTTGAATTTTATATTCCGTGCACCTCCCCCATTGTACAACGAGCTACGCACGCTCCCATTTTCACTGCAATGACTCGTGCCCTCCCTGTCGTATAACTCCGGTCGCTTAACGCGAGTATAAACGTCGGTACCCGTACCGAGGTTGTGACTATATACTATATAAATATACCATACGTGATACGGTACGCGCAGAATGCACTCTCTGTTGTTGCACGACATTCGATAAACAATTTTTGTCACGTCCATTATTGTCATCGTGCGCATTAAACGTTCAGGCTTAGCTTGCAAAGCTTCGGGTTAAATCCGCAGAGAGATCAGCGCTGGAAAACACACAGTCAGGTCATTATACCGTCGATCCTTAAGCAGAGGGTTACAAGTTATTTACTGCGATCGTCGCGGAGGTCCGACGCGCAAAATGGTCGCCAATACTGCAGATCCCAAAGGGATTTTTCCAACGCTCGACTAACTCCACCTTGCCCTCCATCGCATATCTCAACCGTGTTCCGTATGATATTACATTCGCCCGGGTGCGAATGAAAAAGATCCTGCATGAGAATTCGATATATTTGCCAGTTCCCATGGCGGACGTGGAGCGTTCATTGCCATTTGTTCTTCACGCCATTTTGCGCTTTTTTTTGTTGTCTCTTTCCAAGAAGTGGCAATATTTTGTAGCTTTTTTCCAAATGTTATACCTTGATCCATATGCTATAGACAGGGGTCACTTGGATTTGCTGATTGGAGATTTACCACTTTGCTGGAAATTGCAGCAGAGTATTTGGTCGAGTGTCAGAGTGCAATCAAATAACTCGAGATCCCACGTAAGAATGTTGAGATGATTTGATCCGATTCCAATGTCCATCTTGGAGTCCATCCTGGACAGCCCTGGACAGCCCTGGATTTCATCCTGGACTCCGGATTTTACCTCCACGGGATGTTAATAACAGTATTAAAACAATAGCAATTGTAATGTTATTTATCTGATATTGTCGATTCATAATCCCTAATCTAATACTGCATGTGTGGATATCTGTAGATATGCTTATTACTTTTATTTGTCGGTGTTAGGAGTCAGCTGCGCGGTATAACGTTGTAGTCCTGAAGATAAAGGGAAGAAGATAAAACGGAAGGTGCCTCCAAAAACGAGAAATAAGAAAACATAACGGATGACTCTTGAATGGGAGACAGCAATCTTGTTTTGAGAAAAGGGAAGCGTCCTTCTAAAGCACATCATGATTGCGAGAGAATTGGAATCTCGGTCCGGATTAACTTGGCATGTTGGACTCCTCTGTACGTTGTCCACGTATATCATACTATACATCACCGATTTACCCTGCGCTACCCATCAGACGTTTATCTTGTAGATATATGTACACGTCTACGAGCTTATTATTAATTTTTCTCATACATCAACCGCTGACTTTTGTAGTTCTCATTCGCACACTCTGACCAGTGTATGAAATATTATAAAATACTTGCTGCCTCCAAAGTGATCATGTATATAAGATCTATATGAGTTCAACAAATCTATCAAATTTATGAAACACAATGCTGCGTAAAAAAGAAGGGACGTCCAGCAATTCAGCGCAAAATCCAGAATGGGGTCTGGGCCGTCCAGGATGGACCCCATGATGGACAATGGCATCGGATCAAATCCCATATTCCCCATCATGGACTACCCAAACTACATCCGGGCACTTTTGAAAATTTACACAGAAATACGATTTTGCGTCAGGCTTGACCACGATATGAAATTTCCATGCATATCATATGATCCATGCTTCATTGGCTGAGAGCCAATCAAACGTATCACGATTAATCTGAGTTAAATTGAAGTTCGATTTAGTTTGTGTTGTTGGAAATTGCTAGAGGTGCTTTAGTAACGAGTTTATTATACGCAAGCTCTCAGTACCTCTGGTGGTACGAAAACTGTATTATATCCACTCCCGATCGACCCATTTGAATTATAAATTACCTACCAATGGCAGAGTCCATCCTGGTGTCCATTTTGAATTCTCGCGTGGACTGTCTTAGACTCTATCCTGGATCATCCAAGAATCTCGCCGGTTCAATCGTAGAATCCATCGTGATGTCCATTTTGGATTCTCATCTGGACTGTCTTAGACTTTATCCCGGACTATATCCTGGTCCATCCGCGAATCTCGCCAGTTCAATCGCAGAGACCATCCTGGAAGGCTTTTAAAAATTTAACACTAAATAAAATACAGCACAAGGTTGAACCCTAATTCATCACTTATATTTCATCAAACCCTGCTGCCTACAAATGGATTCAAATTCTAGATGCACCAGAGCTTTCTCCCTTAATTAATTTAACAAATATATGAAGAAGTTCCAACAATCTAACACTCATAAAATTGAATGAACGTGAAGAAAAAGACGAACGAAACTGTTATCACCCTCAGAAGTTGTCTTTTTGGTATTTCACTCTAGATGGAATGACTAGTGTTTTCACGTAGTCGTAGTACCTCGTGTGCCCCGCTACTCTCGCTTCGTTCGCTTCACCGCTCTTTCCCTTCTGACTGCTTTGGAACTTTCAACAGTAGTAGTCGTACCAGCAGCAGCAGCAGAAGTGCAAACATTGAACGAGCTACATTCGCGCCAGCTACCTCGATGGGAACTCGCTTCTGGCGCGATTACCTCCGCATGATGCTCTGGTATTCACCGAAACGTCGGAGCTTACTTGAGCAGAGGAATAGGAGAATGGAGAAATGGGAAAAGAGCCCGCGTCTGACTAGGTCTAGTCAAAATCTTTAGAGAAATTCCTCAGCCGGACGCGCTCACCTTCATTCAGCCAATCTTGCTCGCTCGTTCGCCTTCAGCTGCAATCCAGTCGTTCGAGTAATCGACTACGAGAATACTGTGGCTGTACACTACTATATACGCCGCAGTGATTTTATTCTTGGATTACCCGATGGTACAGTACTTCCGGTAACGAGTAACGAGATTCAGCTCACGTAGAGATACCTGAGCATGAATTTTTCTCACCCAGACAAGAAATTTACCATATCAACGTTCCATGACACCGTCTTTCCATCTCTCTCTCGCTCGGTCTTTCTCGTTTCATCTTTCCCCTTCTTTGCTGCTATCTCTTTATCGTAGCTTACGTTTTGTCAAGTATTTACATGAACGTTTACGCTGGGTAATAACCTCGGTTGATGCAATGAAGACGATGGTAAAATCTACTCTCGAGTGGTTTGGCGAAAAATAGAAAAGAAGCTTTTCACCTTTTGCGTGGTTGCCTTTTATTTAGGTTTATTTTTAGGTTTTCATCTTATATGTCAGAAGGCGGAGCTGGAGATGACGAATCACTGGGTTCTGATGAATCAAGCGTCTCGAGATTGATGGCACTAAAGAAGATCATTATTAAAGTGTGGATAAAAGCAGCCACTTTCAGGATTGAGTTTATTGCTCGGAGGATGTCGTGGCCAGGTTTTGCAGCGGTGATTGTGTACTTTTTGCCATCTTGGAAATTATTCGTAAATAGTTCTCACCCTTTCCCCTCATTTTAATCGTCAAGTTTTCTATATTTACTCGGCTCTGTTTGATGTGATGCAATTTATTCATCGTGATAGACCCATTACTGAGGATTTCACCAAGCGGCGGTTCATACGTGAAGCGACTTAAGCATCACTATTCGTATAAAGCGTCTTCAGCATAGCTATTGCCATTGGTCCTACGGGAAGATTGCAGAAAATTAGAAACATTATTCTACGATGCTGAAGGAATGGCACTAGCATTATTTTATAAGTACTACTCATGAATACACACAGTATTCGCAAGAAATTTATTAAGCATACGAGTGTCACATTGCCTTAATGGTTCATAACATTTGGCTGTCAACCATTGAAAGGAGGTCCTTATTCATATTATGCCATAGTCGGTATAAAAAACTATTACATAGAATATTAGAAATACTAACAGCTTTGACTACAATTTAAGAATATGTAAAAAAAAACTATAGGCTGATGACTCCGGTTAATTTGGACGAAATTTTTAAGAAAGCATTGGACAATGAACGCGTTAGTTTTAAGTGTATAATGTACAAGAGAACAGATTTGTAAAAATTCTGCCCAATAAATATCTTGTACTAATATCCATAATAATTACAGTCAAATTCAGTATTACAAGAATAAATAAAATAAAATGTACTTATAGCTTTCTAGCTTACAACTATATCGATAGTTTATTTTATGTTTATGTCGATTAAGTGATCATCATAGACATCTGAACCATTCATGGGTGCTCGAAAATTGACGTCGAGAGTATTACATTCACTTCGGCATACAATAATGGTGCGAGAGACGGATGTCCCTAACAGATCGTTTGCATTGATCGCTGCACTGCTTCAGGCGTTGGTTTTGACGCGACTGCTACTAAAACCCTGCAGCGTTTATCCTTAGTTACCCGTGAAGAAAAATATTAGGGTTGCCCTAAGATAACTTAGGGCCCTATCGGGCTTTAATGTGGACACCATAAAAGGGAGTTCCATATCACTCCCAATTAGGGACCTACTAAGGAAACTGTAGGGTTTCATACCGATATTTAATAGGGCTATATTAGGGCAATTAATTAAGGGCCCAGTCAGGCTTAATCATGGCACCAAGTAAATAAATCAATAATAATTTCGTCACGTAAGGGCCTCATAAGGCAATTCTAGGTTGCCACGGCCAAGATTAATAAGGGCTTCATAGGGTAATCACTTAAGGGCCCAGTCAGGCTTAATCATGGCATCAAATAAACAAATCAATAATAATTTTGCCAGATAAGGGTCTCCTTAGGCAATTCTAGGTTCCCATGTCGAAGTTTAATAAGGGCTTGATAGGGTAATCACTTAAGGGCCCAGTCAGGCGTAATCTTGACATAAATTAAACAAATCAATAATAAATTTGTCAGATGAGGATCTTATATGGCAATCCGAGGTTTCCGTGGCAAAATTGGTGGACACCTATCCAACTAATGACCGTCAAAGTCAGCCAGGTGGTCACCCATTCTAATAGTGGCCCTCAGGTCAGTCAGACAGTCACACACCTAGATACAAACGAACTATTTCGCGCAAACGATAAAACAAGCAATTTTTTGGAATATAATTATAGATGACAACAACGATACAATGTACCCTATTCGATATAACCAATTTCTGTAAAAAAATAACTGAATGTGCTTTTATTTTTACACATCAGACGCAGTCATGTAAATCTATCAAGTTCTGACTATATTACATTAATTTTATTTCATATTTCATATTACAGTCATTCAAATAGACAAAAAAATTGCATATTCATATCATCTGAATGGCCAAGAGAGCTAAGGCGCAACGCAACTACACCATCCGGAGGGTTCTGGGTTCGATTCCCGTCAATGTCAAAAAAAAATGTAATATGTTTTTTCAGCGATTAATATGTACCATCGGGTAGAGAAAGACGAAATATCTAATTAAAAGTGCAGCATTACTCAACTAAATAATAACAAATATATATTTTTAAATTAAATTTCTTTATTATTTTAGTAAGGCCTTAATAGGGCAGCCTTAAAAGGCCCTCATTATTTTGCCTTTAAAGGCCCCGAAGAAAAAAGCGTGACCATCATTTGCGAAGCCCGATGAGGCTTCCACATAAGGCCCCTAAGAGAATTAGGGAATATTAATCGGGGCCTTGGAAGAACCCTGATAAGATTTCTTCACGGGTAACTTCACACTACCTTAGAATGAGACTCCAGAATCGGCGTACTCCATTTTTACGATATTTTAGAGTTAAAATTGGGCATTATATTTTTGTTAACAATTGTAAGATTGATTCACTCAACACCGGTCTAGTCAACACCGGTCAATTTAGCACCGGTCATTTTAACACCGGTCAATTTAACACCCAACATTCTAATATTGGCCAATTTAAACCGGACAGGTTAACAGTGATACATTTAACATCGGACAATTTAACACCAGTCAATTTAACGTCGGTCATTTTAACATCGGGCAATTTAACACCGGACAATTCAACACCGGTCATTTAAACACCGGACAATTCAACACCGGTCATTTTAACACCGGCCGATTCAACACCGGTCAATTTAATACTGGTCAATTTAACACGCGGTAAAGTAACCAGTGTTGGAAAAACAAATATCAACATTTACTAATGAAGTATAAACGTGCTGTCCTTTGATATTATAATGAATAACGACATAACAGAATTGATTATCAATATACAAAAAAAAGGATTCAACTTGCATAATATCATTGACGCCCTTTCAAACATATATGTATATATATATATATATTTATGAATTTATACACAGTATAACTAGTACGTTAAAAAAAAAAAATCATAGTTGATCCAACGGCTTTAGCTAAACTATCCT
This sequence comes from Ephialtes manifestator, assembly GCA_963970395.1. Taxonomy (NCBI): domain Eukaryota; kingdom Metazoa; phylum Arthropoda; class Insecta; order Hymenoptera; family Ichneumonidae; genus Ephialtes; species Ephialtes manifestator. The sequence continues at coordinate 34,463,717 of OZ019974.1, read as the reverse complement.
AACTGGATCCATCCGTGGCAAACTTTAGTCGATACCGATATAAGGCTCGCTTTTTACCATCACAGACGTTCTTCTTATCGCACCTCTACGTGCACCAGGCAAATCCCTCCAGCCGCAAGGATATTGCTCGACCGAGTGGTAAAAGTGTCTAATTTTTATAGAAACTTGTGAGAAAAATTGCAGACAGGTCGAGAACTTGTCGAGAACGAAACAGGAAATAATTGCGTGACGATCGGCAAGAAGACTTCTCAGAAACGATATTATTATACTATGTGTATAATTCTCGGACTATCTACGTTGAAATGCGTGCAAAGAAGATATGCCGTGAAAAGAGTTGCCGTCATATCGCACGCTCATCTAACCGACTCTCAATCGAACCATGTTTCCATCCTTCGAAACACGCAACCACACCCGCTCCTCATTTTATTTCTGCAATCTACTTCACTCTCTGTGGTACCTTTATCAAGTAATATCGAGGGACAAGTATATTTTTGTCGCGCTCGAGGTAGGACGAATCGGAATTCTGGTTATGGAAATTGAATATACGACTGCACGAACATCCTCAACCAGTTTCTATGCACTGAAAGTGGTGTTACATTCTGGAGTTGACTATGTTACGAAGGGTGACAGAATACGATATGAACATTAATTCGTTCTTCGTCGGCGTTTCATTAGAAGTACAATTTTTTTTATCAGTTATCAACTTAAGTAGACATAGACGGTACAGTTAAGTCAATCGTGTGCTAAGATTACAAAAGCTGTTTGTACACATTTTCAAAGCGAAGTTTAGATCGCTAATTAACATCATGAAAATTTTAGTCCGTTTCGAGTTCAATTCTGATGAAGAAAAAATATATTCTGTAACTTTGGAAATACCGAAGATTTATAGCATTTTTTATTCTGATACTCTAAAGTATTACAACTCTGGTGTTTTTGAAGATGGAGATATTTACTTTCGGTTATATTTGTGCTAAACCCGCTTACGTTTCTTTCTATTAAGGGGACCAAGCCACCTAAAAAAGTCATAAGAAAAAAAATTCTGTAAATGATACCCGTCTTTTAAAAAATCTTACATTTAAATATTCATTAAGTAGATAACATGCATTATAATTCTGCAATTTCGTAAAGACATTCAGTGCACAAGAATGGTGGGAGGTCAAAAGTAAAAATTTTCATTTGTCGTCGCTTACAGATCAAACAGGTGAACCAATTTTAGTGTTCAATGTCTTAATTTATCTGTCGAAGAGTTTATTCTGGATTAAATATAGCGATTTTGGATGCAGTGAAAATTAGATTTACTGTAACCAATTGTTTAGTGAGTTTTTAAAAGAGAGAGATTTAATTACATATTTAAAATCATAGCTTTGTCATAAAGACCTGAAATTAAAAGTCCTACATTCAATCCAGAATGCACTTTTCGACAGATAAAATAAGACATCGAATACTAAAATTTGTTCATAGTTTTGGTCTGATAGCTACGACAAGTGAAAATTTTTACTTTTTACATCACACCATTTTGGTGTACTGTATGTCTTTATAAAATTGCAGAATTATAATGATCATTATGTATTTAATGAGGTTTTAATATAAGATTTTTTAATAAGAAGTGTATTATTTACACCATTTTTTTTTCTTATGACTTTTTTTAGGTGACTGAGTCCCCTTAAGGGATCTTTTCAGTCTGAAAAAAAAATCGTTTTTTTTTGTTCGTCTTATCCATTAGTATATACGATTGTAAACATCCTCTCCGATTTTTAAAGCGTAATTCGAAATACTTCGCTGGCATACTTTATGGACCTGGCATCGCCGATTAATCGTAAGTACACAATTTAGGTATATGAAATTTCTACACTCGAAACTTTAAACGCGTTTTTCTTGAAACGACATTTTTCAAAACGGTGGACATCCTTCAGGGAACAGTTTTCAAGCGATCGTTTTCAAATTTTTTGAGAACATTGTTCACGGTACTCTCTATCGTGCTATGGAAGCTTTTTTTTAATCTTCCCATTTTTTTAAAAGAAAAACTGTCGTAAGAAACGGCTAAAATCGGTACTTTTTGTTTAAACCGTCGCCACTTTGTCAATTTTGATAAAAAAAAAGAAAAGCCTCCATAGCGTGATAGCCAATCGCATATTAATTAATAATCCTTTGGGTTTTTTTAATTTAGATCAAATTTCCAACCCCTAGGATGTCCACCATGAGGCTATCTTTTTTATCAACATTATTTTCAATAATTAAAAAAAATATTCAAACAATAAAAATCGTCTTATAAAAAATCATTTTCTGTCATTCATGATTATCTTAATATGTCATAAAAAATGTCAGATTGATCAGTGTATAATAACGGTCCGAAAAAAAATCGTGAAAATAGGCTTTTTTTCGGGCCGTCATACTGGAAAGACACCTTAACTATTACACTCAGAAAAATTTATGGTGATAATTCTATCGCGCATATTATTCCCTGAGTGGAAAACAATGCTTCTATGGTTGTTGTAATAATAACCCGTGTGGAAATCTGTTGGTGATAAACTGGTTTGAACCTAACGTCTAGCTAGTTTTTCTATCAAGGTTTTCTGTAGTGGGACTAGACATAATCTAGCCAGAATGCACTGATAGATAGCATATCTATTTAGGATCTGTCTAGCTTTCTTGGCACAGCTTACCTGACGAGAGGCTAGACATAATATATCTAGCATACACGTTTAGATGCCCAGACCATCTAGGATCTATCTAGCTTTCTTGGCACAGCTTACCTGACCAGAGGCTAGACATAATATATCTAGCATACACGTATAGATGCCGAGGTCATCTAGTGTCAATTTAGTTTTACTTGAATACTTGCATTTCGTGCTACCTACATAGGGGCTGGGCAGAAAACATGACCCACCGTGAGCGGCGCACACATCGCCGCCAAACCTAGTCTGACCGCGATCGTGCGAGACTGCGCGTCGTATCACGCTGCCTAGTGCAGGCCGTCGCTGGTATCCGAGAGGTCAAGTTCTGTTTACATGTATTTATATCGATCATCGACATTCGACAATCCAACATTTTAGTGCAGTGCGCAAAATTATGGAGCAGGAAACAAAGCGATTAGTTAATCAAAGGCGGGTACAACGACATCGTACAGTGAAAGTCGAAGTCGACGAAATTTTGCGAAAACGACTGCGACACCAACTTCGACAAGGTAATTTTTTTATCTCTATAAGCATCATTTTTCGTAGTGCTAATTACGTGGTACTAATTACGATTAATTACTAAATTATTGTTGAAGGCGATGCACAACCAAGTCATTCGAGTCGAGATTCCTAAAATCTCGAAGCCTCAGACGCCGACGATATTCATTTTCAAGAACAGGCACTGAATAGCGAAGCAGACCGAAACTCGGAAGAAACAGAAGTGCTGCAAATACCTGTACCACCCCCTACGATTGACAATGAACGCATTACGAGTGACGAAGAAAATAGTGTTGGTTGTTTAAATAGTGTTAAACAGCTTCCTTGTTACGTGCAGATGCAATAAATGACGGTTTATATTAATTCCGTTTTTTATTTATCCTAGGCTATTTAACCGGTATCTGGGTTGAATAGAAAAATCCGGTCTAGCACCTAGTCAATTTTATGCTATAGGGTTAACCGATTTCCGTACTGGCTAATCACTAGCTAAGTTTACTGGGCGAATTAATAGAATATTAGCCAGATTTTAGACAGTTTTTCTGTACAACGACTAGACAGCGAGAAATTACACATAGCGCTCGGATCTAGCTAGTTTTCCGATCTATGGAATAGTGTAATCTTTTTTAACTTGGCGTCGAGTCGCTACCGCGACTCTTGATCACCAAGTAGTTTATGGTACGAGTAATTATTTTTATAGTGGAATTCACTATATTTAGTAATATGTCACATTAATTTTTCTCAGTGTATGTGACTATATGAATAAGTCACATACAGTGTATGTGGAAATGAACCGGGTTTTTATTCTACTGTGCATGGTAATCATTACTAGATCCTTCTAACCGTGAGAATTAAGTAGTTTAAGCGGTTTACCCTCCTTAACGAACTTTTATAAGCTTTCTTATAATGCTTTTAAACTGTTGCACAACGTAATCTTACTTAAGCGAATTAAGAGGTTTGCAAACACCTAAAATGTAATTTTGTTGAATCATACTGTGTATCCAATTTCCAAACTGAGGCGTGCGTGTGCAAGTGGGGAGAACGTTCACTCACTAAAGTGCTGGGATATGTGCGAGCACTCAGAGTCTCAGAAGCTGGGGACCATTTTACGGGTAGTAACGAGGGGCAGCTGGTCCACGCTGCAGGTAGATGCAGTGTATACACAGAAGTGTAGAAACTTGGGGACGATGGAAGTAGTGCTAGCGATACGAGCAACAGTGAAACCGCGATTAGTTTACATTCTCCTTGCGTAGAACAGTAAGTGCAGGGGTAAAAATGATCATTTTTGCTTCCTCATCCCTGGTTAAAATATTTCTCTGACAATTTGTCTGAAAAACTTTAACCAAATCCTTTCAGTGACTTTTTTAAATTTTGTCACTGAGCTTCTTTGCTATTTCTCAAATATCGCTGAAAAGTGCGAAAACTGTTAGAAACTCGGAGATTTTTTCAGAGAAAATTTTCAGAGAAATGTTCAGAAAAATTTACAGAGAAATGTTCAGAGGAATTATTATTGGTGATGGTAGGAAATTATTCCTTCTAATTTAAATGTTTTGATTATTAAAATGATATCGAAAATTATTTCATTCATTTTTAATTTATTTTTTATTATAATAGTTTTTTCTCTGTCGCCAGTTTTATAAACTAACTTTTTTCTATTGTTTTATTTTCAGCGCTCGAGAGTTAAAAAAAATTATTTTAGTGTCTTGAAGACGATTTTTTTTTAAATCAATGAAAAACGGTCTCTTGGTTCACGGAAAAATTTAATTAATTTAATGTCACGACATTTAATTGATTTTCATATTATTCGAAGCAAAGTTAATATTAACGCAAATATATTATTTCATTGACGAAAAAGAAATGTTTCATAGGACAAGAAGATTTCGAAGAAATTTATTTGAATCTAGGAAACTTTTTCTTTCGTTCCTAAAAAGTGGCTACAAATTTGAAGAATACGAAACATCACAATTGGCAACACGTTTGATTTTTAGAATTTGCCTACACGAAAAAAAGGCTTGGTTAGAACAACTAAACGCTTAGCTAACTACGCGCCAGGCGATTTCTTGGTTAAATCAATTAGATTGTTCGTTATGCCAACCAAGTTATTGGTTGTATTACAATGCCCTTGGTGGCGCTGACCAATAACTTGGTTGGTCTAACCAATTCATCGGCTAGCGTATATATAACCAAGCATTTTTTTCTGAGTACATTGAGAAAAATGCTTGGTTGGGCTTACTAAGTTTTTGGTTAAAAATTTTACCAAGAAAAATTTGGTAGGCGCAATCAAGTTATTGATTAGGCGTACTAAATACTTGGTTGTCTTACCAAATCTTTGGTTATGTTAGCTAATAACTTGGTTATGTTAGTCAATAACTTGTTTGTGCCCACCAAGTTTTCTTGATAACATTTTTAACCAATTTTTTGGTAATTCTAACCAAGCTTTTTTTTTTGCGTGTATGTGCATTATGTTAGCTAGGTGAGGAGTAACTGTAGTGAGTACAGAAGGTCAGACGATTCACCCAGGTAAGCGCGTGAGCGCCCAACCATTTCACGAAAACGATTTACTTGCCAGAGTGCCATGAAACGGAGCGTTTGGTTCCTGGACCCTGGCCGTGATATTATGTCCTCGGAACAACGCTTGGTAAACGGTTGCTGGGTCCCCCGAACGAACTCGGCGAGCCGAGAAAGCGCCTGGTTCAGAACCAGAAGCACCTCAACGTAGTAGCCACACGTAGCCACGTTTACGGTCCATTCTCAACATCCCCGTTGGTGCTTTCTTATTAAACGAAAAGCCCTAAGACTGACTTCAGCCTGTGCTCCTATACAGCTTCTCTACTTCGCGGTTCGCAATTTCCTACCACTATGTATATAGTGACCATAGATATATAATACTGGCATCCTCTCCGTTTTCTGTCCGCCTGCCTGTTCACCGGGAACCTCAGCATCTTCCTGTTGCAGCCCTCCAATGTGCTGTTGCTCCTTACTGGCAGCGTGTACGAGCGTTGAAAATAAGTAGTGAACGAGGATCGTTAATTTTCAGAGCTCTATACTCTCACCGCACTTCGGATAAACGTTCACGTTCTACTTCTTTCAGCAGCATTTTCTTTCGCCCTCGATGAGCCATTAATTAACGACCTGCTGTTAACGGATCAGCCCTGTACTTTGAGCTCTCATCCTTGCCATATAGAAAAAAAAATCTATAGCCAATATCAATGGCGTCTCGGGCGGGGAATAAAAAAATAATGAAGAACCAAAAGAGACATGACAGGGGGAGAGCGATCGGTGTATTCGGACGTTCAGCTTATATAATTTGTTCACCTTAACCTCTTTTGTGACCTGGAAGTGGCGAAAACAAAAATCATAAAATCGTTTTACATATTTATGTGCACGGAAAAAAGAGCTTGGTTAAGTTTGTGAGGGCCGATCAGTTGTGGTTAGATCAACCAAATTAATGGTTTGCACAACTAAAGAAATTGTTAGAGTAACAAAGAAGTTGTAACATAGGTTTTTTTCCGGGGTTGTGTCTCCAGGGTGTTATTTTTTCGCCTACCCCAATAATAGATGGTATTTTACATTATTTTTTACATATAAGGATATGCATATTTTCTGAAGAGTTTACCATGATTAAATCGGTATGAAGTTACAAATAATAAAGAACAAATTTCTTATTTCGCTGAAAAATTGTAATGTCCATTTCACAATGGAATTTTTCAACCTCTCGCTACAAAACTCGACTATTAATTCTAATCATTAAAAACTTCTTTTTAAGTTCCCGGCGACGAGACGTTACCGCGTCTCTTGATAAATATAAATGAAGACACTTAGCTAACAAAACTTAGCTTACTTAATGCCAATGTATTTACTAACTGATCAATTGTATAACAAATTTATCACCGACTACAAAAATTTGTATTCAAATGATCGATATCTGGTGAAAATCCTTCGGTTAGAAAACTTATGAAATATAAGATTGGTAAGATTAAATGAATTCACGTCTCAAGAGGTCGAGCCACTTAAAGATAAAAATTAGACACCCTGGTCTTAAGTATACCAAGTATTAAGTGTGCTCAAGCGAATAAGAAACTATCTTCCTCTCGACCTCGGCGCATTTCCACCAAAAAAGCTGTTAGCCTGGTACTCCGTGGAACGTTTATATTCTGGGCGTGCTTGGTCGAGAAGAGCAAAAACACTCGAGGGTCGTAGAGGTTGGCTGACGAAGGATTTTCACGGAAAAGACGGTGCGCTGTGGGTATACCTATCTAGAGATAGACGAGGGACGAATCGTACCAAGTAGGTTGGTGTTCTTGATGCTCCTATGTCCAACGATGCCGTCGCTTCATCCTCCACGGGACATTCTCTTGGTCCCGGTACTTACTCCAGCGCAAGGGAGATTAGTTTCAGGACCCGGAGGAGGAGTCTCTTCGATCGAACGATCGTCTTACGCAGAATCACTGGACAGAGCTGAAAATGGAACACCCGGTTCCGGCACCTTCACCTACACTATCCTCGGGAGTGAAGCTGCCAAACATACAAGAGGAGGTAAAAGACCTAGTCGATCTTCGACATCGTTTAAGACGAACAAAAAACTTATCGTTTTATATACACGGAGAGAAGGTTCTGATAAAATTTACCAGACACTATGGTAAAAATTATCAAACCCGTCTTGTATTGGGAAGCCATAGCCGCCACCTGACGAACAGTACGAGAACTATGAGAATTTCTACCACATACATAGAATTTTTTACCATATTTCATGGTAAATATTCTCGCAGTTCTCGTAATTCTTGATAGGTGGCGTCATGGCACCTTACCAGGAATTTACGATATTTTTTTACTAGAAATATGGTCAAAAGTATCAGATCCTTTTCTACGTGCATATATATATTTTTTCTTTTTTTTAGTGCTAGTGTCGGAAAAAGATTATCCACAATTGATCAATGACTATCAGTAGGTAAAATAAATATTGTGGTAAAAATTATCAAGCCCACCTGGTATTGGGAAGCCATAGCCGCCACCTGACGTATAGTACAAGAACTATGAGAATTTCTACCATATAGAAACCATTTACCACCATTTAGTTTAAGATTTACTTACTGTACGCTATTGCTTTTTATTGTTTTTGTTTTTTCTGTCTGAACGCTTTGGTCCTCAGGGAATAAAAATTCCAGGATCTCAATAAACATACATACATACATATACATAGAATTTTTAACCATATTTCGTGGTAAAAATTCTCGTAGTTCTCGTACTTCTTGATAGGTGGCATCAAGGCACCTTGTATCAGGAATTTACGATACTTTTTACTAGAAATATGGTTAAAAATATCGGAGCCGTCTCTCCGTGTATATATATTTTATTCTTTTTTTTTAGTGCTGGTATAGGAAAAACATTATGCACAATTGATCAACGATTATCAGCAGGAAAAATAAATGTTGAAAACGATTCTGGACTTATGGTTGATTTGGGTATCAACTTAAAATCGATTTAGGCACTAGTTGTAAGCGACTTGGAAAAGGTTATGATTATGATTACGAAGAATCACTGAACAGAGCTGAAAATGGAAACAAAATGGAAGATATACGAGAGCTGTCGATTTCAGTATCTGTCTGATACTGAATTATCGATCTATTTTATTGTTTTGAGATTGATATATGTAAAACTATGAACGATTGTTGTTCATTCTATTCGATCAAAAATCTAGTCGATCTTCGATATCTTTTAAGAGGAACAAAAAGCTTATCAGTATTTAACCTCGCGGAATTTTTTTATATAAAAAAAATTATTTTTTGTTAGTCCAATATAGGAAAAGGGTTATCCACAATTGATCAACGGTTAACATCACATAAAGTAAATTCTGCGGCACGATCTTATACTCAGAGAAAATTTTGTCGTCGGTGACTATAAAATGACAGCGATCCATTTCAAATGAGAATATTTTTTTTATTATTACGATAATCATAAAATAGTCGTCTACTAACTATAAAAATATAGTTAGTACTATTTTCCTGTTATCGTAATTAGCAAAAACAAAATAGTTGCATGGATTAAAATTGTATAGCTGTCATTTTGTAGTTGTCAGACCTTTCGCAATTTCTCAGAGTGAATTTTTTTTAATATCTGGGAATGCATTGAAAAAATGAAAAAAAATAATAAAAAAAGGATTTTTTTTAGAGATTAAACACTTTTTGACACCAGAACTAATCTGTTTTTTTTAGAAAGTTTAGACATTTGTGTTTACGAAAAGATTTTTCTAATAATTTAATATTTTCACTTGTATTGGTTAAAAATAATGGAAAATATACAATTGAGCGAAAATCGAAAAAATAAATTAAATCATATTAATTAGAAGAAAAAAAAATTGTGAGGTAATATTTGGGAGATCTTAACTTCGTATCGTAGTAAACATCCTGTAAAATTTTCAGGCAAATGAAAAATTAGGCGCAGGGATTTCTGTCGGAATCTGGTGGAATGACCCATATGTACGAATTGTATGAAGGACAGAGTTAGTCGGATGAAACGAAACGTTATCCATTGTAGTAGTGAAAAATCGATAACCTGTTAAATTCGATACATGATGTCCTCGAAAATCGGAAAAACATCGTATTTCTCGCTTTTCCTGCTAAAATATACATTTGCAAACAGATCATGTTACGCGGAACAAACTCTGCAAAAACCGAAAAAAAAGAGTATATACATGTATATATAAAATAACCGTTAACAATAACAAAAAAAAATCGAACAAATATGCATACTGACTGTTTCGCGTTCAACGCATAATAATAAAAAATATATACCAGCCGTTAGTGTTTAATGACAAAAAAAAATATCAGGATAACATTTTAACCATTTATACGATTCGCGTATAAAATTGTGAAACAACAATCATTTGCATATCAGATTTTCACTGTTTTTTGTTTACCCAATTCGTTTATTGGTTACACTCATTTTTTCAGTCGAGAGTTTTTTAATTTTTATAATAAAAATATTTTTATTTTATCGTTTTTAAAGTAATTCTAATACTTCGCCATAAGCACCGTTTAGGGAGTTACAGAAAACGCAGTAATGGCGGCTATCTTGTAACATTTCGATATATATTCAAGCAGACTCTTTATTTAAGAGCTTGTTATCTCCTTTATTTAACGAGTATAAAAAAGAAGACACCAAATCCTCTGATAAAAAAATTTGAAAAAATAGTAATTTGTTTGATCAACAAATAATCGTAACTACTATAATTTGGTGATAAAGACTTGTTTAGTCGGCTAAAGTATATTCAGTGGTTTAGATACGCTTTTAACCACTTAATTACAGCTGTATCACCTTTTGGTATTAGCGAAAATCTTACGAGAATGAAAAGTCTCAGGAGAGTAGAAATCTTTAAAAGAAGGGCGCACCAGAAGTAGTAGGCACGTAGGTAATAAGGACGTAGAGTACGTGCTCGTTTCTTCATCATTATTACCGGCAGTGGTTATACTGGGGCTCTGGTCTGTGTTCCTGCTGACTTAAGGGTTGGACGCGTTTAGGGTTTTACGAGGGGCCGCTGTAAGAGAGCCGTCCGCTGACTAATTGACTGAGTTCTCCGGCCACGTTTATCGCCGGAACGTATTTGCCGTCAAGCCGAGCGAGAACTAAAACGTGAAACCACATGAAAGCTCTGCTTCTCGGTGTTCTAATTGACTGCGACAGGTGCTGAAAAGACGGATGTCAGGTGCCGCATTAAAATAATGGATACGACTTAAGGATATATGGCAATCATATGATTTTCTCTACGTCTGATGTAAAATGTAACAAACTTGAATTGAATGAGTGAAATTAATGCCAATCATAAGTTTTTGATTTCTTTAACTCATTTACTATCCGCGCGCAGGTAAAAACTTATTGTAAACTGGGTTTGTGCATGGCTTAGCGTTCACCTATCCAAGTGCTGATCTTAAACTACTTGACCGGGGCGAACGACAAAGCAACGCATCGTCCAGCGTCACTCTACAATATTAAGTTCACGGAAAGTAATGTTTGATTGTGATAACAACGTTTTCAATTGGCTGTACACAAGGTCTCAAAAATTAGTTGCCTTAATCATATCGAATAAGTAACCTTCAGTATTCACACGATTAGTTCTTGCGGAATCAGTAAGTCTAACCATTCGTTTCATTGGAACTACCATTCGAATCATTGGGAACTATCATTCGAATCATTGGGAACTATCATTCGAATTATTGGGTCTAGCATTTGAATAATTGGGTCTAGCATTTGAATCATTGGGACAAGCATTCGAATCATTGGGACTATTATTCGAATCACTGGGACTACCATTCTAATCATTGGAACAACCATTCAAAGCATTGGAACTACCATTCGAATCATTGGGAACTATCATTCGAATCATTGGGAACTATCATTCGAATCATTGGAACTACCATTCGAATCATTGGGACTGCCATTGGAATCATTGGGAACTATCATTCGAATCATTGGGACTAGGATTCGAATCATTGGGACTACCATTCGAATCATTGGGAACTATCATTCGAATCATTGGGAACTATCATTCGAATTATTGCGTCTAGCATTTGAATAATTGGGTCTAGTATTTGAATCATTGGGACAAGCATTCGAATCATTGGGACTATTATTCGAATCATTGGGACTACCATTCGAATCATTGGAACAACCATTCAAAGCATTGGGACTAACATTCGAATCATTGGGAACTATCATTCGAATCATTGGAACTACCATTCGAATCATTGGGACTGCCATTCGAATCATTGGGACTAGCATTCGAATCATTGGGACTACCATTCGAATCATTGGGACTTCCATTCGAATCATTGGGATAACCATTCAAATCATTGGGACTACCATTCGAATCATTGGGAACTATCATTCGAATCATTGGAACTACCATTCAAATCATTCTGACTGCCATTCGAATCATTGGGAACTATCATTCGATCAAATTGGAATAATTGGGACGACACGGAAAGAAATTTCTGTGTTGTGACAACAAAAATCGTTACGTTAGGCTGGCAAATCTTTTGTTCGGCTGACAAATCAGTTTTGCTATGCTGACAAATCTTTTGTTCCGCTGACAAATTTTTTTGCTGGGCTGACCAAACAATTTTTGTTGTCACCGTTTTATGTTGTCACGACACAGAAATTTCTCTCCGTGTACTATTCGAATAATTTGGACTACCATTCGAATAACTGAGATTACCATTTAAGTTGTAATGGAAATAGAATAATCAATTGGTTGTGTCAACGAATTTTTTAGCTACGGCAGCTAATCTTTTCTCGCCGTGTTTTTATCATTGCATTATTTTTAATAATCGCATTTGATGAAACCTTCGAAAACTCCGAATAGTTCATGCCGTCCTACGAGAAGATTGCTCGTCTGGATCTTCTAGGGTGCTCCTGGAAAGTGCTGCTAGTGCTATTGCTTACACAGCCTGCTAGCACACGGGAATATATAGCAGTACGTAAGCTATACATATACCATGCCAGAGCGAAGTAAGAGGCATCGATGCACCTCGCTTGATCCTTCTAACAGTATCATGAATATTTACGCACCACTTCGCTGAGCGAAATCAATATATAGTAGTTCGGGATAGCCGTACCACCCGTGCATTATGGCATATTGAGCCTTGCCTGAATGTTACAAGCAGATAGATGTAGGAGACTTGAACGCTATTGGCTATGTGCATTCGCACACAGATCCAATGTCTGTGCATGTATTGCTCTCCATGCATTGCGGTAAATTCTACAATCAGCGACAGAAATTTAGCCGGTTGGGATTTTCTGTTGGACATTTCGGTTGTACGTATATTATAAAGCATTTTGGACCGTAAAGAAAATTATGACATACAACGTGAGAGAAACAGCTAATAGTTAACTGGTAGTATTTGTAGTGGCACCATCTGTCATCCAGTGTGTTTTTTGGATAATTTGGCTCCTATTCGCGAATATTACTTCTATAATTGTGGTGAAAACAATCGCAAAAGCTCGGATGTGTTGATAAGTGGCGACATGGTCGCATATAAACGGATAATTACAGGAAGCGGATCAAATTTTTAGAGAGATATTAGTGAAGACGGCTGGACTTATGTGCCGAATAATAAGATTGATAAGCTCGAGTAGCTCGAGATATATCATACATAATTGTGATGTGAGCAATTCCTGTTGTGTCCTTCGTCTTCGAGTTTACTATGAGAAACAAATTACTGTGTTTCATTCCCTCAACTTGGATTTATATGATTCCCCTGAGCAGAGTTTTGTGAACGATGGAAGAGAAATTAAATTTATGATAAAGTGTCCACCAGATTTTCTCTCTTCACTTTCTATCTTTCTCCACGAAGTCACTATCTCGATGATCCTTTCATAAATGAAAAAAGATCCCATGGGGTCCACCACAGCAGGTGCTGAAAAGAAAGTTCCACGGCACGTTTCCGACGATCTCATCTTTCCATTGCTTTTTTACTTCCACATCTTCTGTTCGCAGAGCGACGACGATGCGAATAGTGCGGAGTCGCGTCTCAGCTATGCCACTCATACTGCACATTATATACAGAAACATAGTATATAGAAGTAGGTGAGAAAAAGAACAGGGAATGAAGTCTTAAATATTTCATGACGACAACGACGACAACGAAGACGACGAGGTAGCGTAAGATGTAAATTACGTCATTGAAAGAGGAAAGATGGCGGGGAGTGGAAAGTGCCAGGAGGAAGAGGCAAGAGAAGGTGAGAAGAAGGTGAGCTGTGAGCATTGGCGACGCTAGCCGATAGAATGAGAAGGATTCAAGGAAGAACAGGGAGGTTCTGTGAGAGTGAGAGGAATGGGGCAATGGAGAAACCCCGGGTAGACGGTAAGAGCTTGGAGCTCGGGATATGTTGGATGTGGGAGGTAGGAGTTGAGAGTGAGCGTGGTGCGGCATATTACGCCGTTAATACAGTGCATATCGGTACGCTAGCAGCTGGCGAGGGAATCACAAGCGTTTGCTCCTCTCAAAACTCATCCCCCTGGTCCCTTTCTCCGAACTAACCCCCTCTCCCCATACTAAACCTTCTACCTCAGTCCAACCAATCCAACTCACGGTGGCATACCGGTAACACCGATGCCACTATGGCCATATAGTTCAAGCAAATCCCAACAGCAACAGCACTTCTCCCATTCCCTTCTCCGTACATTAACGCTTGGTGATGAATGATGTAGCTATTGGCACTTCAAGAAATCTATAAGCGCTGGCTATTGGCATAGTTGTGTCTCTTTATCGCAAGCTTGGCTCATGTATCTTTCGCTTTAGCGTGCCAATGAAGTTGGACTGGCAGACATTGTACCGTTTACCATGAACAACAATTGGAAACCTACCACGGTGCTTATTAATGTATGACGGGGTAGTATTGTAGGGTATAGTCGATATCGACGCCGCTGGTACGAGTATTAGTCTAGGATTACCAAAGCAAAAGTTACTGACAGGAATCCACGTACCCCTGTGGTCATGCAATCCAATTTCATCCTCCAACTTTTGACAGCAAGTACGTGGACGTAACTACAAATGCTGGTGGTCCGTGTAAGGAGCGCTGACCAATGGATTATGTGATTTTCAGATTTGGTTACATTACACAGGCAGTTCCAGTACCATTGTTACCAATCGTACATTTTAGCAGTGCTTCGCTTCGACAGATTTCAACTGAACCCAGACATAATAGGGCACAGTAAACTGCACGTGAAAAAACGGACGACATCATCAACTCGACGCGCTAAACCTGATATGCATGAATTTTCGTTTCATGTAATAAATTTGTAACTTTCAGTCAACTCTATACAATAAATATGTGAATCTCAAAACATTCTTGACAGTTTTTATAAATGGAATATCCAACTTCTGTCGTGGTTGGCCAACGTATCTCTTACTGACGAAAGTTACTAAAGATTTAACGAATTATTCCTAAGTGTCGTCATCCATGACAAGATAAGGTGGTCTTAACCCAGCTGAAAATTTGCCTCTGCTGTTGCTGCTTTTCGCGTTAGGGTCATTTCTAGTCGAAAACTTTCGCAGCGTCGGGAAATAGAGTGAGAAACGTGAGGTAGCTTAGCAGCTTTATATGGAAACAAGTTCTGGAGAGTGGGATGCCCGAAGAAGTGCGAGCGCGGGGCAAGGGTTCCGGGCGAGCCTCGAAGCCAACGGTTACCTTCAACAATAAAGCGTCAACCAAGGAAACCACGTTTTCCCATTATCCATTAACCTAATTAATTCGGATTTTGCGGTATTGGAAGTTTGGTTTTCGGGAGGGATGTTCTAACTTTGCGATTTCCTGCCACGCCGGTTTCCACCCAAGCCCTTCTGCACCCGTTGCTTCATTCCTCCTATAGTTATCGTTCAAGTTCTATCCTGAGCTCGCTCATGCGAAGCTATGTATAGCTTACAGGGCAAATAAGGAAAGCGACTTCTCGTCATAATGATAAGAGACCTAGAATTAAGATGAGCACGGGTGGATCTACTAAATTAAGGGACACATGTAGATTTTGGGATAATATGCTGAGGACGCCTAAACTCTGAAATGCTGTTTGGTTTACTTCGCAGAAGAAATTGATAAGTGTGTTTGTGTTTGGTAAATATTATTTTTTCATAAAAAACATTATTTCAAAATTCTCAGTTTATGTAACTCCTTTAATTGATGTAATATTGTACCAAGTCAGTTCTCGTAGGTTGTTATAGTTATACCAGTGTCGCTAAAATGAGTTCGTCGAATTTTATAGTCGTGTGACCTGTTAAGCTCACAGCAGCAAAGTGTAGAGAGATCGGTAAGATACGATGGAAGTATAAGACAAAACATGACAACTAGGGGTTTCACACGTAAGAATTTACCATTTCTTCATTAAAAACTTTAACGAGGAACAGGCCACGGGCGCTGAAAGTGAGTGGAGGGGGTGAGAATCGGGCACGATAGCACACGGCTAGTTCCTGCAGGGATGGAGTTCTCGCGCCTCGTCGGGTCCACGCGAATCTTCTCGGTCTGGATGCGCTAATTAAATCCAAGGAAGGGCCTTCGGGTGGCAGATATATAGGTATAGGTACACATTATATATAGCCGGAGTAGACAGAGGAGCGTCCGAAGCGGAAGCAACGACGATGCGCCTGGAGAATGTACCCCTATACTAACGGAGATGGAAGATGCCCCAACGGCGTGAACGCGCGCGGATGGTTGGGCGCGCTTAAATGCAATCTGCATTTCATTAATTCACCACCGTCGACGCTCCAGATTTCTTGCCTCTCTGACTCGTTCCTCCTTCTGCATCGTTCCCTTGTCTCGTCCACTCTCTGTTCTCATCACGACAAGGACGACCGATAAACACACTTTTTCCAACGATTATATTTCACCTCCACTGACATGTGGGCTCGCATATCAACATCCTTGATTAAAACTGAAAATACCCGTTACTGACCCGGATATTTGCTGAATTTTTAATATGCCTCTGGACCCGTAAGTCTGCAACGGCAAGAAAAATTGTGGTACCTCTCATAAGGTGAGAGCCTCCGCAAACAAAGAAAAGCATAGAAAAGATATTGAAAACACTATGAAAAGTAAAATGGTTCAAGTATGATTTATTGAACTGAATGTATCTAAATAGTATTAGACCGAAACATTAGTTTTCAGGGTCCAGGTCGATATGTCCATGGGATTCGGTGTGTCCAAGTCGAGATCGCTCCACAGTTTTAGGTATCCAGGTTTTCGGTGAAACCATGTTATCCTGGTTTCAGGTGAGACTAGATTTTAGGTAAGACTAAGATTTAGGTCGGGCTATATTTTTCTTCGTCTATGTCGATTGCTCTACATTTTTAGGTATCCAGGTTTTAGGTGAGTCATGGGGTTCGGCATCTAAGTATCTTCGTATCTTCGTAGCTTTTGGTGTCCAGGTCGGTCAGGCCATATTTTTTCATTGTCTAAGTCGATCGCTCCACATTTTTAGGCGAGATGATGGGGTTCGGTGTCTAAGTCGAAATATTTATATCTTTTGGTGTGAAAATCTAATTCACACCTCCGGCCTGAATAGGTCCACCAATGAAGTTTTTTAAGTTCAAGTTCTTTTTATCGCCCTTTTACCGCGAGGAATTAACCGCGTCCACATTGCGGAATGGAAAAGTTGAGAAAAAAAGCTTTGCGCCGTTATTCCTGCGAAAGCATAGCGAAAATATAGGAACCCCTAAATCCATGGTAATTTAGTCAACATATATTCACATGTATAGCTGCATCAGTGGGACACATAGAATGGTGTGCTGAGATAGTGAAACGAAAGATGCGAACAAAGTAGAAAAGCCGTGATATCGATGCGACAGGTTCGATGGGAAGCAGATCGGTACCGGGGGATTGCAATAAAATACAGTGAGGAAACAACGGAAAAACAGAAAGTAAGATAAACAGAGAAAGCGTCATGAGCCGCGGGTAGGGCATGAAGAAAGAGGAAGAAAATTGTGAGCAAGCCGAGATCGTAAAGCAGTGCGGAGTCAGGCAGATCCGCCGAAGGTAGTCTTCAGGATGGCGGTAACCCACGCGCTAGACTCCTGCGGGACGCGAGATTCACTGGGTTTAGAATTGCTTTTCCGGCGTTCTTCCGCCTTCTTCCTCTGAAAGACGAGAAAAGAAAGGGAAGAAGGA
This sequence comes from Ephialtes manifestator, assembly GCA_963970395.1. Lineage (NCBI taxonomy): Eukaryota > Metazoa > Arthropoda > Insecta > Hymenoptera > Ichneumonidae > Ephialtes > Ephialtes manifestator. The sequence goes on along the minus strand of OZ019974.1, from coordinate 34,445,895 downwards.
GAAAAGGAAGACGGAGAAGAAGGAAGAGGCTTGGCTAGACGCGTCACCAAGGTAAAAGGTTCACATATCACCGAACCCCCTTCACCGTCTAGCCCCGCACCAGTTCGCGGCCAGGCCAACCGGCTTTCTGATTTCCTCGCGTGCATACCCACCAACGGTTCTTATCTTTTGTGTTCGCCATCCTCCTCCTGTACCTGCACAATTTACACCCGGCGACGTCGCGACCTCTTTCCATTAGGATTTTTCTTGCGGGGATATGCGCGCGTCTCGAGTGGAAGCAGCTAACTATGTCCGCACGATAGAATGCTGGATTTTGACTCAGGAACGTTTGCTCGCTAGCCGCGCTATTATATGCCGAGAGAGCTCTTATCGTTTCAGGGGAACATGGGGAAAAGGGGTGTCGTATATTTTGGCAAATCGTTTCCTTTCCACTTTATTTTCGGGATCTTCCCACAAACCGGGAACACCCAACGCCTGTTCACCGATAAAATTGCTTTGGCTTAAATTATCATGGAATGATTGAAGTGTCTTCCTATTACAAACATACATTTTGTGTATGAAATTACATTGCCATAAAATTATGGGAAAGGGTAAATTTATTTATTGTGGCGATAAATTAATCGGGTGTCGCAACTAACTTTTGATAGTTAATTGCGACAGCCACGATGAATTTATTAAAATTGCGTTGGCTTAAATTATCATGAATTGATTGAAGTGTTATCCTATTACGAATGTACTTTTTATTACGAAATTAAATTGCAATCAAATTATGGGAAAATGTAAATGAATTTTTTTCGGTGATAAAATCATCGGGTGTCGCAACTAACTTTTGAGAGTTCGGGTACAGTAAATTGAAAGCGTAGTTCACCGAGAGATTTCCTTGATTCGAAGAAATAGGTAGATTAAATCATTTTCTTTGATTTCAATGAAATATTTACTTGTTTCCAATAAAATGATGCGTTTCCATTTCAAAGAGAACAAAGAGTTGTGTGCAGAAAATGCAAATCTGATGTGACATTCACCGAATCTGGTAAGTGCTCGTAAAACTTAAAACCACTTTTTTTCTTCAAATTGGGAAGACGTATTACTTGAAAACCGTTGCATGGACCGATTTTAAATTTTGACAGTATCTTCACAATTACATTCTATATCGAAGTACGTAGCCGTTTTATTTTTTTTTAATTTAATGTAAACTTTTTTTATAAACAATTTACGGCTTACTTTTTTGCGAAAAATTGATTAATTTTTTAAAAAGCGCACCATTTGTACAAAATTTGATTGAAAAAAAAATTCTAACGTAGTTTCATGGCTAATAGTATATAGATTATACATTTTTTTTGGTTTTTTGTTCCAGGTCTTATACTTTGCGAGAAAACCGTACTCTTGTAAAGGAGTTTAAAAAAACGATTTTCAAGATGGGTTCTGTTGCCGCCATTTTGTATCAAAATGATAATATCAAAAACAATTTCTTACTCCAATATGTGTTAAATAAATCCCCAAAATAGAGTATACGTAGGTCATGCAAGTACGTGGTAATAACTAGCGAATTCTGAAGCATTCTATACATATATATGGAGCATTCCATACCAACTCGACCAACGACCCTCAATTTCTCAAATATGGTTCGCTATTTTTTATGTTATTCTTCCATATAAAAATGCATGTAGAATTTTTTTCAGATTTTTCTTTAACGTCGTTTTTCAATTATAAATATTTAAAGCTAAACAATGAGTTTTTTTTTTTATAATACGATAAACAACCAAATTTTGATCCACAAGCGAAAGTAGAAAAATAATGTCTTTCTTTTCGGTATTGATTATAATTGTTATGTGTTGCTTTAGCCGTTTATGAAGGATATGTGGTATAAGGTGCTTCGGCGAATGACGGTATTGATTATATTTTTCGGATATTCGCGGATCATATTTGGTTAGTTGAGATTCAGCCGCTGATCGAGTTGGCATGAAATGCGCCCTATATATCATAAATTCGTAATGGATAGCTCATAAAGCCCGAAGTGAAGTCACGACCATTGGTAATTTTCATAACAGTCTTTCCATCGAAGTTTTGAACATTTTTCATGATTTTGTGTAGGTATATTTATTTAAAAAAACATCAGAACATACCAAAAAAAAAAAGAAAATAGAAATAATGTTTTCTCCACTTTGGCTTATAGACCAAACATTTTTTTATTAATCGCAGTATTTTTCAAAAAAGATTCAGATTTAAAAAAAAACGCCGTTTTTTGTTTATCTTTAAATATTTATAATTAAAAAACGACGTTGAAAAAAAATCGGAAAAATATTCTACATGCATTTTTTATGGTGAAGAATAACGTAAAAAATCGCGTACCATATGTTTTTGGGAAGTTGAGGGTCGGTCGTTGGTTGAGTTGGTATGGAATGCCCCATATATTTATTCATTTGTAGCGAATACTATATAGTGGATCTGCAGGACTTGTTGGGGTTGCGCAAGAGGAATATATTCCATTGCATCCACGTTCGAGTAGAGCGTGCTAGAAGTTTACCATCACGTCGAAGCGGCCAATCTTCAATTTCGTAGCCTAGTATGCTCTGCTTCACAGCTTGGATCACTCATTTCGCACAGTAGTTACTCTGCTGACGTGGTCAGACGATGGTATTTAACTAGAGGTACTATGGGGTTACAACTCACAGGCAGAGATACGTACTACTTCTCTGTGAGACACGAGAGATGCTCAACCACAACGCAATGGTCACGAAAACCTCGGATTCACGATACGTTGAACTCTGTACGCTCCCTTGGACATCGGTATTTAATGGAGTACTGCTGGATGCCGGAGAGTTGAAGCTCTTCGTCCATTGGATACTTGCATACTATATCCTGAAAGCTTCGTTTCTAGTCTACTAGCTTTTCTTTAGTTCATTCGTGGAGCAGAAAACACTTGAAGCTTAACAAATTTTCGATTTTACAGACTCTCTTATCGTTCCTGCATAATTATTAAAAATTCTCATAACTTAATCGTGATAGAAGCATTGAACAAACGCGGATGGTACGAACCAATGTTTACCTCTTAAGAGCGCGGAATTCTGATCGAAATTGATGATATTAGATGAAGATATTTAACTTTCTTGAATGCTGATGTTGTTAACAAAAAAATTGTCTGTTTAACCATGAAACATAATTTTTTTTAGCGTTATGACAAAAGTACTTAGCTATTATAAAATGTCCAAACCAAATTTATGTTTGTCCTCAAATGGAAAAATGACCCATAAGAGTAATATTCATAGGAAAATTGGCATCGAGAATTTTTTTATGTTGTATTTAATACACATAGAATTTATTTAATCTAACGATTTTTGTATATAAAAAAGAAAAACATTTTCAAATGGATAATTTTTTGTATAAATTCTATATATAATGTATAGGGGGCATTCCATACCGATTCGACCTGGGTCGGACCCTCGACCTCTCGGATTTGGTCGAAAATTTTTTATATGATTGGATCAACTCCAAAAAGTACTGGAAAATTTTTTCAGATTTTTTTTTTTTTTTACGATTTTTTAAAGTTAACATATCGTTAGCCCAAATTTAAAAATCTGAAAAAATTCTCAAAAATTCTGCATGAAATAACAAAATTTTTGGGCCTAAAGCCAAAGTAGGCCGGTTTTTGCTTCTATTTTTTTTTTATAAAAAACTATTAAAAAATTTAGAAACGAAAGAGGAAAAGTTATCAAATTTTTCTAAACTGCGAGTTGCACAAAATTACGAAAAAAAAAAACATTCCTCGTGGAGTACAGTCATGATATATAATTCTAGAAATTGCTGTATTACAAATAATAAAAAAAACATGAAAATTGAAATTTTCGCAGCACTTCCTCTTTTTTTTCCATAAACATTCTTCCGCAAGAAATTATATCGTTATTATTTGGCTTCCTCAGAGAGAAATTCTGTTTTGCGATTCCGGCCTGATTTAACAGTGAACATACTTTCTATGAATCGCATTTTTTTTTACGAAAAGCTCTTGGAGAAGAAAGCAGTATTTTAGAAAAATTTGATAACTTTTCCTCTTTCGATTCTAAATTTTTAAATAGTTTTTATAGAAAAAAAATAGAAGCAAAACCCGGCCCACTTTGGCTTTAGGCTCAAAAATTTTGTTATTTCATGCAGAATTTTTGAGAATCTTTTCAGATTTTAAAATTTAGGCTAACGATATGTTACCTTTAAAAAATCGTAAAAAAAATAAATAAATGAAAAAAATCTGAAAAGATTTTCCAGTACTTTTTGGAGTTGGTCCAATCATATAAAAAATGTTCGACCAAATCCGAGAAGTCGAGGGTCCGACCCAGGTCGAATCGGTATGGAATGCCCCAAAGATTCTTTGAACTAATTTTTCGATAATTTTCATATAACGGGTAGAAATTCTATATGTTTATTTTCTTATGCAGATTATATGGATTGATTTGCATGTCATTTTTATAGAATTTTGATATAATTTTTTCACCTGAGCCGTTTTTCAAGCTTTTGCCTTTTTGTGAATTCCAAATCTTAAACAAAATGTCATGTGTAAAATATTGGCATAAAATTGACAGACTGTGAAATGTATCGAAATTTTTTTAATCAACCTCAGATACAAAAAAATATCTGTCGGTTGCATACGGGAATTGAATAGTATATAGAGAGCACCCAATACTTTTGAAGCGTAGGAACAGAAAAAAAAATCCTCGAGTGGTATCGACTGCTCCTGGGTTGCTGGTATGTAGTAGTTGCATTGAATTCAGTTTGTCGAGAGCATACCGAGCTTTTCGCGAGAATATGTATACACTCCGTAGAGTGAGAGAAATAAATGGAGGGGTTCGATGCACGAAAAGCTTTAGGGAAGCGTAGGGTAAAATGGAGCATTGAGGCCACGATTTTTTTTTTCAAACTTTGAACGACCGATAAAATTGTTGAGTCTGGCACGGTCACTGGACAAAATTAATTATTTAATATTAGAAGTTGAATAATTCATGAAAGTCGTTAAATAAATAAATGCTGTATTGCAAAAACAATGAATTAACTGAACCCGCTGTTGACATCTTGTTTTATTCATTGCGGTTCAAATAAATATATTGTTTTGTACAAAGACATCGAAAAAAAATCTGAAATATATTTTTTTCAGATTGTTCGGACGTTTTCCCATAAAAATATTAACTCATAGTTAATATTAAATACTATTAATATTTAATTAAATATTTAAAATTTTACACAAAATTAAAATTGTAAATGAAATTTTAATAAAATACAATTTTTTAGATATTTAATAAAGATAATATTAACTGTAATTTTTTAATTTTATAATTGTATAAGCATATATGCTTTTATAGTTAATAACTATAAAAGGATATATGCTTATAATTATAATCCTTTTATAGTTATTAACTATAAAAGCATATATGCTTATACAATTACAAAATTACAACATTACAAATTTTTTAATAATCAATATTTTCCATTTTCTCTCTTTACCAAGCGAGTCAGGAATTTTTAGTCAAACTGACAACAAGTCTCGGGTTTGCCACACACAGAGAGAAGGGACGACATGACGCCAAAAGGGTCATAAAAAATTGTAAAACCCGGGTTTTACCATTTACAAAAGCTGCTCTTTTCACATTTTTGGTCCATGGAATCTGTATCCAAAATGCTTGAACGAGATGCCGTTTGCACTGTGAGGATTTAGAGGTAATGGTAGGATGAGCCAAGCGAGATGCAAGAGGGCGGGTGCAATTAAAATGTGAGAAAAAATAATTTCAAGTCCGACTCAAAGCCTTTGAATAGGCGTCGCCGTTTTCAAAAGTCAGTTTCTTCGTTTTCTTAAGCGTGTACACGGTGAAGAAATAAAAATTATAGACGAAAGCCCCCAGGAAACAGATATAATAATAACAAATGATAAATTCCTTTCGAGAATTTCAGTGCCACATTTTTCTTTTCACAGTCAAAAGAAACTTTTTGGTAAAAATATTTGCGGAACGCAGTAACGGACGAAGCAACGTAAATAACAATATTCGGTGACCGCATAAAAATCATGGTGTCGATATTTATATCACAAGAGGAAATAAAAAAAACGCCCGAACTATGTGTAGTGGAAATATTCAACATCACCATTGTATAATAGACGTAGCCAGAGACCCAGAATTTTTTTCAATTTATTCACGCTCTGCATGGGAAGATGCATACTCTTTTTTCAATGCACATCTGGAACCCCCAAATGCATCTGTATAAACATGAAATCGAGAATATATAGCAGAATATTTCAACTGACTCTACAGGTGCACAATTATTGTACAGTGGGTCGCAAAAAATACACTACAATGTTTTTAGCCCTAAAATGGCAGTGGCAGGAATGGATTTACATCCAGAAGATTTTTTAGCATGACTTTTTTCAGATGTGAAACTTGATTTTCTCTTCGACAGTTTATATTTCCGTATACCATGATATTTCGTGTTATTATTATTTAAAAAAAAAACAATTTTTTATATACCATTGAATAATTCAATTCAGTAGTTTTCCTTTTTGCTTTTAGTATTTTTTGACAACATTTCAAAAAAGTGTATCGTAGAAAATTGATCAGGTGCTTTCAAATCGTTTCAGGCTTTGCTATCAATCTCAAACCTTAAAGGTTTGAATCATAATTCATTACCAATGAGATTATTCCGTGATATTTATCCATATTATTAATATATGATGAACGTTTTTTTTTTTTTTTTTTTTTTTCGAGAAAAAGAAATCCCTGCCCAAAGTTTGTCCTATATTTATTAATTAATACCCCGAATTCGAAATTTGAATGATTAATTTTTTAACAAAAGCCCGTTGGATAATCAAACAGCGCTAATCATAACTTACCTAAAAAAAAAATTTTTTTTAAATAAAAAATAAAAATTAGGAGCAATTTTTTTTCCGGGGGTTTGTTTTCAGGGAGTTTTTTCCTCCGCCTACCAAAATGAGATGTTGGGGTAGACCCGTTATTAGACATAAGGTTTCGATAAAGAATATATATATATTTTTTCTTTTTTTTAGTTAACATTTTTTAAAAATATTTTAAAAAATCTCAAGATCAGCAACAGGACCAAAAATTCAGCTGTCAAACATGGTGCACAATTTGAATGAATACACAGTGGATATAAGTTCAGCAATTAAAAAACGCTCTTAGCTTGGAACTAAAAAAATACCACATATCCATTTTTAAATATCCACATCACATGCATTATTGCCTTATTTTATACGTACTGAGACGATATCAAAGTGCCACGACCACGAAAAGTGAGAAGTGCATCGAGAAAACCGCCAAACGCGGCCTCCAGGAACATCCAGCAACATGAAACCGCCCACGCGGTCTCCGGGAACTTCCAGCAACATTAAACCGCCACACGCGGCCTCCAGAAACTTCAAATCTACCGCCGAGACGACGCCGACATCTACCAGGAACCAAATGGACAACTAAAGCGACCGACATTACCGGCCGTCTTAGGAGGGAGTCCAGGGAGACGCCGTCCAGCACCGGCGCTACACGACAACAAGAGTGGGGCGAGATGACCCCACCAGCGACCAAGATTGCATCAGCCCGGATTTTGGGTATAAAAGGGGCTGCGGAGCAGCCAAAATCACCATTCGTCGGCTCCCTTACGGAGCACACAGCCCTAGCGAAAGCTCTGATGGTCTGCTGCCTTAAAATAGGTTTCTATTAGTCTCTGACTACGAAACTCTGCTGAAATTCCTAAAGATTTCCTTACTCCAGCGTCGGGCAACTGCTAGTGGAGACGCTAGCGACCGCTCCTGTCTGGTCACCTAAAGCTCACCATAAATTAGTTTTTCTCCTTGTTAAAAGTAGAATCATTTTCCTTTTCCGAACGCCAGCATCGGGCAACTGCTAGTGGAGACGCTAGCGACCGCTCCTGTCTGGGTTACCTTTCCCTTTAAGAGTACTGGTTAATTAACCATTTGATCCATACCATATTTGATATTAAATTATTATAATAAACAAAAGCAGCAGATCTTCAATGAGCTCTTATCATTAGAATCTTCCGTGGTCACGTCCAGCGGGACAAATAAGAATAAAATAAAGAAAAAACGCTTGTATTTTGCAAATAATTTTGGTTTATTGAATAAATTAAGAATTTTCTAATTTTATAATAATTTTCTTCTGATCCACCTGTCCCAAGAACTCACGACGTTTCACACACACGGCGTATCCGACCGATTTGGCGGGGCGCAAAAAGTGTGAACGTTACAGTACGAAGAGACGTAAAAAAAAAACCAAGCGTGTTTGTCGTTTTTCATTCGTTCTGCAGTTCAACGTATATCCATATGTGATATCAGAAAGGCAGTCACATGACGTACTATATATGTTGCAAGCTGGAAAATGATTTTTTGCTACCAAAGTCACAAAAGCAAACATTAACATAACATTTTATTTTACACGGCTCCTATCGTATCACAGCGCAATCTCGATGAGAGCGAAAAGAGGGATGAATCCTGCTTTTTTTTACAATTAAAATCGCAGTTTAAATTTAATCTCGCTATCATAATTTTTCTGGTGCGAAGGCGCGCGTCGCTGTTGGCCGCATTCCCTTATTCTCATCGTTGGTCGGTCCCGCATACACCAAACCAGCATCCACCACCTCGTTGAGATTCGTGCCGCGGTTTTCGTATAAATCTGAAAGAAATATAATTTTATAGAAAATGAAAAATTTCCGGTAGTGTAAGCATAGATTAGACTTGGACATTCACGAGGGCAAAGGAGCTAAGCAAAATGGACGAAAAGATGAAAGGAGGTCCAAAGCTCGAATCATTTTTACTCCCGTTTATTTGCAATATATTAAGAAAGTTAAAAAAAAACCTTAATACTACTTAATATCGATCTTAAATTTATATTTGGGTCTATACCCGTGCAGAAAAATAGTTGGGGCTCCTACTTGGCCCTTTCTAGTTTGCCCCAATTCTATTAGAGGCCCAGTATGGAAATCTAAGTACAGCCCTACTAGGCTGGTCACGCTTCAAAGTACGGAGCCTTTATGGATTTCCCTGTTAGGGCCTATAAAGGCTGCCCTATTAAGCCCCTACTAAAATAATAATGAAAATTGATTGAAAAATATTAATTTTTGCTTATTAAATCGAGTAATCCTGCATTTTAAGTAGATATTACATCTTCCTCTACATGATGGTACATATTAATCACTGAAAAAACATATTCAAATTTTTTGACATTGACGGGAATCGAACCTTGGACCCTCCGGATGATGTTGTTGCACTGCGCTTTAGCTCACTCGGCCATTCAGATCATATGATTATACAATTTTTTTTGTCTATTTGAATATCGGTAATATGAAATATAAAATGAAATTCGTGTAATGTAGTCCGAAATTTATATATTTATATGATTGCGTCTGCTGTTGTAATAATAGAAGCACATTGAGTTATTTTTCACGGCTGTCGGTTATATAAAAAATGATACATCGTATCGTTTTTCTCATTTATAAACATATTCGACGAAGTTGCTTATTTCATTGTTTGCGCGCATTGGTTCGTTAGTATTTGGGTGGACGATCGTCTGACTGACCTGAGGGTTAGTACTAGGGTGACCACGTGGCTGACGACTGATGGTCAATACTTAGATGAGTGCTTTGCTAACTCTGACTGATGTCAGTACTAGGTTGGATAACCGCCTAGCCTGACGGTAATTACTTAGATGGATGACCGCGGGGCTGGCGACTGATGGTCAATACATAGATGGGTGATCGCTTCGCTGACACTGACCTTCAATATTTAGATGGGTGATCACCTAGTTAATTCCGACGGGTTTCAATAAGGGAATAATTTGTCATACACTAAAAAAAATTTTTGTATGAAAATTACTATACCGGTATTGGAAGCTCGGATGCATATACCGCATATTAATTTTCATATACATAAATCTGTAATATTTGAAGAATCGGTATCCGATAATTAAATAGAAACCTTTGATATTAATGGACAAATGTGTTCGAGGTTTACAATATTTTCACCAATTGTTATAAGTAACGTACATTAAAATTCACAAACGGGTGAATAGTTTTTTCACGTACTGTATACTAATTTCAATATGCATTCTACTGTAAAATTTAGTATGGTAGTAGACTAAAAAGGGATGTACACCTCTAATAGTAATGAACCAGAGTGCTATATTTATGCAACACTCTTTTCTATTATTGTAACCAAAGTATATTAAAAGTCATATACGTGTGAATAGTTTTCCTCATATACGGTATACTATTTTTAACATGCATTTTTCTTTAAATTTAGTATGTTGGTGTCGCAAAGAAATTTAATTAAAAAATATTTATTTGTACGTGTTCAATCGAGTTTTTCTCCACTTTTAATTACATATTACATCTTTGTCTACATGTTGGTACATATTAATCGTTGAAAAACATATTTAATTTTTTTACACCGCTCGGGAATCGAACCTGGGACCCTCCGGTTGGTGTTGTTGCGTTGCGATTTAGCTCACTCGGCCATTCAGATCATATGATTGAACATTTTTTTTGTCTATTTGATTGTCGGTAATATGAAATATAAAATGAAATTAGTGTAATATAGTCAGATATTTTTAGATTTATGTGATTGCGCCTGATATGGTAATAATAAAAGCACGTTCAGTTATTTTTCACGACAATCGGTTATATCGAATAGGCTACGTTATTACTATCTATAAATATGTTGAACGAAGTTGCTTGTTTCATTGTTTGCGCGAATTAGTTCATTAGTATTTGGGTGAATGACCGTCTGACTGTCCTCAGGGTCAGTACTAGGATGGGTGACCGCCTAACTGACTCTGTCAGTACTAAGTTCGTTAACCGCCTAGTTTACACTGACGGTCCATACTGGAAATCGTTGAACGCGGTTATTAATTTCGAAAAACGGTATATGAATACCCAAAGAAGTCTTTGGATAATCACATTGGATGTTAGTTTTAATATACTTATGGAAACAAATTGTAAAAGATTCTGAAACTTTACCAGTTTGGTTCAGTTATTGAAATTTAAAGAACAGGTGACTCTTCCTATTCATATAAAAAAGTATAATATTTTTATATTCAAGTACAGAATTTTACAAAACTCTGCACTGATTTTAAAATACCGGTCTATAAATAGTTGCTTTGGCACACGCGTATTTAAAAGTTAATATCTTTCTTAGAATTACAAAGTATTAGCTCCGAAAATTCCAACGCGTATTTATTAATTTCTAATGACTGTATATTAATTTTCGCATAGGTCTTCAGATATCTACAACGCATGCTAATTTTAAGAGATACTTGTGTACGAGATTTCGAGGTTTTTAATCTTTTCATTTTGAAATCGTGTTTTAGAAATGTAAACTATCATGAAGACCTACTTTTGATATGTAATTGTATATTCAATATTTAGTCAGTCTCTAAACTTGCGAACTTGTACACTAATTTTAATACACCGGTCTGTAAATAGTCTTTCTAATAGGCATGTATTGTAATTTTAAATATCAGTTGTATGAAAATTCATTTACTCTTGCTAAATTTCATATACCGTTGGTATATTTACTAGACAAAGTATATTAATTTCTATTTTATATACCAGGTTTTGAAATTTCATAGTTGTTGGTGTACAAAAATTCCTTTTTTTTTTACAGTGTACCTATTGCAGAATACGTATCGAAAATATAAAAAAATCAAATTATAAAGGGCCTATAAAGTTGCCTATACAGTGCCTATACAGTTGTCTGTAAAGGGTACCTTTGTACGCAACGAAGAGGCTCAATATGAGTGACCCTAGTGGGGGTTCCACATTTGAGCCTGATTAGGCTCCGAAGTGGACATTTTTTACTATATATTTCGTCGTGGCAGTCTCTGTTGAGCCTAGTAGAGTTCTAGAGTGGTTTCCCTATTGTGGATGCCACGTTTATACCTAAGCAGGCCCCTTATTTTCTCGCGGCTGCCCGAACTAATTTCTGCACGGGTAAATTCGACCTTAAGTAAGATAAACATTTTTCTTCATACTATGCCGAAAGTACGTCCCTCCTGCCGCGATATCACGGCAGAAAGATTAACTTTTATGTCTCGGTAGAGACGCGCATGCGCTCTGCGACAGCGGGCCGAAAGAAATTACTCGTGCACTGAGACCGGCCCACACACACACAAGACGGCCGAAAGTTAAGAGTCGCACACTGTGTTTATACACATGTCATTCATGTGTTGGTCAAGCTATACACGTACCCTCTATACAACGGGAGTAGTAACTTATTCACGCGCATTAATACTCTATACATCTTGTCTGCATAACCTCAAAGTTTATTTACAATTCATGTATGCTAAAGTTTAACAGTTAAGATAAATCAGTAAGTGATATATACTCGAAAACATACAAATAAAATTAGGCTTCCATAATCAAATTAATATTTTTTAGAAAAGTAGTGTCTATTCAGATGTATTTGATTTGATGCCTGCCCCCGACCAGCAACACTCGCTTCGCTCGTGCCGCAAATGTCGGGGCAGGCATCAATATCTTTCAATACAAAAGTGCAATTTTTTTCGTACTTTCGGCCAAGTATAAAGAAAAATAGTATACACTACACAGGCAGAAATTTGAGAGCCCTGAACTGCACTCCATGATGCCCGTGGCGTAGCCGAGGATCAGTGCGCGCAGTGCAGGAATCTCAACTTTCTGCCCTTGTAGTGTAATATACTATTACAAAGGGAAAAAGTTATTGCATTTCCTTCAGATAATATAACAGGTACGTGCGATTACACTTTATATGCAAACAGCACAAAATCACTTTGCTCAGTGATTTGAGTAGTTTAGTATATAGTATCCTAGAACCCTATGCCGTTTCTGCAGCACAAAACCCACTTTAATCTTGTCCTCCTGCATGGACATGAGCGTGTACAAGTTGGGACAGACCAAGTAAGAGCGGGGCGCATATTAATCGAATCGTTAGAGGCAGAACGCTCGGGTAGTATCGTACGACGCAATTACGAGTTCCAAGGAATGGAGAATTCTCACTTGATTTTAAATTCGAACGAGATGTAATTCAACGACTACCTGTCACCGGGGAAACACGGAAAGATGGGAAAAGGAGGACGAACGTGCTTGCGTTTATGATGGGTTTTGTGTTTAATTAATAACTTTAGCGATTTAACTCATAACTACGATATACATTATTTACGGCCGACGAAATTGCAAATTACCAATTTGCAAAAAAATTTAGAGACTAGTAAGTAAATATTGAATACTGGATTAATATTCCAAAAGCATTAACCACAGGGAAAAAAAATGGTTGAATGGGCTCCAAGCGAGTAAATTGGTTGGAACAATAAAGTAGGTGGTTACCGAAACAAATCAGTTAGTTAGGACAACAAGCCAGTTGGATGGTTCGGCGAATTTATTGGTTGACAATTAACGAATTGAGTGTCATAACCAACTAGTTTGTTGGTCCAACCCAGAAATTGGTTAACCTAGCCACTTTAGTCGCTTGAAACGTATTTAGCCATGCCAATAGTTGGGTCAACCAATTATTTCTCTCCGTGCATATAGAGTCTCCCAGTATTTACAACCGGGGCCAATGCCTGATCCACTAATGGCCACCAAACTATGGTCGCCACTACTGGCCATCCTTTGAGCCATTGCTGGCTACCAGCTTTAATATCTTTAGCGATTTGACTCACAACTACAATAGCAATTTTTTACGTCCCATGAAATCGCAAATTATCAACTTGCAGAAACTTAAGAGCCTAATAAATAAGTGAATATTGGATACTGGATTAATAATAATACAGAGGCGTGAACCCATATAGGGTCTCCCAGTCCTTTCAGCCATTTCTGACTACCAGCAGTGGCCAGTAGTCTTCGAACGATTAAAGACTGCCAGTATTTTACCACAAAAGATGTGATATCATCAAATAACGGCTGCCGCAGTTAGCTACCATCGGGCCATTGCCCAGTTGTTTTAACCTCCCCAGTACTGGCCAGCTTTGGTAGACACCATTGGACTCACGAGAACTAATCGTGAATAGTTGAGGTTACTATTCGATATGATGATTTGGTGGTTAGTCGGCTATTGGCGGCCCTATTTAATAAAGAATTCTCTTTAATTATACGTTTCGACCCTGATCTGGGTCCTCTTCAGTAATTTGTTGAATAATACTGTGTGTGTCAGATCCTTATTGTCTGTAAGATGTTTTTTGTGTATTGTTTATTGTTATTCCTCACTTTCACCTTCTGATTTCGCCGACCCGGCGAGCAGACTGAGTCTGCTCGCCGGGTTCTCTGGCTCGACAAGTGTAAATATGTAGATCATCGAAAATCATCGAAAACAACATCAAAAAGTAACCTCAAATACTACAACACATGGGCCAGAGAGCCCGGTGACCAAATTAAATCAGAAGGTGAAAGTGAGGAGTAACAATAAACAATATACAAAAAACATCTTACAGACAATAAGGATCTGACACACACAGTATTATTCAATAAATTACTAAAGAGGACCCAGATCAGGGTCGAAACGTTTAATTAAAGAGAATTCTTTATTAAATGGGGCCGCCAATAGCCGACTAACCACCAAATCATCATAATCTACGGCCACAGCACCACTAACATCTATTCGATGTGGTTGAGACTCCTAATTTTTTAGACATTGTGTACAGCAAATGGAAAACGTAGTTAATTTCCGACCGGCAATTGAGCGACATTCACGTCATCGTAGTCTAAAACTTGTTGTAAAAAAAAACGCATTCAAAGACTTTCGGAAGAAATGTGAACTTCATTAACATACTTTGTTTAGCTGTTTGGTGGATATCAAGAGCTCAAAAGTGGAAAGAATCGACTGTGATTCTGGCATTGAAGTTGAACATTGTTTAACTGTAGTTTTCCGTTACACACCCGGTCCCGTCGGCATTCTTTTTCATCATCCTTGAGTCTCGAACACTGGGACCGACTCAAGCGCGAGAACGGAAACTTCAATTAGTCCTGCGAACATGGAAGGCGCAAACTTCAGAAGAAATGATCTTGCCTTGCCGACCGGGTGCATTCTCCAACTCCAGAAGAATTTCTTCGGGCACCGACCGAAGTGGCAATAGAGGAAACGAGGCATTCGTGAAGATTTTTTGTTCCTTCCTGTCACCCCGTAAATATTTTCCATCACCTAGCAGCACCAGCAAGTTCGTCACACCTTGCTTTCATCTGATTTCTTTGCAGGTGGGTAAGCAGCGCGAAACGAGTGAGTTCACAATTGCTAGAAGCTACACAAGCTGACAAACCAATTTGTAATGGCATCGACTGAGGGTTTCTAAGAAAAGAAACCACAACAAGCACAATGAATGTCTCGCCGACGAACGGTTAAATAGCTATGGCAATTTTTTTTATACACTGGGAGTTAAGAAATAATTGAGTACATTGCGGCTATAGAAGATTGGGAGATTAGAAGATTCCTCCATTCGATGACTGGAATTCGCCAAATATAAATAAGAGAAGATATTGGATGTAAATAAATTATTCGCCGATTAATTTAATACAATAATAAAAAGATTTACTGTATTTTAGTAAATCACCAAGTATTGATATCTACTTAGTAAATTAATGTTTCGATATTGCTAGAAAAATAGTTTCAATTCCGTGTCTAATATATCCAAAACCAATTCAATTGCATGAAAAATTTAATCAATATTATTAACTGGTCTGTGAGTGACAGTTTCTAATGAAGAGCGATTTAGTTCTACCAACTACAGCCATGACGATGAATTTCTGTTATTTCAACAAAATAAAATTAACCATTCGCTGATTAATTAAATTAGCGGTTATAATGTTTTATCATCTCGTCTATTTCTACACAAGACTTTTATGCAATCTATATTTTCCATCTTGTTAAATATATTTCGATGGATATTTCTCCGTAGCATTCATTTTCACAAAAAGCCATTAGTTATAAGATATTTTCAATGATCTTTTTACCAACCGATATAGAACTTATCAGATTTACTGTACGTTTTGCGACGAGCGTCCATCCAAAGCGAGACAGAGAGAAATTGAGCCAGTGCTTGCAACTGAAAATAGTGATAAATAACTATCACGTCCCATTAAGATAAATCGACAGGTAATGGAGTCAGTAGATTGTAACTGACGGTGCGGTGATTGGATAAGTTATCACCATTGAGCAATCGGGGGTGCAAACGGGAAAGAGTTTAGAGTAGGGCTTGCATAATGCAATGCCAACATAAATACGTGTGTACACATAAAAGCGTTGCTAGCAGGTACAATAAAAAATATAAATGTCATTGATTAAAAAACAATTCGTTTGCGGGCTGACAAAAACAAGCGTTGTCAATTTAATTTTTCCTTCTAATTTTAACAATTTCATAACAGATTGAAATAACAATTCTCAAATGGGCAAAAGAGTAATTTATTGTTTCAATGTTAAATGGAATTGTAGGAATAAGAACTAGATTTAATTTAAAAACACTTGTTTTTGGCAGTCCCCAAGCGAATTGTTCTTTAATCAATGACATTAAAAGAAAAAAAGTTTATATAGGTTTTACCTATGAGGCGAAGAGAGCTAAACAAAATAAAAGTAATATAAAACTATACCAAGGTTTCCAAACTTATTTGCCATGTAATGTTTGATTTTACATGTAAACTAAAATTACTTTTGCTTGTTGCTTGAAAACAGGGATGGACACATTCGAATGAAAAAGTATTTCAATACATCATTTAATTTCTGAATGATTTCGCACTTATTATTTATTTTCGCTTAAAATAATGACTGGTTTTCCACTAATTATGTTTCCGGGTTCAATTCATAAGTGGTTTTTCATTCATTATCTTTTCAGCTATAAATAATGAGTGGTTTTATATTCAGCATTATTTTGACTTTAAATAATGTTTTTTTTTTCACACACAATCTATTTCAAGTCTACATAATAAATGGATTTCCACTCATTATCTTTACGAGGGCAAATAATTAATGGATTTCCACTCATCACTCAAACTCGAAATGAATTATGAGTTAATTGCCACTCATCATTTTAACTCGAAATTAATTACGAGTGATTTTTCGCTCACAATTTATTTTGATTTTGAATAATGATTTTTTACTCACCCATCATTGATTTTGAGTTTAAATGATGAGTGGAAAATCACTTCCAGAAACTGGATTCTAAGAGCCGATCCTTCTATGTTCCCACATAAGCACACGGAGAAAAAACTCTGTGTGTAGCTACGTGGATTTCTGTTGTTAATTACTATAACTTGCGTACCGCGGTGACACAAGGGCTTTATCAAAGTTGTTCCTATACACGTAGAAGCTTTTACAATCTATATTGTAATCTTTACGATTTTGCTTTAGTACCATACTCATTATTCCTATATTAATGTTTCCAACCGAAATTTTACTTATACGTGTACGTATGGCAGTATTCCCTTTTTATATAGGAACAATTAGTAAATTTTTCGTACTATTTTCAATATGATACTGGAATTAATTATTGTAGGATTTTCTATGCGTTTCCTCAAAAGGGAAGGAAGGGGAAATGTATTTAATATGCTTTGCAAGTTAGTATATAAAAAATGTGAACATTTTTAAAGACGCCATCATATCTTGTAATTTAATTTTGTTTCTCTGACTATTGTGTTGAAACTGCAACACGCTAGCCAAAGTAGGTCGATAAGTCAGAGTTGTAACTTATCATATGACAACTCGACCAAAAATACAAATATTGGGCAGCTTCACTAGCATGTCTTCGATGTCCCACGAAAGACACTTTTGGGCGAAAAGACTGCTCTTTATATGCACCGCCGTAGATCTTTTCGTTTACGAGAAAAGTCGTGGTTATTCGCCATCTAGCGGCTGAAAACTCACGAAATGTTTACCATATAAATATGACATGTTAATTTTTCTTATGGTGTATAGTAATTACAACATTTCTGATACACTGTAGATTCACAGTTCTACTTATTTGTGCTGTCGCTAAATGGCGAATTCGTGTACCGATTCTCGTAAATAGAAGTGATTACGGAAGCGCATATAAGCGGGGAGGTTTCATGCCGATTCGTCCTGTGGCATTATACCGCAGGGCAATATATCGATTTTTTGTCGCTCTCTTCGGGTCGTTATAAAATAGTAACGACCCAGCGCTTTTGAAGAAAAGGAAGACTTAAAAAAACCTCAAACAACAAACGTATGCTGTTAGGAAAATTTTACATATATAGTGGATGAATAAATTCGCGTCGTCATCATTAATCATGTTCTTATTTGCGAATGTAAAAAATCCCTACTTGTTGATAATCCCAAAGCAGAATAGAAAATTAATACTAATCGATGGTAATAAGTCCCATGTAAGAGAAGATTACTCTAGTGTTTTCAGCTTTCAAAAAGATACAGATACAACGGCCTTATTCCTGCGAAGGAATAAGTCATTGTTGTAATCAAGCGAATTTGGGACGATTACTATACGTATCGTAAGCTGTAAATTGTTTATATGAGCTTTTACAATAGAACCCATGTGTCACCGCGGTACAATATTTTCTGCGAGTGGCAGCTATATTCGCGGATCCATTTCTCTCCGTGCAGCACAGATAAGCGCCCATAGGCTCAAAGGCACTCAAAAGCACTCACAGATACTCAAAGGCACTCATACATGTAATAGGTACTGTGATTAACATAATTTTGATTCATGATGTGAATTGTCCTCTTTGAAAATAGAATCCCTTAACCTAGAATGACTCGGTCCCGTGAAGAGTGATATCTCATCAGAAACTTGAGTTAGTTTTCCAATTTCATGTGACTTCTGTCGTGACTGTACCTCCTTAGTAAATATACGATAGGCAGTACCGCAACGCTCAAATTGTTTTCTTCAGTCAGCAGCCCACACGAGCAACAGCATAACAATACGTCCCACTAACTTCTCGGCATTCCTTATCGGCGCCGACGACTCGACGTTTCATTTGTCACCCCAGCTATACCATAAACGTCACAAGTGTTGGTGGTACTACAAGAGCGGCGGTTTGGTCGGGCGTAAACTTGCGTCTTGCATAGGGGGGTGAGCATAGGGGTTGAAGCTTCGAGTCACGAGGAAGCTGCCGACTAAGTTTTGCCTCCCCCTCCCCCCTTCTCCCTCCTCACGACGTCGGCAACGACGATGGGCTTGTTCTGCTGTTGTTCCTGCTGCTCGACGATTTTCTGTCTTGCTCATTCCTCACACTCGTGTTTCAGACCCGAGAGCCTTAACGTACCTCGAGAATTTCCGCATATAGTTCCGTCGACTGCTGCTCCCGCTCAGTAGGCACCTTACATTTTTCTCACGCTCTCATGAACTTCATTCCTGCATATCGTTATAAAAAGAGGGTATTATCACACACGCATTTTTGCTCGGTCGATAATGGCCCATATGCCTAATAATCCGTAGTGTAAGAAAAAATATTGAGTTGGTCGTTTGTCGGCTACTATTGGCCGCCAATAGCCGAGAGACCACCAACTCATCATTATAATTCGGCCACAGCATCATTACATCAACTAAGAAAAAATATATGATCGTACTCGAGTTTCATGCTTTTTTACTTCGCCGTCCGTTTTTAATTTCCACTGTTTGGGTTATTATTATTAGTAGTAGTACACGTTCTTAATTAGTTACACTAGTAGATTACAGTGGCTCGCTCGACACGCGAGCAGAATCTTCCTTGGAAACTGGATTCTCAAACCCGATCATTCTATGTCCCCACATAAGCAGCACAGATAAGCGCACATGCACTCATAAGCCCTCAAAAGCACTCAAAGATACTCATAGACACTTAAAAGCACTCAAAGGCGCTCACAGACACTCAAAAGCACTCACATACACTTAAAGGTACTCACAGATACACAAAGGCACTCACCGCCCTTCAAAGACACTCACGGACACTCACAGATACTCACCGACACTCATAAACATTCAAAAGCACTCACAGACACTCATAGGCACTCATAGGCTCTCATGCAGACACTCAAAGGCACTCACAAACGCTCAAAGATAATTACAGACACTCACAGACGAAGGTTGTCCAAATATGATTATATGATGACTGTCGATTTGAAAAAAAAACCTTTATTTTTCCTTTTAGACACAGTCATGATTATTGAATGTTTCACTGCAACTTTAATATTCATGCTGCAAAAAATTCTGTGAGAATTGTCCCGCAGCAACCCGCACCGTTCCATTTTAACCATACACTCCCCCCTTCACCCCTTGAGACACCACGCTTTTATGTGTGTTTCTCTTTTCGTCCTTCCGCGCCCAGCGAACGTGCAAGCCACCGGCAGTTTCACTAATCCGGGTGCTCGCAAGCTCGCCCCTGGCGAAAGTGTTTGCATAAATCCAAGCTCCCGGGGTAGTGTCAGGAGCAACGCTCCACACTCCGACTCTCGTAGTGCTTCGTCGTGGCGAATGGCAATAAACCAACGCGTTTCTTTGTGCTTTACGGTCTCATGCGCTAGCACACAACCCACCACCACTGCCGGTCGAGCACGCTGAATGGGCTAATAAACAGTCCCGGGTCTAATACGGACAAGGAAAGGCAGGGGGATAGCTTTTGCAGAAATGCCGACATCGCGACCTTCCACTTTTCCACGGTTCCACTCATTCACCGCCCTCCCCAGATCTATGCCCTTTACCATTTCTTTCTTTCTAAGCCGCATACACTTCATAATGCGAGGACCGGAAAAGTGAGAGGGATACTTTATCCGTAATGCTTTCAATCTATGTTACAGGAACCACATATGCGACTTGCGTTCGTAGATCTTCCTTTTATATTCCCAAATATCCAAGGTCGTTCGTAATGCCAAGAGATCTAGCCTGCAATCTCTTCATAAAATTTCGGAGATCATTCTGGTCATTACGGTTCGACAAAGTTTGTGGCAATCAGCTATATTCATGTAAAACCGTTTTATCCGTGTTGTGATTCGACAATTATATTGACAGAATGTGAGTGTGTGTAGCTGCCAGTTTGCCTCGCGACTATGAGCATTAAAAAATCTTACCGTCGGTGGTTCGCGTTCATGACTTTAATCATTCACTTTATGTTTCTTATTTGGAATCCCATAGAGGAAGGGATCATGATCCGAAGTACCGTCGTTTTAACCTCCGCATTGCCATAGGGCAATGCCATAGGGCAATGCGGAGGTAAAAAAGGGGCCTGTAAAACCATTTCCAACACTGTAGTGTAACTTTTCATTCGTATCATAAATCTCAAAGTTTTATTACCGGCTAAAGTCTGACTCAGAGTATTAAGGTCGAATTATATGTTTCCGTTCCTTTACCGAAGTAGACAGTGATACGTATAATGAAGGTAACTCACGTGTGAATTGGAAACTCGGTGTAAACTGAAGGCCGAGAATATTCACCTCACTCTCTCAGTATACAATTCAAACTCTACTCTGCTGGAGATCCTCGTAATGCGTGTCATAATCATACGTACAGTGGTCTTGTATAGTATACATGTACAGCGAGACGTTCCCGACAGATCGACAGCATGAAGCAGATGCTTTGGTATATACGGAACATAATATACGTGTGCATGAACACGTGAGCTTCTCTATAATACCCCCTGCATACTAGTGCATACGTTCATGCGGGACATATTCGAGTGAGACATATAGGGACGTTGTTGTACCAACCTAGCCAGACCTACGATGCGCTGTGATATCGATTTTCCGATTAATCTATATCTCTTGCATTCTCTCCCACTCTGTCCGGAATCCTGATGCATCTGTCTACGATGCCACAAAATTACCGTAACGTTCGAGTCAGTCGTCGACGTTACTACTGCATCAATCATCACTAATTACACGCAGGTGACAGGCTGTCCACTCGATATGGCGAGCTAGAGCCTTCAGCCTCCATCCTGGCTCAGACTCGGAGAATTAGAGAGTGGCTACATAGAAAGAGCACGAAATAGGAGTGAGCGAGTGCGTAAAGACTACGACAGTTGGTTAGTAAGAGATAAGCAATAATTCCTAAGTACACACGCTCGTTATCATGATACATAGCACGTAGTTTGAAAGCGGTTTGAGGACCGGTTTCGGCGGACTGGTTAAAGCAGAATTATACTATCGTTTGTGACCAGAATAATATTATTGAAACATCCATACACTAGCCGTCATAGGGTAGTGACGAGGATGGTTACAAGAACGGTGATGGTGATGTGGACGGTGATGGCGATGAGGACGGTGATGGTGATGGTGATGTGGACGGTGATGGTAATGTGGACGGTGATCGTGATGAGGACGGTGATGGTGATGGTGATGGTGATGGTGACGGTGACGGTGACGGTGACGGTATTCGAATATATATAATATGGATATTCATTCATGGCATACTATTCGTATATCAATAGCTATATCTACATTCACCGAGTATGAAAGTATAGAAAACGTACACCCTAATACTGAAGCCGAAATGTCACGAAATATCTGTCTATTTTATTCAGCCCTCCTATTCGGTCTATATCCCACTACGGGCCACTACTACATTATTCCGTCTGTTCAAGAGCAATGGACTGCTCGCTATAACAGTAGATATAGTAGATACGCGACGTCATTATGCACGAATACGTAATGTGCTGCGAAGGGTGCGGTTGTACACTCGATTCCTGCATCGCGTCCGAAGTCTCACTTCCTCCTAATTCACCGTCTCTCTACACACCATTTCTCATATCATCATCATGTTGGCCCGCTCACTCATTCCTGGAATATATGCTTCATACTTTGGCTACTCCGTTCTTCCCCCAACCCACACTTGTACTTGCGCTTATTCTGTTTACCCATCGAATCAACAGATTACCGAAGCCGCCATTGACCAGAACGAGAGAGCGGGGTAGAGTGTACGAGTATATGTCTGATTCCCTACTACTGCTGGTGCTGCTGATGCTGCAGTGCGCTCTTGGTTAGCAGAGTGAAATTGATAGATTTGAGCTTTGCATTCGCGGGTACAGACCTCCCTCCATTTCCATATTCAAGTACGTATTTCAACCGTCTGCTATCCTCTCTCTGTCTCTCTACATCCCTCTTTCTCGCTTGACTCTATCTCCCTATACACTAAAGCCTATCCCCTTTACTCCATACACTCCCAGCTTCCATGATCATCCACTCCCCTCGATTCCAACCTACCCAACTCGCGCTCAATCTCCACCTCTTACTCCGGTACGTCTATCTCTTGGTTAACAGCGCTATTCGACGCCGACAACCACCGAATACTGCGCACTCGAAGCACTCTTGTATGCCAGTCGACCTCTCGAAGAGGGTTGCTCCTTGTGGTTGCGGCCGAGCGGTAATTCCGTTGCTCTTAGATCTGGTAGGTTGCGCATCTAACATTGAGGGGTTATCGCGACCAAGTTAACGTCGGTTTCCTCGAAACGACAATTACATTCGCATAATGATTTAACGACAACTTGGAAGAGGTGTTGAGTATCAATGTTGATAATGCCAAGTTGATAAATTGGCATTGTTAATATAGATACCTCTGGTAGAAAGAATCATCACTGTAGGAGGTTTCTTGACAGACTAAAATTTGACTGAATGGATTCCGTTTTGTGCGCTGGATGATTGTTGCAGTCAAATAGATATTCTTATAGATTATAACAGACACCATAAATGGGCCCCACTACATACATTTATGTGTGAGGGTCTGCGACTGCTTATGTGAAGGGTGCAAATGTATGTGACGATTATTGTATTATCCTTTGGATGGTAATAAAGAGGAGTTACCCTCTTAACGGAGCTTCTTTGAACTCCAGATCACCATGAGGTGCAGATGCATCCCGACAGAAGGCAAGACGAAGACGCAGTAATGTAACAGTTTCTCTCCAGGCTTAATTCTTGGCCGAGTCACTACTATCAACACTGTAGATAAGAAACTAACAGAATACTAACCATCTCCTTTTCACCTCCGAATTCTCGCACTGAGGCTTGTTACTTTACGACTGTTGCCGTCGACTCGTTTCATTGAGTGTACGACGTCAAGGGACAAGGTATTCTCAACGCATACGATGCCATACGAGAAGCTCAACCAGGGAAACTTAGAAGCACATACCATCACACTGAGCCAGCACAAAATCAGCAACCTGTGGATATTTGGCAAGCTGCTTTTCTCGTGGGGTAAGGGCCATCCGCAGGCTATGTACTTAAGGTGTGTACAGACAATGCATATATGTATATGTCTATATACATGTGTATGTATTGGGTAAGAAGGAGTGTGCAGAGATGGATAAGTACAGGGCAAGGGAAGGTCAAAGTGCAGTACACGGCATACGCCAAGAGACCAACAGTTCCAGCTAACACATTTAGACGTAAAAACAACGGCTGCATTAAGTATGAAGAGGGATCTCCACTTTCTGGATGATGAATTCTAGCACCTATTAACAGACGCGATAACGCGGTAAGACAAATGTGACGACCAGACATGAAGCGCAGAAATACTGTTTTCCTGGTCCTGTATATGCGGACATTTCAGTAGGTGACTGTCTGCCTCTTTTCTATTTATCAAGCAATGAATGTTTGACCTTCTGCTATATAATCATCTGACTACTTAATGAACGTTAATGTTGTAATGATAGAATTGATCTATTCATAACATTTTTTTCTGCAGCAGAGACCTCTGTCTGATGGGTTTATTTGAATTTAATATGAGATTGATCAATCGATCGGGAGATGCTAAGGCTCTGATTTCTCATGTCCCGGTAACGAAAGATGAGCTCTTGAGGCAGCGTAGGTCCGATTCGCGCTATGCATACAAGAATATTCAATATGGCATCAGCTTTCGGACGGCGTCATACGCAAACACTGCATACCAATCTCCAGGATGGAAATTACAGATTTGAATGGACATCACTATTATGTTTTCGCGTAATATAGGTATGCATTAATGCAAAAACATGCCAACCCGTTGTTTCGATTGTTATGCTTGGAAATATTTTATTGAGAATGTATAAGTATTAAGGCAATGTCAATGTTACAACACACTTGGATTGTTTCTCTCTTGGTGCGGTATAGTTCGGTAGCAATACGTATTCAATATACTAACCACTACAATGAAATATTCAATATTGAATATTTCAATGCCAGCAAAACCACTGACAGCGCTATGATGACAGAGCCCGAGGAAAAGGCGCGAGGATTAAAGGATTCAATTTTCCCAAAACTTGGCTTTCATTTCCACTGATCCAGATGAGTACTTTTGGAGAAGAGAGTATCGTAGCCCTGGGAAGTATTCCCAGATATAACCATCAGAACACCCAATCGGATTCATGGATCAACTGCATCACCGTCACTGAAGCTATGGACTGACCAAGATGTGCATGAGTGGATCAGACGCATATCCCACTGACGGTCGAAAAATGCAACCTAATTTTTTTTTCTGCAAGATATCGCATTTTGGCCTTCACTGTTGTTCTCAACTCGCATATTGTACCTCGGAAAGTTTCGGTTACAAGCCTTTTTACGATGACTAAAAAAAAATGAACCTGAACGCGCGGGTCGACTCAATCAAGCAGAAGTATTCTGGAGAGAATTTCGAACGCGACCATTGCATTGCGGGTGGCACGTTCGCAGCTCGATGAATTAATTGCCACTAGCATCAACTCCTATCGTTTCGTCTACAAGCTAGACAGACCTCTCGAATCCATGCATTCATATACAAGACCGACAGACTGATACCTTGACACCAACAACTATTCGTAATGCATTGACCGTGACAGTGAGATATTCTCGCTCTATTTAATATTCCCTCTTCACCTGACATTGTGGTTGTAATATTCCGCGTTATTTCACTAAGCAACTAAAACAACTCGATTCACTCTGAACAATTTCCATACACCATTTCCATACACAATTTCCATCACCAGATTATACAAACATTTTACATTTTTCAAGGTTTTCATCTAATCTACACGTTCCTGGAATTGGAAACACGAAACAACAATTTTGTGAAATACAAAGCTGTCTCTATGAGGAAGCAAAAATGTAGTAACTTGGTCGTTTAGCAAGTCATAAATCATTTTTATCACGAACGTTATAATTTGAATACCACCGGAGATATCTTCTTAAGTGCTGAAAAAGTAATATCCAGTTTAAAACTACCCATGAACAGATACAATAAAACTTCCCTTCGCTTGAAACAAAACGTACGATGTGTTGAATTGTCACGCATTCGCACCTTTTTCTCCATATAGGATTTGTAATACCACGTCAGGTTTATTGTTGGAAAATTAACGTCTTCCTTCATGTCCCCCGTTTTTGCATCTGCAATAAGAATAACCGTCAGAGATTCTGCATATCTCAAACGACCGATAACTATTTGAAATCGGCGATTCAACATTTAAGCGTACTCTAGATAGTTCAAAGCTACTGATTTAGAAATCAAGAGCGTCTCGCATGATCCTCGAACATTCGCAGATTCATGCAGGAACATTTGCCTCAAACGAACGAATTTCCAGCGTGAACATTCTTCTTAAGGTCCTCTCATGCTGCGTAACGATAATAATAATCCCAAGATAATGGTAGCCAAACTCGTTTGTGCATTATCTCCGTTCTTCTTCCAAGGTTATATCACAAAGCAGAGAAGGATCAAAAGCAACGTGTAGTTACAGATTTAATCGAACTTTCGAAGACTTTAAATCCCCCTAACTTCATCGCTCTCGAAGTTCCAATTTAAAATGCGTAATTAGATTTTTATTGTTACATCATTCGACTGAATGCGATTTACTTCGTGTGCCTTCCGCCATCATTAATCGAATTAGTGTTTATAAGTTGATTCTCTGAGCTTATTTCCAGATTCTCAATAATCATCTCCGGTATCGCGATGGCAATCTCTTTATAATTCAGTGCTGAAAATTTATGGGGTCAACGAGTACGAATCTGTATGCAAAATTAATAATGACGGTGGAATATGACGGATAAAAATGGAAGACCTTTCTTGATTTAAAAGTAAGATTTGAAGGCATATTTCCAAACGATAAAATTGTTTGGGGCAATGGACTAGTTGGTTACAGAAACGAATGAATTAGTTGGGACGACAAACCTGTTCGATGGGCCTGGAAATTAATTGGTTGGGAACTGACATAATTGGTCGGATATCATAACCAACTAGTCGGTCCAATAAAAAAATTGGTTGATCTAGCCAACTTAGCTACTTAGTTACATTCTACACGGGCTAGACTGTGGTACCTAAATATAAGACATTCTGACCGAAATTATCAGGTTTGGGATCCTCGAATTTTTACATGCACCTTTTTTACATTGTGTTGCAGAATTTAAAAAAAAACTCTACCCCAACTTTGCGTTTTATTGAAGTCATAGTTTATCACGAGAATCCAACAGACGATCAACTCGACAACATGATCATGACAACAGTCATCTCCTAGAAAACCATTGATGGAACGCCTACGTGTAAATGTCATACAGGAATCTTAAAGTTCACTTTAAAAGAACGGTCTAACTTTAATAAATGCTTCGTTGGACACTTATACGCCTGAAAATGAAACCCGATACTTTGCTAAAATGCTTACTAATACTCACACCCAACGGCCGTACGAGGTAACCCGATAGTAATTGAGTAATATCGAACATACAAAAATAAATACAAAAATTACAAATTGTTATTTCGCTTGGACGTAAAAACAGCTCGAATATATTTTCAAGCCGCAGTTCACACCCTATATCCAGCCGTATTCCTAGATTCTGTATTGCCGCACATTCTGGTGCACCACATCGTAAGCATATGTATATAGCAAAGGGTGAGAATGGGTACGAGTCATGGACACGAAAACTAGTCGGGGGTGAAAAGAAGATATAGCAACGGTGGAAATGGGTACGAGACATGGACACGGGGACGAGCCGGAGGGAAAGGAGAGATAAAGGCGGCGAGACCTTCTAATTGCGGTTCATCCGGGAGAAGGTTGTCCTCGGGAGGAGAGAGACCCGGTGGTCGGGACCGACTCACCAAGCAAACGAGACGGATTTTCACGAAGCGCCGTTCTACCACTAATTCCTCTGCCGTCGTCTATTTCCTCTACCCTTTCCTATCCCCTCCTACCCTCAGGTCTTCCTGGTGTCCTCACAGTCGTCGTGGCAGTTCGTATAGTGGCCGCGCCACCCTGCCACGAAACATCCTTGGCAAAAGCTTCAATTAGAGCAGCGCTACCCGCTGGTACTGCTGGTGCTTAGCTCTGGTACCCGAGTTTCAAGGGATCCAAACTGCGAGCTCGGGGTCTCACCGACTATCACCAGCATGGCGAGCTAGCTAACCTTTTGGTGAAAACCCCTACCTCTCTATATGTCCACGCACATGCTCATTTTATCGTTCCTATTACATTCAACCCTGGGTAATTCTTCGAACGTGCCTCCCCATGCAAAAACATCACATACGTATGGAGAGAGTACTAGAAAAAAATGAAAAATGTAATGGAGTCGACGTAAACCAAGTATGGTTTTGTTGGACTGAACCAGAGTTGTTGATGATGATTTCTGGCTGCCGGACAGAAAACCCCCGACAAAACCTCCTGGGACAGAGTCCCCTCGGTTAAAATCCCCTTTGGTTAAAATATCCTCCGCATAAAATCTCCGTGGACAAAATATATTTGAATAAAAAAATACTTTTTTATCCAGAAATAAGTAAAACTAAATTATTTATCTTATGATTACAGCTGCAGAGTATAATGTAGTCAAAGGTTCAAATAATTCAGCTAATGCACGCAAACTACTTTAATAACTACTTTAGGAACGTAAAGAACTTAAATATTGTAAACACACACACACACACACACACACACACACACACACACACACACACACACACACACACACACACACACACACACACACACACACACACACACACACACACACACACACACACACACACACACGCACACGCACACGCACACGCACACGCACACGCACACGCACACGCACACGCACACGCACGCACGCACACACACGCACACACACACACACACACACACACACACACACACACACACACACACACACACACACACACACACACACACACACACACACACACACACACACACACACACACACACACACACACACACACACACACACACACACACACACACACACACACACACACACACACACACACACACACACACACACACACACGCACGCACGCACGCACGCACGCACGCACGCACGCGCACACGCACGCACGCATGCACGCATGCACGCACGCGCACACACACACACACACACACACACACACACACACACACACACACACACACACACACACACACACACAAGCACACACGCACACAATGGAAAAAAAATTGTTTGGTTGTCTTCATTGTCGGCGGCGAACAGTGCCTGAGTGCCGATCGGGCCCAATACACCCGTCAGTAATGCCCAAATTTCTGTCCTTCTAGCACAATATATTTTGTTCACGTGAACTTCATTCAGGAAAAATTTAGTCTGGAGGATTTTATCCGAAAGAATTTTATCTGGGACGGATTTTTTGCAAAGGAATTCTGTTCGGGGGAGTTTTGTCCAGGAGATTTTGTCGAGGAAATTTAATGTCGGCTACCACGATTTCTGAAATTCTCAGTGTTGTAAGATATTAAACATCTATCGATATCCGTGCAAACAAAATCGGGTGTCCAGATTGGAATCCACGGCAGAATCCAGGATGGAGTCTGGGCTGTCCATTATGGACTCTGGGTAATCCAGGATAGACTTCAAGATGGACATTGGGATAGGATCAAATCATATTCTGCATCCTGGACTACTCAGGATCCATCTGGGGCTGCCCAAACGCTATCCTGGATTCATTATTTTTTACGTGGGTTATAGTAATGTCCAAAAAAGCATTCGTTGTCACATAGTGATCTTAGTAATGCACTTATAAAAGTTGTACCGCTCTCTTAAAGTGAACTTTCAGATTCCAATATGACATCTACACATAGGCGCTCCATTAATGATTTTCTGGATGATGACTCTGCTGCCATGATCATCGTGCCGAGTTCAACATCCATTGAACTCTCTATTGTCAAACTGAGTTATTCTTGTTATCACTATAATATCGTGTATCCCTCAATACCTAATCAACAAAAACTATGACTTCAGAAAACCCAAATTTGGGATGGATTCACTTTTTAACTTCCGCAACTCGTGTAAAAATACGAGGATCCCAATCCTGATAATGTGAGTCGGAATATCTTATATTTAGGCTGAACAGTCTAATCACTCGTTTATTCTTTTACATCTTCCTGATTCCATCTTCCTTTAACAAAAAGATTTGCACTTGGGAGATTTTTGGACATAATCTTTGTAGGATAATGGTTGTAAACTGAGCGTGCATTTTCCCTTTGTTTTCATTTTTAGGGAATAGTAATTTAAAAAGCTGTTCCTTCTACAAGAACCTTGGTCTGTTATATGTCCGATATTATATATCCTTATTGTGTGAAACTGAAAATCCCTTTGTGTTTCGTGTGGTGGTAAATTCCCTGTAGAAATATAAAGAGAACAAAATGTAGTGAATAACAGTTAGACAGTCCTTAAGGCGCACCACGACCATATATACATTTACATATGTGCGAAACCGTCGTACAGTGTGTATCTTAAACTACGCTCGGAGTTTCGTGAAATATTGTAAAAAGCATTTTCCCCAGAAACCAGAAAAGAATACTGGTCTCCAAGGCCTTCAGAGCTTTTGAACTCTCTGGTTTCCCTTGCGCGCTTTACTATACTCACAGAGGGCTCATGAAGCACATCGACGTTTTTATTAGTCTCCGGAGTCGCATTCTCGATTCCACTGCATGCAGTGATATTCCCGAGGGTATGGCGTGAGTGAACGGACACATTACCTTCCCGAAATTCCACTGTGCATATCCGGCCCGACCACGTGAGCCAGTAAAATCGTAGGACCGGGATATAAAATCATGCGAAAAATCGTGAGTGGTGAGAATGACTATGAGAATTATATGGAATAGGGAGCACAAGGCTGAATCTCCTGCTTCCGAGGGCAAGAAATAGGATCATAAGTAAACATTGAGGTCAGGTGTGTTTCATTAAAGTGACTTTCTATGTGATCGACGTAATAACATTAAAGAACACAAAATAATTTAGTCTAAATTCCTGGATACTATTGAATAGTTAGAGCCAGCTTGAACCATACATCTATATCTATTTATAAAACAACTACGCCGACTGTCATTGACATTTACAATATTCGCAGATCCGCATAGACTTACAAAGACACTTATACTCAGACTCAGATTCACACTCACACATTTACACTTACTGTTATGCCGCCAATCCCAGATAGCTACTCCGAGTTGCGGCGATGAAGTAATACTTCGAAGAATAAAGGGATAATAACCAATGAAGGGTTGAAACCCAAATAAAGTTTAACCGAAGGATTTAATAAAGGAATAATTTATTGTGAATAAATTAATAAATGGTATAATGTTTCACAATGCTTAATCAATTCACAATACTATCCTTAATCGATTTCTCTCAATTTACAATTTATAAAATTTAGTAATCTCAATCATAAGGAATTCAGAACTCCGAATTCATTTACTCAGAACCAACCGCACAGCATCAGGAGTTATATCAAACTGTCGACTGACTGTTCTCAGCTCCTTATATATGGACAGAGAATAGTGTCTCGATCATATTATTTAAAAACATCTTTATCAAATAAATGTCCATATTTGGAATCGAATGCTCAAATTACTGTATTGATGCAGCATTGGAGAATCTTAGTTACTGGAAATGCTGACTGCGCATATCATAATCGCCGTGTCCGAACGCACTGACTGCCCACTGATGCCCGGCCTGTGTGTTTCGTGCATCAAGCGACTCGCCCGTATGAAAGTCCCTTGGTATGAGTATGATTATTCCGTAGGGGAAGGCAGTGGCGCAGTGGATAGAGACGCGGCCTCTCAAGCAGGGGGCCCGGGTTCGATTCCCGGCCGGGCACCAATGGAATTTTTCTATGTGCTTTTTCTGTAATCCCCGGTGGTTCGGAACCTACCTAAAACTGTAAGTCCTGAATATCCATGGCGCCGTAGTTGTCAAGGGGCTTGCCCCATTTACCAAATAAATAAATAAATAAAATAAATAAATAATTCTAAATACTCGTAATAATCATGTATAATTGTTGTACTCAGGGTACGACACTCACACTCTCACACTTACTCTGACTCTCACTCACGCTCACACTTACACTCACACGCACACTCACACTCACACTCACACTCACACTCACACGCTCACTCTCATTCTCACGCACTCTCACTCTTACTCTCACTCTCACGCACACTCACACTCACGCTCACGCTCACACTCTGAATCTGACTCTGACTCTGACACTTACTCTTACCCTTACGCACACTCACGCTCACACTCTCACTCTCTCTCTCACTCATTCTCACGCACACCCATGCTCACACTCTCATTCACACTCACACTCACATCGAGCATAAGGATGTACTACTCCGCATATTTCCTAAGGCCTAGCTTTAGTAAATGGACGCATTAGTATATCAACATTCCTTTGTGCATATCCGTCTCAACGACTGGAGCCTGTAACATCGCAGAAGCGAGGGATAAATTCGTGCAAAAAATTGCGAGTAGTGAGAATGACTATGAGAGGTACACGGAACAAGCGCAGACTCCCACACGATCCTGAATCTTCTGCTTCCGAGAGCACGAGATAGGACCGCAAGCGCACACACAGGCGACGCGTGTGTTTCGCAGGGCAACGGCTGCCTCTGTAATACAATAAAAAGTAACGTGACGTTTCGTGAACGTGGAGCCACACGCCCTGAGCAGCAACGACTGGGGGGTGCTAGTGGCATACGATTTTCGTAGCTGAGCCGTGAGCAAAACGAAAAGGCAGAGTAGACACGTTGCTAGACCATCACCACGACCGCAATGTGAAAAACTTAGCTTTCTGGCTAGGTAGATACTAGCGTCAACGAAAAAAAGTCAGCCCAACCGGAACATGCCGAGAGATTTGCATTCGGACCACGTAAATGCAGGAAATCCTTTGTATGATAATCTCGTGGTGCCGGAGGTCGTGGCGAATGAGGATAAGGGGACGAGCTAGTGGCAAAATCGATTTGTGCGCATCGAGGAAACTTCCTGTGGTTTTCCATTGGAAACTGACACTGTAATTTGACGCCCAAAAGCGCATATATCACATTGTCACTTTTGATCCCTCATAAGTTAATATAATGCATTTTACTCAATTATAATAGCAAATATTGCGAGTTGCAAGAGTTGACCAATAATCTCACCTTTTCCCTATTCTTGGCATTCTCGAAACTTTTGGAGGTTATGGTTAGTTAAGTACGGCTCCTTTAGCCCGTTTGCCTTAAACCTACGACCAGATACGTTCAAAGTTTCGGAAATCTTTGCGTACAGGTTCGCCGGTTTGTTGAAATTAATTTTGGGCAATGCAATTAAGGTTGGAGCGAGTTAAGAGCATGGCTCAGGTGCGAATGAGGTCACAAAGGACCACGGCAATGTCACTTAAGCGTGCGTGGATACAGTGGCCATGTGGAAGTAAATGGAGAGCTCATATGAAAATCTCGATATCTCCGTTTTCAAAATGCTGATAACGTAACTCGCTGCATTACTTTTTTCGGTATTTGTTTGTTTTAATTTTGTATTTAACATTTCAATCGGATTTACAAATTCTCACTAATGAACGTTACCCTAACTAGGAACAATTAAATTGAAAGGAAATTTTACTGATATATTCGCGGCGTAATTTCTCCAGTTGGCGATAGAAATATGTGCGCCTGATTTTTTTTTATTTGCCATTAAATTTTACAGGATGTTTACTACGACAGGAAGTGAAGATCTGTAAAATATGAGAACCCAATACATTTTTTTAAATTAATATGAATTAATTAGTTTTACAATTTTCGTTCAATTCTATATTTTCCATTATTTTCAACCAATACAGGTGAAAACATTAAATTATTTTATAAATCTTCTCTTAGGCACAAATGTAAAAATATTAGCTATTTAGAGAAAAAATGTTTAACCTCTAAAAAATCTGTTTTTAAGTGTTTTAATTTTTTTCCATGCATTCCCACCCTAATATATATTTTTAAAAATTGAAATATGCACGTTTCAAAGACCATGTATTTACTAATTTAACCTGAAATTTACATAGTAGAGTAGCATGAATTTCTATTAAAATTTAATGAATTAATTAAATTAATTAATTAAATAAATTTAATTAATTTTGATTTCAAAATCGAAATGAAAATAAATCTATTATGGTATTATTAGGTTTTTATCAAAGTATGAAAACATCTATTGCATTGTCTTTGATATTTTTTCAGTCCCGAACCAAATATGTGAACACTTTTTATAACTCTCAGAACCCTTTATAAAAATGAATTGATATCGTGGAACTTATGGGAAGTATTGGAACGTCTCTCTTATACTGTAGCGAGTTTTTTCGAAGACTTGCAGTGCCTGACAAACGGCAGCCATACTGGTTACATTGTCGTACTTTTTCTATGACACACGCTCGCTCTGATCTGTCTAGAACCTTTTTCGTCCTACAGCAAAGCACATAGACCAACCTTTATGTAGTTTAGTGCCACGTGATAAACGCTCACCCTGAAACGATGTAACGTTCCAACGAAAGTATATGTAAATATGTATGAATGTGACGGAAGGTACGGTGTGCATAGTCGTGTGTGAAAGCGTATTTGCACCACACGTTTCATCCCTTCGTCACTTGACGACGCCTCAGACTTGACGGGAATGGGGCAGACACCGGGAAAAGAGAAAATACGGACGACTACTCTTAACCTTCTTTTCCCACACCGTCAACGTTTTCTATCTTATTCAGTGAGCTTTCCGCGGAATTGCTGGACGATGAACCACCGGGATTTACGAGGGAGTTGAATTCAATGTTGCATGAAAGGAGAAGAAAAAAAAAGGCTCTGCTACATTCTGTATGACGGAGCCACGTGCTCGTATTATCTACGCCGGTCCGGTCGTTTTCACTCGAACGAGGATTGGCAACGACGTTCACGATGTTTTTTTTTTTTTTCTCGAAGGCTTCGAAGTGTGAAGTATCATTCATAGTAGATATATTACACTGAGAGAAAACGTTTCATTGATTCACGGAAATATTTGCCAATGAAATGAAATACTTGAATTTCAATTATATCTTTTCTTTGAATGATCTCAAACTCAATGAAAAGTAGTGACATTGATTCGAAGAAACATTTCTTTAAAGCAATGAACCTTTTTCATTGATTTCAAAGATATCGTCTCTGATTCAATGAAACCTTCTTCTTACCAGCTCAAAATTACGAAACCTACTTTTTCCTGAAGTACGCGGCAGATAAAGCTCAAATTTTGTGAGTATGTAAGGAAGTACGGCAGAAATAGGATAATCTTCTGGCTCCTCGAAACTCGAAGCCGTTCGTTCGGGAGAACCGGAAAACAAAAAAGTGAGGTTAAGTGCGAGAGAGAGATTAATGAAAACGTTTCTTTGAACCAATGAAAACGTGTCTTTAGAACAATGACACTGTATCTTTATTATATGCTCACTAAGTACATTTTTATTTACAGGCAATGAAATGTTCTCTTTGAAATTCAAATGCACTTATTTCGTTGAAATCAATGAAAACAATCAATCCATTTTTGGCGTCAATGAAATCTTGTCCCTCGGTGTACATTAATGGAGCATGAAAAATAAAGTATATGAAATAGTGAATGATTGATAAATTTTCGATTAGATGCAGGTTAAGGGAAGGGAGATTAAAATTAATGATTTTTGTTATGTGATTTTTTTTTCTTGTTTATCTACTGGTTTATTTTTTTTATGTATTTTTTAACGCTGTATCAAAGATTTTTTTTTTTAAGTTTCTGACTATTGCAGATAAGTTATATGAAATTTATAGGTTTTTCCAAATTTAGCGGATTTCTGTGATAACCAGTCATTCAAGATTTTCAAAAAAATGTTCGTTTCAGCCTGAGATAAGTACTTCCGGTGTGAGTGTTGTTTTTTTTTTTATTAGGGAAGTTAGAATTCTTTCGTGAAAATAATTTATTAAATTACCACTCAAGTTTATGCACATATTCATAATTCATGAAGTTATTTTCGTGACAGAATTAATTTCTTGTCTATCATTTCGAAGAAAAAAGTTGTTTTTTTTTTTTTCATTTTTAATTTCTTCTATTACCTTTTTAGGAGAGTACTGAAGTATTTAAAAAATAATTTCGTATAAAAATTTTTTTTTTTAAATAAAAAAAAAAAAAATATGTTGTACAATTTGGCTATTTTTGCGAATTTCGACTTATGGCTTTACTAAGGCATAGATTCCATGCATCTGAATTTATCTGACGAAGAAAATATCATTTTTTTCGAATATCTTAATTTGACCCCTTCCCCTTAAAGGGAAACGTAAGTTTGGAAACCAAAATGTCATTTGCCATGTGGTGCTAAAATCAATTTAACACGCGCGCCAAAATATAAGTAAAGACCGGCGTTGCAATGCGCATGCTATCCGCATACTCATATTGATTTGCTTCCTTGCCTCAAACCTTCGTGAAGTTTAAAGCACATCGTAACCGGCTGTACATATTTCTTTGCTTTTACATATGTATGTATCTATACATATAGTTTGTACTTGTTAAGATACAATTGTGAAACCTTTTTAACCTGGTCACACATCCAGAAGCAGTGACCAACCTGATAACATTTTAAAAGTGCATAAAATTGCATCTTACAAAAAAAAATTGCTTTTATAAAATAAGAAAAATCAAGTATAATTTTTTTGACGTTTTTGAAAATAATTTTTTTTTAATGTGCCAATAAACTCTCACAACTTTATAATATTTTTTGCATTGAACAAATTTTTTATTGTAAAATATAATAATAAACAAATATTTAGTTTTTTTAATTAAGAAAAATTTCCGACATAAACGTTGCTGAAGAGCAAACTTTACAAAGGATTCACTGCGAATTTCAACAGTAGGGCAGGCTTACAGGAATCGTTGGATAAAAAAAACAAATATTTTCTGCCAAATGAATACCATAGCTGAAATTTGGCGTAGCAATTTTTTTCCCGTGAAAACGGCATGAATGGAAATGATTTTTTGCCTTGCAAAACGTATGAAAAAAATGTTATTAATTTACGATTTATCACATCGAAAAAATCCTACGCTTCATATTGGCTATGGTATTTACTTACAAGAAAATATTTGATTTTTTGGTTTCAGATGACGCACACAGTCGTAGCCCGCTAATCTGCTCCCGTTGGATGCTGCAATGGTGGAAGACCTTTACAGGAATTACTCCCCTGTGTATATAAAAGAGATTGTAACATTTGTAATATTTTAACTTAACATCGTAAATAATAAACTACTTAAAAATAAAAAATTCTATTTATCAGTTGCGTGAAAAAAAGTATTCTTAATTTGTAGTTTTTTATAACCAGTCAGCTTTTAAATAATATCATTATTATTTAATTAAATATATTGAGTACTTAACATTATAAATGGGAGATAAATTTTATTAAAAATCCTCGAAGGCAAAATAATTCCACAGAACGCTTAATTAATTTACTTATTAGAATATATATAGTTTATATTCATTACATTATACATTCACGAATAATAAAAAAGCAATGAAGAATTTTATTCAGTCATTCTGAAAAGACTCGAGATAATTTTACTTATTTAGTGAACTTTAACTATTACCACATTTTAGTGAAATGTAAAAAGCTTATTCAGTGAAAACTAACTATTATCACATCCTCGATCATTTTTAAAACCTTGAAATAAATGAAGCGTCATGAGCTCGACGCAGAAATTCTTTCAAAAGATAATTGGAGTCATTTTTAAAAAAAATTTAAATTGATATTTTTTTATTTTTTTTATTACGTTCTTCATCGATTACCACAAAGCCTTATCCATTTGAGTCTTTGATATCATTTATACGAATCCCAACTCTTCTACATATTGTCATTGTATGAACAAATCAATTAAAAATTTCCAGCATCTATTTAATCACTTAATTACCAAATTCTCTTGGATTACACCAACATGTAGCTTGTCTCAAGGTTCCATATTCGTTGAATACAGTTTCAAAGCGCAGAAGCAGAATAAAGGAACCCGAAAGTTTTCCTTTTTTTTCACGTCAGTAGGAAAAGTTTTGCCGTGGTCATGGAGTTCACGAATACTCGGGGGAAAAGTTTATCATTTAGGACAATGGTCGACTGGAGCTGATTTTGCTGCGATGAGGACCAAGTCGTGGTTGGCCACCTAGGTTTTCAGAGATGGAACTCCATATGTCGCGAAGTCTTTTCTAGAAAACCCATCGTAGTATAC
Organism: Ephialtes manifestator; assembly: GCA_963970395.1. NCBI lineage: Eukaryota > Metazoa > Arthropoda > Insecta > Hymenoptera > Ichneumonidae > Ephialtes > Ephialtes manifestator. Next base: position 34,407,515 of record OZ019974.1, on the reverse strand, counting down.
GATGCGAAAGTATCTTTCCACATCGCTATCTCTCCGGTCATTTCTCTATAACTCCGCGCTTTTTTACCGACCAACTCCGTGGGGTCGTTTTTTGCGTAACCCAAAAGATAGAAAACGGCGAAAATACTAGAGTAGAGTGCCTCATAATGTAGAAGCTTGAATGCATTGAACTTTTCATGACAGGACATAATTGTTCTTAAGAGAAATTAATTATTATAAATTATTTTGAAAATATTAAAAAATTATTTTGAAAATATTAAAAATTTATTTTGAAAATATTAAAAACTTATTTTTTAAATATTGAAAAATTATTTTTTAAACACTTAAAAATTATGTTTAAAATATTTCAAATTTATTTTTGAAATATTAAAAATTTATTTTTAAGATATTTAACAATTATTTTGAACATATTTGATAATTATTTTATAAATATTGAAAAATTTCTTCCCCCTGATATCCATTTTTCACTATATAGAGAATTTTGAAAAATTAGAATTCGCATATATTTTTCTAGATTAGCAACAAAAAGGATTCCAAGCAGAATTTTGCAAACTGCCTATCCATCAGTTTGGATAGCCATTCACAAAGCCTCCTTTTAGCTTTATTTTGGCTTCCTCATAGAGGAAACTTTGTGAGAAGTCAAAAGCCGAAGGAAATAATTTGGAAGGCTCAACTTTTCATCTTTTCTTTTTCTATGTCTTATTGCATACTATCATGATAAAAATCAAACGATGGTATGATACTTTCTGATGTAAATAGTAAGTAATTGTGAATTTATTGACAGTACATACATTGATCGCTGTGACATTTGTATTTACATTTCATTAGGGTATGTTGCCATGTATTGCCAATTGGCCATCGACCGCGGTCCTTCAGCCTGGATTTTCTGTATCATTTTGCTGTTTTATATTATATTATGACAAAACATGGGTCTCACCCTTTTTTTTATAAACTTTTTATTCGTTTGCCATTGCTTCAAGGTGTTGATATGTTGTGTGTGTGGGGTATTTGTGTTTTCGGTTTATATTTTGTTGTGGTTGTATGGCTAGCGGTTGTAAATTTTCTAATTGTGCAATTGTAAATCGTTTTGTTAGTTCACGGATTCTTGTCATTATGGGTGTGATTCCTGTAGTATTGTAAAGAAGAGTGTTGGGAGGGTTGTAGAGTGGATTTTGATGTAAATATTATTTCGTTTGTGTAGAAACTTTTGGCATGCTAGTTCTAGTTAATTCTAGTTTTATATTTTATTTCTATCAAATATAATTTATTTGCAATAGATGCCATATTTTATTTAAATAAATCCATAAAATCGATTTTTCTGGGTGTAACTGAAAATCAGTAAAATTAAATTGTATAGCAACTGCACATATTCATTGTTTAACCTGATATAAAGGAATTGAGCAAAAAAATAAAAATAAAAAAATTTATATGTGAAATATTATATGCTCCTTTGATGTTATTTTTTAATTCGTCTTAAGGAGGTTCATAAAAAAATCAAATCCAAGATAAAATTGTAAAAAAAATCGTATAACAGCTGTAATGATAAAGGACACGTACGCAAAATTTTTAAGGGATTCACCGTGTAGTTTCCGAGATATTAAATAACAAAGTTGCGACTATTTACATGTAAAGAAAAGAAAATTGAGTCGAATATTGAACTTTTTACGTCTTTGCAAGAGCTAAATCCAAGATAGAATAATCAAAAAAAATATGCAGACGTCCGGAAAAGTATTCTGAATAGGGCACGAGCTTGAAATTTGAAGGTCACCGCGAAATTGACAGAGAAATCGTTAATTTTTTGCCTCTACGCTTAAGGGGAGGGAGTCAGGTCAAAGAAATTGATTTTGGATATTCAATATCATCCAAATCCTATTGCATATAAAAATGCTCAACGCATTATATTGTTGGTACTCGATGAAAGGATTTTTTACTGTCGTCTTACTTGCATGTGCTTTTCAATATTATCTTAAGCAAAGTTCTTAGGTTTTCCATTCTGCGCATGATTCAGATCAAACTACCAGGCAGATTGGAATGGTTGATGTCTCATTTTCTTCTTCATGAGAAGATACACCGGCTAAGTGGAGCAAATGTTAATAAAAGGTAACATTTTTTAAGTGACACAATTATTAATAAATAAATTTTATGCTATTTTCTAAATCAGTGATTAACTTTGCTTTCAGAATGAAAAAAAAATAGTTTGCTCCATTTAGCCGGTGTATCTTTTCATGAAGAAGAAAGTGAGACGTCAACCATTCCAATCTGCCTAGTAGTTTGATCTGAATCATGCGCAGAATGGAAAACCTAAGAACTTTGCTTAAGATAATATTGGAAAGCATATGCAAGTCAGACGACAGTAAAAGATCCTTTCATCAAGCACCAACAATATAGTGCATTGGACATTTTTATATGCAATAGGATTTGGATGATATTGAATTTCCAAAATCAATTTTTTTTACCTGACTCCCTCCCCTTAACGCGGATCGCATGGTGTCTCGCTCACACGGCGTCAGCCCCTTACCGCGCAGCACAACAGTGCCTATCCCCACCCTGCCGCCATCACTGAACCTCCTTAATTTAGATTCTTAATCTACGTAGATTAACATGCATGTAATTCCGAAAAGCCTTATTTCCTTATATATTTCCTTTTGGAATGAAAAAAAAATTCATCTTAATTTTTCTTATTCATTTAATTCTCTTCAACCAAAGAATTACTTTAAAAACGCAAGAAAATTTAAAAAATGTATATGTGAAATATTATATGCTCCTTTGATGAGACTTTTTAATTCTTCTTAATCACTTAAACGAGGACAACAAAAATCGTTACGTTAGGCTTACAAAACAATTGCTCAGCCCAGCAAAACGAATTGTCAGCCGAACAAAAGATTTGTCAGCGTAGCAAAACTGATTTGTCAACCGAACAAAAGATTTGCCAGCCTAACGTAATGATTTTTGTTGTCCTCGTTTTATGTTGTCACAACACAGAAATTTCTCTCTGTGATCAATTTTCTTAATCTACGTAGATTAACATACAAGTAATTGCGAAAAGCAATTATATTCCCTTTCGAAATTTAAAAAAAACATCTTAATTTTTTTTATTCACTTAATGCACTTCAACAAAAGATTTACTTATTAAATTGTGAAATTGTTGAACGTAACAGTTAAAAAGATGAATACAGCCGCAATTTTTAACAATGAGCCTAGATAGTATTCGACACTATCAAGCCTTTACAGTGAATAGAATATTCACTGTGACACAAGTATTCTTACTGCATTACGACGACAAAATGAGAGTATAAAATTACGAAAGGTTCTACTGTAGACTGTACAGAATTTCTGAGGTACAATAGATGCCATGAGGCAGTGAGAGGAAAAACTGAGTGAGAACATTATTGCAATAGCTGCTGCTGAGTGGGGACGTGAAACCAACTCTTTTCTCTGGTCGTTTGCTTGAGGGAGGGACAAGAAAAGTAAGAGAAAAATAGAGTGAAAAAGGGTAGACTCGCTGGCAGTGTATTTAAAAGAAAATTGCTCGTACGAACGTTTGACCAAGACATCTTCTTTTGGTCTTTTGCGGTATTCGTATAAGCCACAGTAACGGAATAGCAGAGACAACGTTCAGAATCTTATCGCACGTATAGCTTTCTTTAGTGTCTCCAGCTTTCACATTTTATCTAGTGTTTTTTTTTTTTTTTTTTCTTTTTTTTTTTTTTCTTTCTCTTATTCGCTTTCTCTGCCTCTGCTGTTTGCCGTTGGAACTCTTTTAGCGGCTATCCTATAGTTTTTACCTTTTGCTTTTTATTTTTTGCAGCTGCTTCCCGATCCTGGTTGCCACGTACTTTTTATTTTCAAAATAATAGTAAAAGACATCAGCTGTGTGCAATACGAAAGTACCGCACGTGCTTCCTAAATGACCATCCTAAAACGAAAAACTTCAAATTGTTTTCCGTTTTGCCCAAGACCATCAAGATAGAACATTGCAATCGCATGTACTGACGATAAAATTGATGATACGTAGTACAATAATTATTTTAAGATAGATTCAGTAACGATCGAAGGCAAAAGAACAAGATTTGTCTTTAACGTTTCGACTCTCATCTGAATATTTTTTTAAAAATTTCATATTCCATTTAAAGATCAAATAAATGAAAATCAAAATCGGTATAACTTACCAAATACTGACCTCAAATGTTCTTGTTGAGAAAACAATAAGTTGACACCGCCAATTAATTTGCTGATTTTCTTACAACTTGGTTTAATTATAAGATTGAACAATAATTGTTTGCCGAAACTGACAAGCGTAGAAGTGATGAAGTGTCTAGGATGGAATCCAACAGGATGAAGTCTAGAATGGGTTCCAGGATGGAATCTAGGATCTGAAATCCCATTGGCCATGCTGGATTACCTAGATTTCTACCTGGACAATTCAGGATTTAGCATGGGATCGGATCAAAGTCCATTGGTCATCCTAGATTAAGCACATTTCATCCTGGACAATTCAGGATGGAGAATGGGAACGGATCAAAGCCCAGTGGCCATCCTGGATTACACAGACTTCATCCTAGACAATTCAGGATGGGGACTGGGGTCCAATCAAACTTCATTGGCCATCTTCGACTTTACCCTCAGTGTTGCCAGACCCGTCGAAGAAAATTATGAAACCAGGGCCGTCGAATTATGGTACATTATGGTACGGGCCTATTGGTGGATACAGAAATGCGCGACAGCGACCATCGACAGCCTCCACTCTTGTTTTTTTTCGTCGCCGCGACGGAAATCGCAGAATCTAGTAGATATAGTGACGTTGCTTGTTGCTGTTGCTTGTATGAAGTCGTACTTATAGATTTATTAATATCAGTGGAACGTTTTTTTCTTTTTTTAATTTCAATACATTGTTTGTTATTTTTAATGTAACAAACGAGTTGTGGGTGAGGGGGAAAATATATAACAGTGTTAAAGATGAGCACCGCAATACGTTTATTTAAATGAGGGCAGTGACGACGTAATGCTCAATGAATCCAGAATCTTCTTGTGTGAGGTTATGTCGTTCTGAATGGCGCTGGACGCGAACCGCCATACACTTCGTTAGCAGTAAATTTAATAGCTAATGAAGGTTGCTTATTCAGAATAAGGCCTCTCCACATGAGCAGAGAAATAAGTTCTTTTTATATACGCAGCGTGGTAGGCCTGCAGATGTAGCATAGCATCTCGAGCTCTCAAGTCTCTCAGCCAATTACGACACTTTGTCCAACGGCGACCAATGAGAGATGCTACACAGATGGATTAAGTATACCAATTGCCATCTATGATGCGTTCTACAGAAACCGAAAAAATTTCAATATTTTGATTATTGTCAATATCGGGATTGTCAATAATCGGGACTGAGTGCAGCATTTTCTGGAATTATGGTACAAAGTTATGTAAAAACGGCTTATGACTTTTTTCTTTTTTTTTGGGTTAACGTTTCGCCCTGATCAGGGCCTCTTCAGAACCATTTATTTTCAATATTCTAAAATCGATGAGTTTGTGACCTCATGCTTTGTTTATGTCTCACATCTGTATATTTGCTGTTTGACAACATAGATCTTATCCTAGAGTGCTTTTTGATTGGTGACCGGGCTCCCCGGTCTTATAGGTTAAGCCTGTCTGTGTTGTATGTTCTTAAAAGTTTAACACTATGGCTTCTTTTTTTACATTGCACTTGTATTTATTTTTATTTTTAACTTTTGAGACCGGAGAGTCCGGTCACCACGAGGTCACATTTTTAACAGTTGTTAAAAATTTTTAGACCGGAGAGTCCGGTCACCACGAGGTCACATTTTTAACAGTTGTTAAAAATGTGACCTCGTGGTGACCGGACTCTCCGGTCTCAAAAGTTAAAAATAAAAATAAATACAAGTGCAATGTAAAAAAAGAAGCCATAGTGTTAAACTTTTAAGAACATACAACACAGACAGGCTTAACCTATAAGACCGGGGAGCCCGGTCACCAATAAGTTAAAAATGTGACCTCGTGGTGACCGGACTCTCCGGTCTCAAAAGTTAAAAATAAATATAAATACAAGTGCAATGTAAAAAAAGAAGCCATAGTGTTAAACTTTTAAGAACATACAACACAGACAGGCTTAACCTATAAGACCGGGGAGCCCGGTCACCAATCAAAAAGCACTCTAGGATAAGATCTATGTTGTCAAACAGCAAATATACAGATGTGAGACATAAACAAAGCATGAGGTCACAAACTCATCGATTTTAGAATATTGAAAATAAATGGTTCTGAAGAGGCCCTGATCAGGGCGAAACGTTAACCCAAAAAAAAAGAAAAAAGTCATAAGCCGTCATTCGCCGAAGCACCTTATACCACTTATCCTTCGTAAACGGCTAAAGCAACACATAACAATCAGTTATGTAAAAACGCCTGAGAACGATGATTATGGTATATTTTCCGATTATGGTACGCTTACTATGGTACATGGTACGCGCATTCAGATTATGGTACGACTCCATAATTATGACACGTACTGGCAACACTGTCTACCCTGGACTCATAATTATTACCAGGGTCGGCATTACAGTTGTCATTGTCACTATTTTGTGGAAGTTAATTGTAAATAGTTAACGTAACTACTCAAAGTGCCCACAAATGGCACAAATGGGTAACGTGTTTTACCGCTGTCCACATTGCATACAATATACAATGTTTTCATTTAAATTATAGTCCAGGCTTCAACGTGTCTCTAGATACATATGTAACAAATGATTACGATGTTTAGAACACGTCTCCCGACTGTAGTGATGGTAGGAAATGAATCGTTCTGATTCAAATGTTTTAATAATTAAAATGACATGGAAAATTATTTCATTCTTTTTAAATTTATTTTTTGTTATAATAGTTTTTTTGACTGTCGCGAGTTTTATAAATTAACTTTTTTTATTAATTTTTTTAAAGCAGTCGGGAGTTTCAAAAAAATGTTTAATTTGTTTTTATTTCATGCTTTTCAAAGTTTTCTCTCGTCGATCGTGCAAAAAAGCACTTCAATCCAAAAACTGGTCTCTGTTTTTTATGCGCATAATATTTTTATTTTAAGAATATTTACAATACCTGGTCCACCTTGAGATGAATAACAAATTGTCACAGAAGGAGATGAGATTTGTATCTGATGACATAATTATAATAACATAGTGAATAGTTAATCAAACATACTCTGGAACCATCCAATTTCCATTCATGACTTTGTGTAGAGATCCTAATTTTCACATTTGCAGTTTTAGGGTTATAAACTCACTAAACTTTTAGCTGTCGATTTAATGACAATAGAGTACACAAGTATCATAAATCCTACAGATATCCATTGTACAATTATTATCCTTATTACTAAGAATAGAGTACAGTTTAGTAGACTGCAATATATGAAATATTATGATGCGAAGTTAACCGCAGATTGTCGCAGACGAGGCTCGAACGAGCTTTGGCGGGCATACTTCGATATGTACAAAGCACTATTTCTTAAAATGTTTTTATCTCTACGAGTATATACTTTATTCTAGTTATTTGTTGGAAAGAACATTGACCGTCGTTCATAGAATCGATGTTTCAAATTTGGTTGATTAATTTTGTGCCGTTTCCGAGAACACCGGAGACAACGAAATCGCTGAAATCAATCGCGGTGAAACGCATAACTCCCGTCATTTTAGTCGGGAGTTAAAAATAAAGAATACCGAAACGTCGAAAGAATTTTATATGGAAAATATAGTTAGGAATGGACGAAACTACAGGGCGAAATATCAAATTGACGAGAGTTCGAACAGTTTATAACCGAATGATGTAAATTTCAAATTAGTGGATATTATGAATATCTTTAATTCCGGATTCATTATAGCGAATGACTAAAATGTGGAACGATCGAAATAACGAAAGGGCGAAAAATGGAACAGTGAGAATAGTGAAAGCCCAAAAAGTGGGACGTTTAAATTAGGAAGGCTTATACAACGTTGAAAATTATGTGTCTCCACGTCTAAAATTAATATATTGTGAAAAAAGGTGAATAAACAGAACAAATTTAATGACGTTTTTCGCAATTTTAACTATTCTTTATTCACTATTATATCATTCTCTATTACGGCATTCCTTATTTCTTCATTCGGACATTCGCTATTATGTTCCTTCGTTATTCTACGTATCTGAGTTTTACTCAAACGAAATTCGTATTCTCGTCATATTTCCTTTTGCTATATTGTCAATTCAAAATATTAGCCGTTCTCTATAATCGGTTTACAAAATAGGAACTTTCTATGTCGTACGAATCTATATTTTGATTATTCAAAGTATACACACTTTGAAAATATATATTCAAATAAATGAGTGTTTGAATAATGAAATTACCAAACAAACAATTATTCGACTTAGTGGTCTATCCAAATTAAAAATTCAAACAACTTACCTTTCGTTATTGTTAATGTTTGGATATTAATGATTCCAAATTTTAGACGTTCAAAATTTTATACCCCACCCTTAAATACAGTATCTATTTCAAATTAATAACATTTTATTTCAATCAAATATAACTTATTTGAAATTAATACGACTTATGTGAATAAAATAAATACTATTTGATTAAAATAAAAGCGTTTGAAGAAGAAATTTATTTCATGGTTGGTTTAACATAATTTTATTTCCATAAAATAAAATCTAATGCATGCAAATAAATCGTATAAATTTTTAACAAAATTTATTTGATTAAAATAAAATTTCATTTATATGAAACAGAACTCATATTTTATTTAAATAAAATCCATGAAACCGATTTTACTGGATGTACAGAAAATTCAATACGTTCCTATCACAACCAATCTCTTCTTTTGAGTGTGCACTCTTTTTCTAAACCATCTTATCTCTTTTTATTCACCTTCACATATAAAGAGTACGAAGTGTATGCACGCGTTTCGAAGGCAAGAAATTTTGGTAGAAAAGAAAGAGAAAAATGCCAACGGATGTTTTCTCATTCCGCTGCAATCCCAATGCAGTGCCTGCAGGTCACATGTCAACGAATTTTTGCAGCTGCTAAGAGAAAGTTGGATAGATGCGAAGGCGAAGATTGCCTTTAAAAGTATACGATAGGAAATTGTACCCTAGTTGAAATAAAGCTGGTATTGCGAGCGATGAAAAGTCCGTCGTGATTCTCACTTCGACTTCGTCCTCTTGCATCATTCGGCGTTGTCTTATCTTTTGCTCTCCTTTGCGATAGAAACTGCAAGACTCCTTGGCCCTCGGCGAAGATCGATGCGGCCTAGGGTCCTATTTCCCATAGCACTTTCCGAGTTTCGATATCCTAGTCGCCATAACGTAACATTTTACTATGTTTCAGAAAGCGAGCGCACAATGTCGAATACCTTCACTTCCAGAATTTGCTTCACTCGAAATTTCGTCACCATTTTGCTCAACGAAAAATAATTAACTTAATTAAAAATAATTAACAATTGCCACTTAAAATTGTGATACTTAGCTTCATATTTAAAAATTTGGAAAGTTTGCAGATTTTTTTGGAAAAACGCGAATCGCCACATCATTTCTATCCCTGTATGAAATTCCATAAAATGAATAGCAAACAAAGAAGTTTCATTCAGAGAAATCACATTTTGTATTGGTCAATTATGAACCCACTGGTACCGAAAGCCGGAAAACAAAAATGTTCATCGTGACAAAACTTCCTATATAAGGAAGGAAAATAATAAATGTTCCCAGAAAGCTGACTGAAAACCACCCCAAGCACGATAATAAATATGTGGCGTCAGAGATATAGCTCTGGTACAGCTCCGGAGGATATCAGACTTTTTCACGGTTTTTTGTGCCCTTGTGTGTTGTCATCTTGACATTCGTTTTCCGTCTTGTCTTCGGAGCTTGAATAAATGATGTAGAGGTGAATGACGTACGGTTGCAAAAACGACGTGGGTGCCTTAGATCTTTTCCAACTTCCGCATTGTCCCATGTTACATTGAACCCTCTGACTTTTCCCCTGATACCCTTTATAGGCGTTTCACTAATGAGACATAAATAAAGACGGAACGAAGTAGTCAAATATTGGAAGTATAGTTAGAAAGTACAGACAAGTCGCTCAAAGTGAAGTTGATTCTAATTCCCGCAAGGTAAGTTATTATTCATTATCCGTGATCTCGTGCAGGCCAATTTCGAAATCCAGGACAGAATCCAGAATGAATTCTAGGCTGTCCAGGTTAGATTCTGGGCAATCCAGGATGGAGTTGAAAATGGACAATGGGTTCGGATAAAATCACACTTTCCATCCTGGACTATCCATTTTCCATCCTGGATTTCCCATTTTCCATCTTGGACTACTCATTTTCCATCCTGGGCTAAACATTTTCCATCCCGGATTTTCCATCCTAGACTACCCATTTTCCATCCTGGACTACCCATTATCCATCCTGGTTTCCCCATTTTCCATCCTGGACTACCCATTTTCCATTCTGGACGACTTATTTTCCATCCTGGATTCCCCATTTTCCATCCTGGACTACCCATTTTCCATCTTGGGCTCACCATTTTTAGATGCTCGGTTGTCGCAATAAATATATTAGACGATGGCACTTTATTTGAATCCTCTACACCCAGAGAAATCGGTTTATCCGAATCAGATACAGGATCTATTCCAAATTGATAAAATTTTATTTCGCTCAAATAAAACATACTTAAAATCAATACGATTTATTTGAAGCAAATAAATTCTATTTGATCAAAATAAAATTCTATTATACCAGTGTTTGAAGATGAAATTTAATGGCTGGCCTAATAGGTTTTTTTCCAACTTCCACATTGTCCCATATTCCATTGAATCCTATGACGTTCCCTCTGATACCCTTTATAGGCGCTTCGCTAATGAGACATAAATAAAAACGGAAAGAAGTGGTAAAATATTGAAAGTACCGTCGGGAAGTCCAGACAACTCGTTCAATGTGAAGTTTGGCTCTAATTCCCGCAAGGTACGAGCTATTAATCATAATCCACGATCTCGTGCAGGCCAATTTGCGAAGCGTTCGAGCGTGAACGCGCGTGCATGTTAGCTCGTTCCTTATCGATTCCTCGTTATCGTAATCGTGTTAGGGTCTGTGTTGGCACTTATCCGAAGATATACACAGAGCTCGTGTGCAGTTACCAAAAGGCCAACTGTGTTTTATCACCAACCCTCTAACACTCGGCTCTTCTCCCGACAGATATTCTCCCATGAAATCCCCGACCTCACCGACGATATTATATGGATAACCGAGGCGATTTTCTTCGGGATCACTCCAAGCCTGGACAATTTGCTGTCAAGAGGGTGTTGAAGTGTACGTTACATAAATTACATGGGTCTAATATCGTAGTATATTGGTCTCTTGAGTTCGACACATTCATTTTCACTCTGTAACGGAAACGAGAAACTTTATTGCATCGATATAACTTCCGTCTTGAATAAATTCAGGCTGTGTCTTCTCGTTAGATATAACAAAATCCTGGATCTCGTAAACGGTTATCATCTCCACGGGAGAAAATCCTATGTATTCAGAATAATCATCGAACAATTTATTAATGATTCCAATAATTGAAGTGTTTAGTCTTGAAACGGATTTATTTGTTTTTTCAATTATGAATACTGACCTTATGTGTACAAATGATAACTGAATCAATGTCCGTCTCCATCCTGGACTGTCCAGACTAAATCCTGAATTGTCCAGAATCCATTCTGGACAGCCCAGACTCCCACGTGGATTCTGCCCTGGATTCCATCCTGGACTTCTCATCTTTTCTACGCGGAATGTCAGATCAACTTCAACTACAAAACGCAAGACCACAGAGTTTTACGAAAACACCGGCACTTTTGAAAATTGCAATCAACTGGACCGCTTTTAACGGCTTTTGGGGATCGTTATCGAGGGAATTTATAGGAGTCAACGGAATAAGTCCAGGGTTACATGAAACGAAAAAATTCCGAGATAAAATAAGCTCCCCTGCGGGAAAAAACGAGTGAAAATAAATTAATATTGCAGCTGATTGGCAGCCAGAAAGAGCCGAATAAAACATTCAAAGGACAAAGAAATACATGGTGGCAGATTTTAGCGGAGGTTACATAAAAACTAGTTTGCAACAAGGTTTTCGGTGCAGCCTCCACCTCTTTTGGTTTCTGTTGCCAGTTTATCTGCCGCTCTACTTGCCACTCATAGAAATCGTATAGGCCGGATAAAGCCAGGGCTGAAAACGCTTGTGCGATGGACCCGTTGTTGGCATTCTCGTTAATACCATACTGCGCTCCCGGGGATGTAATTGAACGGGAGCACGTTCGCCCAAAGGCTGCTCCGGATCCAAATGATGGTTCAACATGTCGTCACCACCCGTTGACGTACATAGCCCATTCCCCTGTTTGTCTTTCCCGCAATCTGCGCTGTTGTCCCTCTCCGCGTAGAATCGCACATGTGAAACGGTAGGTTAACTGTTGCGATTCACTGTTAAGCATCGGACGTTATGGAATTGTTATAGAAGTTGAACGTTGGAGGTACGAACATATGTTGAGAGTGGAGCGAGAATCGAACAGCAGGCATAAGCCATTATCTTCGGAATATGGACATTGTTATTTGAACGCGAAGCTTATACGAGAGGCATCTTTTAAATCACGTTAATTAAAATCATCCTCCAAAATGAGGAATTCATAGCCGATCGATGGTTCATCCGACGATTTATCCGACAGGGGTTATACTGGCCTGCAATGCACGCCAGTCAACTTCGCTAATTTCATGCCGTAAATAAATTCCTCTGTGAAATGGACGCTCGTTCGGTACAACCTGTTTTTCGGGTCAGGCTTATATATGCGTATCAGCAAAATGGCGGTGTTTTATCCTGACGATCGATGATGCTCTTTGGTCGAAGAGGATTTGCCACATACGAGGTAATATGCAAACTGGCTTTTAACTAGTGTGTCAGGGGAAACTAATTGCAGGCTCTTTGTGATATCGATTTTTATAACGTTGTCATGAATTCTATATGTTGCCGCATTGGGTAAGGCAATATATTTAATTTATGTTGGAAAACAGGATGGAAAATTGGGCTAAGGGAGAAGCAGATATAATAGATCACGGTGTAATGAGTTAGACTTTATTTGGGATATCAAAATATAAATATCTGCCTAGCGGAAATCGAATTAGTTCACCTAAAAGGCAGGGGCACGATAGATACCCGCGTAGAAGAAAAGAATCTAGCTGAGATTCTTAAGAAGATTCTCGCCGAGATTCTCGGCCAGCTTCTTGCCGAGAGTCTTTAGAGAGTAGCTGAAAATAATCTTAAAAAGAATCTCCATCAGAATCTCGCCGAGATTCTCAGATAGATTTAAAAAGAATCTAGAGAATCTAAAATAGATTCTAGAGAATCTCGGCGAGATTCTGATGGAGATGAGAGTACGTCGCTTCTTAGCGACATACTTGTCATTTTCATTTTCATTGAAAAGGAAAAGAATCTATATAAAAAAGATCTTTACGAATACTGTAATATTGCTAACACTAATTTGTTAGTACATGAAGATTCTCGCTGAGAATCTCGGCCAGATTCTTTTTTTCTACTCCGGTAGCCTTAAGGGCTCGTATGATTGATTTAAAGAAGAATTCTTCATCGGACTAGCCCTTTGTACATCGTAGACGTAGACTTACCCTTTACAATTCCATATCGATCACTTATCATAAAGCTCTTATTTTCCAAAATTTGATATGTTATTGTTAATGAACCACCGGGACGTTATGAATGGATCAGTTATTTACGAGTGAATGATGGTTTGGATTTTCGAGTTGGCTCGAGTAATAGAGTCTGGTTGCTTCACGCTCAATCGGTAAGGTAGGTAGGTAAATGTGTTTGCCTCGAGACGTGACCGCATCTCTTGATCCCCCTAAGCTTTAAACCCTGATCATTGTAAGTCTCCCTATAAGTCCCTCAAAACCGAGTTTTTTTGTAAGTTCCCTGTAAGCTCCAGGTCTCGATTATTCTAAAACTTCCTGTAACACCCTCGCAGGGCTTGATTGTTTTAAGTGCCCTTATGATCTACCTTTGTCCAGATTACTCTATATACTCTCTATATACTCTCTATACACTCTCCTGTAAGCTCACCCTTGCCTTTGATGATTTAAAGTTATGGATAACTAGCTCTATGAGCCCCACATCGGGTTTTGATTAATCCAAGTCTGATAATTCTAATTCCCTCTACAAACGCCAAGATCCCAATTATTCAAAATCTCCACCCAGGCGCTGTTTACTCTAAGACATAGTTCAATTTTTTTTCAACTGTGAATTTCTCCATTATCTCTAAAATAAACGAACAAATGTCGTGGGCGCATAACTAATAGGTTACCCCTGATATTATGCAACATTAAACCAGCCCTGGAATCATTAACAAGATCAAAGTATTCTCTTTCCGAGTACATTGATTCGAATGAGAAAGGAATTATTACAATTAGTCCCGACCTTGACCATATCGTCGAAATGATTTCATTCTCCAGAGACAATTCGCACATTGAGTTCTGTCACTGCTCATCGTCACGATTTTTAGTCTAAGACATAGTTCCATAATTTTTCAATAGTGAATCCTAAATTATTTGTAAAATCACCGAAGAAATGTCATGAGTTTGTAATTAATAGGTTAACACTAATATGATGTAACCTGAAACCAGCCCTGGGATCATGGAGTTTAGCATGATCAAAGTATTCTCTATCCGAGTCCATTGATTGGAACGAGAAAGGATTAATTACAATTAGTCCCGACCTTCGCCATATCGTCGAAATGATTTCCTTCTCCAGAGACAATTCGCACATTGGGTCCTGTCATTGCGCATTGTCGCGAATTGTCCTGGCGCTCGTTTTGCTGGCTCGGCGTTCACCGCCATGTGCTATATAGGGTGGCTTTCTGATCTCTCTCGCAGGTTATTAGAGATATCGTGTTCCCAGGGTGATGTGGCTTTCTCGCTGACGTAATTTAGCCCCATCGCTGTTAGCCAACCGACCGCATTCGCTCGCCTCTCCAACCCGTTGCTCCCTCGCTCTGGCTGGTACTCAAGGCTTGATGCTTTGGTAGGTACCCTCGTAAGCCAGATTAGGACCGTAAGAAAAGCATTGCGCGCCGGAGCTTTGTTCGAGCTAGGTCTGTTACGTCGTGATGAGCAATGGAGTAGCCGATAGCGCCTCTCTAACTATCCCCAGGGAGTCTAGGAACTTACGGTACTACCGTTGAGCCAGTGGCGCGGGACTACTTTCCCCGTCCGTTTTCCCTCTATCCTTCCATTCATCCCTTTCTCTGTCCCACTTTCATTTCTCTTAGTGTCAGAATATCTCGTGTTCACTCTGACACACACCTTTCGGTCGTACATTCCATTTCATTCTGCAGACACGTATAGCTACTCTGTAACTCAGCCCATCTAGTGGTTTGCTTCTGCTATCACCCTTACAGTCCACGAAACCATTTCTGTTTCACACGATTCTGCACATACACTATTCGGTTAGACATTCACGTGTGTTTAGCTGTGCCCAGATACTCACACGCACACAAACCTTACTTGAAAACTGTCCCTTGAATTCTGTCGTCTTCGTGCAACGCTGGACAAAGACATAGATATGTTCATAGACACAACGAATTGGACAGAGAACTGCAGTCACTGGAATAGCATACTTATGCTACCCATTTTGATCCCTCTCGACCTACCCAGATAATAATTTCCTCGCAGCCTCTTCGAGCTGGACCAGTGTGAAGAATGGATTTAGATGTACACCTTGCAGCGAAATCACGATATTCTCTACCCTCGCAATAATTTGCACAGCGTATTGGAAAATACGGCACCGCTGGCCAATACTGACGGGTAATTTTGATTGATTGTGCAGTGATGTCCATCAAGATAATTTGGCAAAATTAATCACGATCATAAATCTGCCTTGATTAATTTCGTTACGTTGCGTAAAAACTAAACGAGTGAAGTCAATTTCATCCTTGTAACTGTTCTGGAAATTATTTTGAAGTGATTTATAGATTTGGTCTGGTTTTGAGATGAAAATTTCATACCCTGACGGTCTGTGTGAAAAAATAGTCTCCGAATGGTCCGGTGATTGTTTCATCAAACGAGTATATAATTTGTTGACAGTTCCAGACTTGACAAGGACTTAGAAAATGCTATTGCAAGATTTCAGATCAACCGACCGCTTTTGGTATTACCGGTTGGTTTAACATCTGTTTACATTGTAAAAAGATCCCGCCGCAAACGCCGCCGTATTAAGAATCAATAAATATATAGGACATTCCATGTCACGTAGACCTCAAAGGCTCTCGAACTTAATTTTTTGAAAACCTTCCAAGGGCCAGAGTTGGGATCACTGGATTACGAGGGCGCAAGACGCCCAAGCCCTACAAAACCCTAGTTATTTATCTTTACAAAAAAAACTTTAATTACCGAGCACTTTATAGCCTTCAATGCTAATATTTGTTCGTCAATATCCCAATTTGTACCCATTGGAGGTTTTCTAAATTGGGCTCTCCACTTTATGATGAAAATGTTAAGTTTTTGCATTAGCGAGTTGGGATAAACCCCCTTTCCCCTTACTTAGTTAATGAATTAACTTTTATCCATTTTTGATATTGAGGTGGGTTATTCAAATACTTGTAAGATTCTGTGTTGGAGACTGAGAGATGGCATGCGGTTTTTTGTGAAAAGCTTACAGGGATAGCAAATCGGATCTTGAATCTGACGATGCTCCAACCGGTAGACAGGGATTCGGAATCCGGAATCCAGGAAATCTCTCTTCTCAAGGGTTCAGCGCTGTCCAGTCAGAGGAAGGATTTCGCTCCGTGTCGAGACTTCGACTCGCCTAGACATCCACGACGACCTCTTTACGTTTTTTCCTTTAGATATTCTATATCACGGCCATCCCAGCCACTCGCTAGCACTCCAGATTCGTTTACTTTCTCTTTTCCTATTTCTCGATCTATATCTTACCATTTTTCTCTGTCTCTGCGTGATCCTATCGTACGTAAACTCCACACTCTCTTTACTCTCTTTTTGCCTTTTCCAAACTACCTCTTTCCATCAGCACCGCACGAAAACGTCTGTGGAGCTGGATCGTCTGTAGTTTACCTATGGTTACGAGTAACGCAGATAGAACCGATTCTTCCAGTCGGCTATTCGTCCCTACGGTTTTCTCCACCTAACCAAAGCAACTAGCTAGCTTTCAAGATATCGAAGATTTACTGTCTCTTTTTCCGCACGAAGCTCTTGAGATTTGCACATATCCGATTTTGTTCATCAATAGAGATATATAATGATAAATCGGTAAAATGTTACCGATAAGGACAATTCGAACAAATCTCATAAAAATCTAATTTGTTTTACTTTATTGTATGCATATATTTCAAATTTATAAAAATGTGGACGCTGTTAATTGGCCGATTTGGTTCTTAATGAGGGAGCCAACATTTATTAACAAAAATAATGAGGAATCAATGTGCAAGATTCAACTTTGTTTTCTAAGCTGTTATGATAAAAACAAATTTACAATGGTGATTTGAATAAATTGATTTAAAAAAAAAATAATTTTTGCTCATTCGGTTTGTCCAATTACATCCAATATTACCCTATCATTGTGAGAATATATAAATGTTCTTATTAGTTATTACGTACGAATTGACAGCAAATAACGGAAACTAATAAATATATGACTTGACCATAGAAAAAGCCATGGCGAATTGTTGGAATATGGAGAACTATAGAAACAAGCTACTTCCAGCAATTTTGATATGGGATTCCGATGCTCTTCTTTCTCGGCGATCGACGTGTACCAACATTTGCATAGAGGCATTGTTTTCAGTATGTGGAAGCAATAAACGATATGGCCGGGTGTACGGTTGAATAGCTTTTGCGGGCCCACGTTTACGAAGGCAACGAAATCGATCACTTCGTGTCTTCCTCACTGTACCCTCATCCCCGTCTAGGCAGCGTACGGTAACACGTTCATGGAAAGTATAGGTTTCATACACGCGCTCGACCGCTTGTACTCTATCCCTCCGCGAGACAAATCGATATTTCCTCGCGGTCACGAGCAGATAGAGAAACTTCAACGGTAGGAAAAGCGGTTCCAATACTTTCAGTCTAACTCGTCCTGTATTTCCGTCCGTTGCTCTTAAGGGGTAACACCACTCTAGGATTTTGGAAAAATCGATTTTTTTTGGCTTAATCAATACTTTAGGATCATGAAAACAATATGCAGTTGGGACTATAGGGATTTTTTTAAAATTAATGGCCTCACTTGGCCGCCATTTTGATTTTTTTAAACTTTAATAATAGTATAATAAAGTTCTTTGAACGAATTTTTCATTTCGTTTATTACTTTCCCACAAAAAATCGTTAAAAATACATGTACCTGGAGTAGTGTTTCCTGTTAATATTTTTTAATATTTAATGTTAATATTATAGGTATATTTATTTCCAAATAAATATACCAACTCATTATAAGCATGTAAAACAAAAGATCCTTACTCTCCCGGCAACCTGATAAAATGGCAAATTTTACTTATTTGGAGCACGAGCAGGGCAAACGGCGGTTTTATATTTCGACTGGGAATATGAATGGTTCTCATTGCGTACTCACGAGATGACCCACTAAAATCTACACGAGAAAAAAATATGACTAACCGTAGCGAGGTATAAACGATAGATATAAGTGACGCCCCGCGTCGAAGCAGAGATAGACCGCATTTTATTTTTAGAGTGAATGGTCGATCGTTGCAATTCTGCTGCGACCCAGAAAACTGTATGCTATTTACGCCCAGTGTTCGAGTGATGTAGCGAGCCATTTTTAATTAAATTCGTGATTTAACGCACGCCAGAGAAATAAACGGTGCATACGAGCAAAATATTGTAATATCCAATGTCGATACTTTTCCCGTTTTATTACCCACGTTTTTTCTGCTTTGTTTTTTAAATCACTCCACTTTTTTCGTTTTTCTCGAAAATTTCTATAAAAGCAATTTCAAGTTATTTTTCTGCATCAATGAATCCGATATCGTCACAGTTCATGGAGAGGTAGGCAGATATCGAGACTTTGCCTGACGTCAGTCATTCCGCTTGCACCAAGTCATAAAAAGTTTGTGATTATATACACCGATCAATACTTCTTCGACGGTGGCAAAAAGTGCAGTCCTGAAAATGTATACAATTTTTTTTTTACTCACCTGTTTTAACAACACGACACAAACAATATTTGCTCATATTGACTGCGAAATAACAGACCGGTTAACACTGAGTGGCCGAGCTGATGCACGTCCGCTTCGAATCGTAATTATTAACGTCTCCCCTGGGCGTGGGTCGGCGTGCTCACCATCGTATTCTCAGAGACATGCAAACGCTTTATGCGCTCTGACTCGACGCTCGATTTCCGACAACCAGTACTATCAGCAAGAGCGTAGTTTCTGCACGCTCTTCAATTCCCAAATGTCCCTTTCGATGGTGTACTCCCCCTTACAGTTATAGTGTACCCAGTAGCACCATGAAAACGACCTTCGCTTATTGTTCAGACGTATGGTCGGAATGATCATGGATCATTCCTCCAGCAAAGGAAACGGAAAAGAAGTGGGCAAGAACCATAAAATAGGTAAAAAAGAGGGAAACCCGTGGGACAGCGCGAACCGCACATTAAATGAAGCTTTGCCCTGATCACTTGCGTGTAGTCCGTGAACCAAACCGGAAGGAAGGACGTGATTGATAAGAGGGAGAGATTGCTATAAATGAAAAAAGAGTCCTTGTCGATTGTGGATATTTCAAGCAGGAAGTAAAGATCGTAAACTGTGAGGGAAGCCAAGATGGTGAAATCATGCCTGGCTAATAGGTTCTCCACGTTGACCAGCGCCATTTTCCTACATCGAAGCATCTCCAGCATTGGCTTTCTTCAATTTGTTCTTCTTGCTTCACGCATTTCGTTCCATCGGAACGTTCCGTTCATATGGCATTCGTGTAGCTGTAGTAACCCTTGCCGTGCCGCATGTAACAAAGTCAACCAGTGATGTTCACTACTGTTAAAGTAACACCATGAAAATGACCTTCGCTTACAGTTCAGATGCTTGATCCGAATGATTGTGGATCATATCACCAGTAAAGGGAACGGAAAAGAGGTGGGCAAGAACCACAAAATAGGTAAAAAAGAGGGAAACCCATGGGACAGAGGGAACCGCACATTAAATGAAGATTTAACCTGATCGGTTTGCGTGTAGCTCGTGTAGCTCGTGTAGCTCGTGAACCAATCCGGAAGGAAGAACGTGATTGATAAGAGAGAGAGACGGCCATAAATGAAAGGCGGGTCCTTGCCGATGGTGGATATTTCGGGCAGGCAGTAACGATCGTAAATTGTGAGGGAAGCCAAGACGGTGGAGTCATGCCTGGCTAATAGGTCCTCCACTTTGCCCAGTGCCATTTTCCTACACCGAAGCATCTCCAGCATTGGCTTTCTCCAATTTGTTCTTCCTGCTTCACCCATTTCGTTCCATCGGTGCGTTCCGTTCATATGACATTCGTGCAGCTGTAACCCTTGCCGTGCCGCATGTAAAAGGAACAACCGGTGGCGCTCCCTTTTTTATCACTCCAACCTCGCCTCTCTTCCAACATGTCTTTTCATCTTCTCCAATATTGGCTGATGAGCGGACACACCCCCGAATGGCATTAATGTCACTCGGAGCTCTCACATTGATAGTCTCACCTTTCGGAAACGATTGTGGTTATTGGATACGTTCCATTGGCCTCTTTTCCGCAGACCGAAAACTCCTTCGTAAGGTGGTTTTATCATTTTTACGCCATCGGAGGGTGCTATACGATACTACACTTTGGCATCGAATACTCAAAGATACGAGAATGGGAGGATCGACGCAGTAGCGGGCGAAATGCGAGGACACGAGACTAAGTCACTTTTTCCGAGGAATCTACTTAGTCGATTACATTTCAGAGTAATTTGGTTGCTTCTTACAATTTGGGCGACACTCTTCGAGATCTGTCACGTGCAGAATATAAGACCATGTGTTTTAGCAATGCTGTACTCCTCTTCAGTCGAATTATCATCACCATGTGCCTAATACATTAGTAGCCAAGTATCATGGTTACTATGCTGATGTCACGATGATGCTAAATTTGCTTATGGTCATTAGACTGCCTCAAAAAAATCTTTTTTTTGAACTTGTGATAGTAAATTTTACTTGTCGAATTGTATACGATTTTTTACAGTAGTCCTACTAAGGAAAATGTCAATTTGTGTTGGGTAACCGTTTTCTGGAAAAGTTAAAAAAAAATATCTCTTTACGCGAAATTGCATATCTTGAATACTACGCGTTCTACAAAGAAAAATTATGATATCCGTCCAAACGAATGGTTCAATTTTCTACGGGTTAATAAATTCGGAAATACTAACTTTTCACCAGGGTCAATATTAGGGTCCAAACTATAGTTTATTGTTGTAGCAAGTAAAAAAAAACTCTAAAAATCATTTTTTTCGGTAGTTTGATGTCATATTTAAATAGGAGATTACGTAATCTATTTCTAACAAAAATGGAATTTTTAAGAGTCATTCTTATGCACATTCACTACAGATACGCTCTCCGATTAATCTCCTAAAGTAGACCTAATTTTAGAAGCGAAGTATAAAATGTATTTCCAGTTTTAAGAAATATGAATATGACAACCTAAAAGGAAAATATGTGAGGGTACAAATATTTAATTTGGAAAACCTACGATAGACCGCGCGAAAGAAAGAGAGCGCCACGTTATGGGCTGCTCTCCCGAAATATGAATTGTCGTGTCGCGCATGCTCGTCATGATTGACACAGGTGAAATCGCTAAATATGGATCGAAGATCTTCCTCTTTCGCTCTGGGGACGTCGAGCCGTCTACTTCGGACACCACCTCTTATTGACTGGAGAAGCTACAGTTTTCTTGACGAGAGTCCATGCGATCGTGCGTGGCCTGCCGATTAATCATAAATCACGTGGATGGTCTATCTTGTACGAGTTCTGCGAACCCCAGAGATTTTTCCGAAAGAGTCAACGAGGAAGGGTTTTTCAACAATTTCGAAGATGAGTAATTCGCAATTATTGTAAAACAAAAAATACGTGCACGTGTAAAAGACGAATATATGAATGCAAGGAATGAATATAAATTTGTATGGGTTATGTAAAAATGTCGCTGATAAATAATTGTTTAATATAAAAACAAATATCAATGTAAAAGATCAATTCTCAAATACGATTTAATATACACAAATATAAGTCTATCGTTCAATATGCCTCACTTAATTAATATCGAAATTCCGATCTTATTAGTTCTCATAGTGTTACATTTCATCATCTTTTCTTTTCACTACCAACTCAATTATTTCAATTATTCAAAAATGCAAATTAATATTTCCTATACCAAATGAGTTAAAAGCTAACTAAATAAATAAATATAATAAGAATTTCATTACACAGTGGAGCCCGGGAAAAGGTTCGTTTTAGGGCAGAATTTATATTTGGTAGAGATGTGAATGTGTTCAATGGGCAATTTTTGTGGGCGGTCATTGACATGTTCATGGCACTGCCAGCTCATTTGGTTTTGATATTTGTTCATAAATTATCGGTCGTTGTAATTTCTTCATAACTTATCTGTCCCCGACCGGAAACGAATAAAATGTGGTATTGACAAATGGCGCCATTTGCGTGCGGGAATGTTATTAGCGCAATAACAAAATGCAGTTACGTAAAATAATCGTCCTGAAATTGCCTTGCTTTGATAGTGCTGGAAATGGCTAAACGGTATGCAACAAGGTTGAGCGAATGATGCGGTACAGCATCATGAGGAGAGGTTAATTGCGTTTCAGCTGAATATTTACGTCGTTGAAAGCGTCAAAGGGAATGATGGTACGTGCGATTGTATACCTAATTAAATACCGCTCTTGTGGCAGCCTTGGGTGCGGACATAGTACAAAGAGCATCGCAGATTATTGGAAGCCTCGGTGTCTGCTATTGCAGCTACTATACGGCCTGATGCAGTTCAACAAAAACAGTGTTACACCTAACATCGACACGTAGTCTACGTAGGTCCATTAAACGGGCTGAAGTAATGCAAAATCAATTTGCAGATACTATGAATATTTTCATTGATTTTATAATATATTTATACTATAATATTCATATTTGCTTCAATTTTTTATGTTATTCTTCCAACTGAAAAATGCATGCAGAAATTTGTTCAGATTTCTTTTTATCGAAACTTTTGAGTCATAAATAATTAAAGCTATCTAAAGAACGCCCTAATTTAAAAATCCAAAAAAATTCTCAAAAATACGAGGATGTGCAACAAAACGTCTGAACCATAGACCAGAGTGGGCCGAGACCTCCTGCTCCGTATGGACCCCACATGCCCTTTTATTGTCTAGGGTTGTAAATGTAAATTTAGCCGCAATAAATTGCATATATCCTGGATAAATGTGTCACTGAACTCTATAGAAAAGTTGCAGCTGTAACTGTATGATTTCTGACGCTTAGGCTGATTGCCATGTATTAATTCCTAGTGATCCTATTGGCACATCGTTACATTTCACCCAAATTGGTATATATGTTCTAAATGCCGCTGGAATATACGACGCGACTATCGTTCCCTTTGCCTATATACTTGCAGTACCTCAATCACCATTTGAAGCATCGGCGCAAGCCGAAACGTTAAAGCCCTCCCGAAGTGGCCCCGGTCCGATTGACACGAATAGTGAACCATCGAGAGAATGCGGGCCGGCGTTTCTATACCACAGAAACCAGAATCGTTCGGGCGACGATTTAACGCCTCACCAATGACCGATTCCATATAGCACCCAACGCGTTTCAGAGCATCGCATCCGCAGAGGTACTACCTGAACGCACACCCAAAAGGCCACTGCCTACGTACAGTAGCGCAGTAATACCGCGTAACACTTCTGCAAACCACCCGGCATTCTGCGGCCGCCCATTACCACCCGACGATTTATGACATACGAGATTGTCTACCCGAATCGCCGTAATTTTCCACGTTATGGGTGAGCCGTTAACGTTCCCGAGACGCTCCCAACGCTGGTACTGAGCCTCCAGTGTGTATGCGACGTTGGTACCTGATGCGCTCTTTCAAATACATCGCTATTCTCACTTTTAGCTAAAACCTACACATTCACATGACGATACCTAGCATTATGGCAGTGATGTGTGTTGTAATCGGTCGTTTTTAGTAGGGGTTGGAAAGCGGCTACGATGTGACCAATTTCCAGGGGGTTAGGGAAATAAAGAAAGAATGTTTTTTGGAGTGTGAATTTCATATGGGAATTTCTTTTATTCAAAGCAATTTATTTTAATCAATGCAATGTTCTCTTTGAAAGCAAAAAGAAATTTTTTAAATAAACCAATCAAATTGAAACCACCCGTTTCTTTTCGAACCGTCTATTCGGTGGAAAAATCTATCCGTCCAAACGCAAGATTTTATTTTCTAAGTGTTAATCGAATGACAAATAAAAAAAGGCCGTAGCTAATTTTTCACGTGGGCGAATATTAGGGTCCAAATTATAGTTTTTTTATGTGGCGAGTAAAAAAAAACATTAAATTTTTTTTTTTTTTTAGTAGTCTCATCGCCAACGGTCGTTTGAATTGTCTCAATGACAGCCATATTATAATTTTAACTTAGCTGGATTGAACCATAGATTAAGTCATCATCTGCATATTTATGGCATCCGTTTCTTAATTACATGGATTAATGAATTGTTTTCTTTGTGATGTTTCAGGTGAGTACATAACTGGTCGGAACAACGAAAGCAATACAAGCACAAAACGCAAGTACAGTAATGAAACATATGTGAAACATTCTTTTAAAAAAATGGCACTTCCATTACAAATCTTGCAGCTACTCACAGCAATATCCCCTTGATTTGACAGTGAAACTTAATTTTGATTTCTCAAAAAATCACCACATAAAAAAATGGTACGTTTCTAATATTTGGGAGATCTTTACTACACGGAGAGAATTTTTTTGGAAATGATCTCGAAAAAAATGTGGGGATTAAACCCAGACAGCATAGTAATCTGGAAATAATCCGGCATTTTGGGGAATTTTACCATGCTGTCGAGTAAAAACATATTATGCGCGTCTACAACGTGGTTTGGGAAACATTGCCATGCGTAGTAACTATCCCCTCGAAGGAGATATGGCGATAACTATGAAGAGTGGTTAAAATGGTCACATGCCTAACTGCATTTTTCTCGCTACAGTATGGTAAAAATCACCATACGAGTGTCCACATAGACTCAATACAGTACAGCCCCAAAAATAGCCATACATGTGTCGATATATACATATCGACACATGTATATGCATTAGGGCTGTTCAAAAAAACATAATTTTCTTCTAATCGGTTGTTCCTGAAATGCTGTATTGATTCTCACAAAAAAATGTTTTCGCGAAAGCTGGCAGTTGTGCGATGATATTAAGTACTGCCGCATCAAGACCAAAATTCATGAAAAGCGACGATTTTTATAAATTTTTTATTTTACGTGGTGAAGCGCTCATGGAGATTGTGGTTGCTTTCGATAGACTATGAAATTGTGTAAAGGCAGAAACATGTTCGATAATGTTTAGTACTGCCGCATAGACATTGAAGTTACCAAAATAAAAAAATTAAATCCTTTAAAACATTGAAATATTCGTCTGCTCATCGACTATTTCGTGCGATTTCAAATGTAAAAATGGCTCTTGAAACGGGACTCATGTATGATCATAATCATGATGATGATAAGCGATTTTCGAATTTTGGGAAACTGCGATATCGATGCGGCAGTACTAAATTTGATCATACAGGACTCCCGTTTCATGAGCCATTTTTTTCATTTGAAAACGCGCGAAATAGTCGATGAGCAGATGAATATTGCAATGTTTTAAAGGATTTCATTTTTTATTTTGTTAACTTCAATGTCGATGCGGCAGTACTAAACATTATCGAACATGTTTCTACCTTTACACTATTTCATAGTCTATCGAAAGCAACCACAATCTCCATGAGCGCTTCACCAAGTAAAAAAAAATTTTTCTGAAAATCGCCGTTTTTAATGAATTTTGGCCTTGATGCGGCAGTACTTGATATCATCGCAAAACTCCCAGCTTTTGGGAAAACATTTTTTTTTGTGGTAATCAATACAGCATTTCAGTAGCAATCGATTATAAGAAAATTATGTTTTTTTGAACAGCCCTAATATGCATACAATGTAAAAATTACCACACGGCCATGTATACAGTCCTGCGACTGTTTCAGTAATTGCAATACGGCAATGGTAACCGCGACTTAAAAATGGAATCTATTGGAGCTCAGGAAAGGTATAAAAGATCGTGTTATGTATAGGAAAATGTGGTATATAAACGAATAAAACAATGGCATATTTATTTAAATTTCACGTTTATTTTTATACCCAGCGTTTCGTTACATAAAAATAACCATCACTTAACTTGTTGACTTGAGTCACGTTGCAGCTGTACAAATCCTGAATTGTCAGACATTTCCAATCAAATTGCTCGGCGTCGCGAATTTGGTATGCCTGACTGTGGCGATGAAAAAAACAATTGTAGATAGCTTTCGTAATTAAAACGAATGTATTGTTTTCACCTACTACTATCTTTACTTTACTATCTTGTGCCCTAAGTATTTTATTTCATTTGTTTCATATAGCTTCTCTTTCATTGCGAACCTACAATTAC
The DNA here is from genome assembly GCA_963970395.1 of Ephialtes manifestator. Taxonomy (NCBI): domain Eukaryota; kingdom Metazoa; phylum Arthropoda; class Insecta; order Hymenoptera; family Ichneumonidae; genus Ephialtes; species Ephialtes manifestator. The sequence goes on along the minus strand of OZ019974.1, from coordinate 34,380,741 downwards.
TACTATTATACAATTACCTACAATTTATACGCAATGTATCTCTATTTTTCGATAATCTTCACGAAGCTGGTAGGAGTGGTTCCCAGTTTACAGAGAAAAATTACAATGATGTCGAGAAACTAAAATATGGGCATCATTGCTATTATCAGTTACTTGCATATTTCTACACACAGTGCAACGACTTGTATACCCATGGGATAAAACCCCAGAATGCCGCAATATTTCTCGATTGCAACATTAATTATAGGGAGAATTTCCAAAAAATCTCTCCGTATACGTATTGTAGTAAACATTAAGTAAAATTTTCAGGCATATAACAAATCATTCGCACGGATTTTTATCCGCAACTGGTGGAATGATCCAATTATACTATTAGTGTTAATTCTGAGATGTTGAAGTGAAAATTACAACAAGATTTATGGACCTAAATAGACACTGTCGCGGCGTTAAAACGGTGTTAATATTAACCCTGATTTTTTACAGTGTCCAAGCTATAAATTATCCTAATGATATTGAATGTCAATGTTCCATGACTAGAGGTTTAAAGCAAAAAATACAGTTGTACTGTATTAACGTACTACGTGATCAGGACTACAAAAATATTTGTACAAATGATCCACCTAGTAAAGTTCTGCATCGGACCATTGTTGTTTCTCTTGTTCCAGCAGTTGAAACTGCACGTGGGATAAAAAGAGTCGTTTGATTTTTTTCTCACATGCCGCAGTCTCACAATCCCCATACAAGTCCGTTGGTCATCCATAGTTGCAGTGTTGGATTTTAGATTTATCGATTCAAATTTCGCGTGTACATTCCCGTTACATCAGCCTCTGAAAAGGGTTTATGGAGGGATAGTGCGATCCCGGAAAGAGGATGTTTTTTCACCGCTTGAACCCACAGCCAATTTCGCAAGGCTTTCGGTAACGACCCGTCCGTTCGAGTGAACGAGGAAAGAAGAAAAAGGGAATGAGAGAGACAAGAAAAGACGGTGGTGCGCCCTTTTTCGTAGGCGATCCACCGACGGAACGCAGGACGGTCAAGTGAAAAATACAGTGGTAACTTCGAAATTTTCTAAAAAAAATCCTGGAAAAATTCCTAAAAGTATTTTGAGATCCCATCTATGGAATGGTGGAACAGGATATTTTTAATTATTATGTTTTTGATTTTATTATTAATAAAATACACAACTTCACGATTTTCGCTGTCAATAATGATAGAAAAATTTTAAAAAAAGCTTAAAAATCATTTAAAAAATTAATGAATGCAAAACGGAAAACAGAATAATTTTAAATGTTTCAGAGTTCGATTAATAGCGGATAGGGACTTGTGCATGTGTGCCTTTGTATATGCACGACGTCAAAACGGTACACAAAACTACGCAAAGTGAAAAATCATAACTTTATTGCTATTCATAAAAAGTTTTAATCCTTTATATGCTATATGCTAGATATGTTTATTTTTTAAATGATTTTTAGTTCTTCTTTCATTTTTATACGTCTCACCGTTTTTGAGATAACAACAATTATTTTAAACTATTGTTGTAAAAAAGCTATGATAGTTATCGACCTTCGACCAGTCTCATTGTTCGTAGTACAAACAAAAGTCATTACACAAATTATTTGAGATTTTTCTGTAGCTGGATTTAAAATTTATAGCGAATTGACGTCAGATGAAAGAGAATAAAATCAATGAAAATTACACTATTAGTCATTAACAAATCAATAATAAAGGGTTTTATAATAATCTTTATCTCGTATTTTTCCGATGTCTGGTTTACAAGCTACTGTTGTTTAAATATGAAGTTTTTAAGGCGCGCGTGTCCCGGCCAACGAAGGGTTAAGGGATCTTTCCAGTGTGGCGGCCCAAAAAATAGCCTATTTGCACGATTTTTTTTCGGACGGTTACTATACGCCGATCAATCTGAATTTTTTATGACATATTAAGGTAATCACGAATGACAGAAAATTATTTTTTATAAGACGATTTTAATTGTTGAAATATTTTTTTTTAATTGTTGAAAATAATGTTGATAAAAAAGATAGCCTCATGGTGGACATCCTAGCGGTCGCAAATTTGATCTAAAAAAAAATCCCCTAAGGGAATATTAATTAGTATGCGATTGGCTATGGAGCTATGGAGGCTTTTTTAAATCAAAATTGTCAAAATGGCGGCGGTTTGAACAAAAAGTACCGATTTTAGCCGTTTATTTCGACCGTTTTTCTTTTTAAAAAATCTGAAGATTTCAAAAACAAAAAAGCTTCCATAGCACGATAGAGAGTAGCGTGAAGAGTGTTCTTCTAAAATTTGAAAACGATCGCTTGAAAATTGTTCCCTGGAGAATGTCCACCGTTTTGAAAAATGGCGTTTCGAGAAAAACGCGTTGAAAGTTTCGAGTGTAGAAATTTCATATACCTAAATTGTGTACTTACGACTAATCGGCGATGCCAGGTCCATGAAAGATGCCAGCGAAGCATTTCGAATTTCGCTTTAAAAAATTGAGAGGATGTTTTTGACCGTATATACTAATGGATAAGACGGAAAAAAAATTGATTTTTTTTTCACACTGGAAACATCCTTTAACGCCCTTTTGTCCTGTAAGCTTCGAAAACTTGATCAAATTTCGCATGCAGATTCTCGCTACTTCAGCCTCCGAAAAGAGTTCAGCATTTGCTTCAGCTAGTGCGATGCCGGAAAGAGGATATTTTTTCATCGCCGAACCCACAGCCAATTTTGCAAGGCTTTCGGTAACGTCTCGTCCGTTTGAGTGAACAAAGAACGAAGAAAAAGTGAACGATAGAGACAGGAAAAGACGGTGGTGTATCCTTATTGGTAGGCGATCCACCGCAGGAACGGAGAACGGTCAAGTGAAAAACGAAGTGGAAACTTCTAGGCATCAGTCATCGTGGAAGAATTTGTATTCCAAAGTGAGGGTGCGCGACGTCCTTCACTGGTTCATTGCTCGCTGGCTCAGTTGTCTGGTCTCCAGTTTGAACCAACCGGGTAGCGGGCTCGTTGTTCGATGTCAGAATCCTCCCTTCCGTAACCTTATCGTCGCTCGGTCCATCAACTTGACTCCCGTGTCCGACGGTCCGAGGCTAGCCATAAATTTCGGGACCACCAGCGGCATCACCCTTGCCCAGAAACTGCCTCAGGCTTGCTTACTCTACTCTATGTTGTGGAGTACCCAGACTGCAACTATATGTTCATAGTTTAGGCATAGCCGGTGCCGCCGGCTACGAGGATGTTGCTATCTCATCGCGATAAGCCGCGTTGTCAGGGTAATAATCCCGCCACCACCCAATCAATCACATTTCCCGTTTGTCATCTCCTTTATCCACAATTCCACGTACATCAAATTAGCGGATTTATCCAAGATTATTTTTAGGTTTTTGGAAACGTGTCGTATTGAGACTTTCTGCTCCGTCGCACACGGAACGAGGCAATGAAATTAATCAATGTTAGCACAATCAAACCGAGAATAATTTGTTTCATTAAAGATTTATATATATATTTACAAATTATAAAAGGACACGATGTGACAGTGCGAGTCGTCAAGCAAGAGCACGTCTCTCTCACCTGAAGATAATAACTCCTTGGCCTACTCAAAGGCAATTCAACATTTGGCGTCCAGACTCGACTTTTCCTTTTTAAGCCTCTATAATTTCTTTTATATACAGCTACACTATCTTTAAACAATAGTAATATTTCGGCGTACATGACTGCGTTCAAGTACCGAAAAGTCGGCGCACCAATGTACCCCTAATAAAGAGATTACCCTAACGCCCGCTGGACTCTCAAGTCCAGCGCGAACCCTTTTTATTGCAGTGAAAAGTGCGTCACGGGAATTTCCCAAAAGCGAGGCCAAATATTCAGCAGGGTTTCCCAATACTTTCCTACCCTTACGATTCCTTTCGTGATTGGTGAAAAGTAAATCCTCCCACTTTCTTAAAAGATTCTTTGCCCCAATGATATTAGTCGTTATATCGTCAAAGGGAAGACATCACGTTCCCCTTCCTAGAAATAGCTCACAACACCCACTACGAAAGGCATCTTGTTTTTTTTTTAGTTAAGTTAGAATAGTTAGTAGTCGACAAGACTTCGAAGAATGCACATTATGAGTCCACCCAGCGCGGATCTCTGCATTCATTCCGAAGTTGATACTCATAAGTAATCATCCGAAATTCACAGAGTACCAGCGAGAATCCAACAAGAAGATTTCTCCGATTCTCGTGAATTTTGCCGTTAAACAAGCCTTCGTCAATACGTACGAAGAAAGTTCGTGTAATTAATATTATCTTCGCGTTCAATACTATTGTGTAAATAATTGTGAATAAATTACAGTGTTTTAGTTTTATTGCGTTTGGTATCAGGATTTACGACCGTGATTGACACTCGCATCAATAAGTCGAGACGCACTGTGGGCGCGGATCCACTTTCGTTGGTAACGGAACCAAAAGGATGAAGACAAATCATTTGACATAGTGATAGGAACTTCACAAGTTTCTTTGCTGTGCTAACAGAAAATTTGGTAACCCGGTAATTTTTTTAATGGGTTGATAAATATTTTTCTTAGGAGAGCGAATAAAGCTTCACGTCAATATATTAGCAACTGATTTGCCAGTCCAGCAAGATTTTCTCTTCGTGAAATAAAAGATAGTACAAACAATATTCTATTCTCTTTATTTCATTTGTTTTATGCCGAAAAAGGCGAAAAAAAGTTGGGAAATTTTTTTTTTCAGTCGATTGGAGGAAAAAAAATGCTCTGACATACTATAGCATACAATGTAGTTAATCAGCGTATTTTTTATTTTGTTTTATAATACCCACATTTGCAAAATCATGTACACCGACCAACCGCGGATAAAAAACATCATCAGACGCAAAGTTGTTAAACTTATACAATTGTTAATATTTCTCGATAAAATTATTTTCCTACATTGCTTAAAGTGTATATTAATACATATTTAAAAAATAATAAAATCGCATTTGTAGTTACTCCGAAATTAATTCCCAAATAACCCTTAATGTCTTTTCATTTTGTAAGCTTCGAAAACTTGATCCCATATTCCAACTCTTTATCAGTATCTGTATCTCGTTGAGAATTTATAATAAATTTCAGATCCTTTCCACATAATTTATTTCTGCCTGTTAAAAAATAAAATGTCTCCTACTTTCAGGTTGAAAATAATTCCATCCATGTTACATTCGTCGCGGCGTAGAACGCGCCATCAATAGTTTCATCCTTAGGTTTCTTCCCCTTTTTTCTTTTTCCCTTACGCGCTTCACTGATTTCATCCAGAAGCGAAGCTAGCTTTCTGGGGTTTCACACAGCTAGCAGAACTGCGAAACGCAGTCTGGCTTGCATCTGCTGCATAATATATGCCTGCGTTCATTCAAAAAGGAGACGTAATAATAATATACGTACCGCGGGCGCGGCAAGTTGCACTTTTACAACAAGTCGCTTGAGCCGCGATCCAACCGCAAATGTACGTTAAAACACTGCAGGGTTATGCATTCTGCAATGCACTATACCATGTGTACGGAAGATGTATAAAACCTCTATTCACCGTTTGTGCCTCCACATATCGTGAGGCTCACTGCACCACTGCCATCTTTTGTCTTGTCGATCTCAAAGGCGATCGTATCTACGAATAAACTCGCACGTGAATTATAACGGCCGTCAAAGACCGAAGAATCGAGATGTATAGTTTGTGCACGGTAAACCTTATGATACACGTTGATAGAGTCCAAGTATCGTGTAACAAAATATGATACATAGCAAAGGGAGTGTGTCCATACACGTATGAATGCCTGTTTCGCTGGAGATACTTTTGAGTTCGCCAGTCATTCGTTGATAAAACATGCGCTTAGAGAAACTGCGCATTTATGCATTTCCCGGGTTCTTTGGAAGAAGATATAATATGGTTGCATTTGAAAGAAATAGGACGCAAAGTGGCACCAGTGATGGATTTAGGTAATAAACAGTGTAGGCAATTGCCTAGGGGCGCCACCAACCTATCAGGGGCGGCGAGCTGACAAAATCGGCAGCTTTTTTGTTTTTTTTTTTCTTTCAAAATTGCAGACGTTGTAGGTTTGTACCATTTATATATATATATATTCAAGCAAGCTACGAAGGTTGTGTTGTAAATCAACAAAACACATCGGTCGTTTTTGGGGCGCCATTAATTGGTTAGCCTAGGGTGCTGTGAGTCTTATATCCGCCACTGAGTGCCACATTGCTTCCTCATTATTTTTCATTTTTTACAAAGAGTCATTTAAACAATTCCACCTGAAGTCGGCCGAGGATTGACCTCACATTTTTTTAAATTTGAATGAAACTTTTTTTACGTAAACTGTACTTAAAAAGAAAAGAACCGTATTTTTTTGTGTCGTCAACATTTTTTTTTAAAATTATATGTTATTCTTTTTTTTTAAACAAGTGTATGGCGAACTTCAAAAATTAATATCCCCGCTTCTATTTTTAGAGTCAAAAGAAGAAAGTTTTAAAGCCAAAAGAACGAGGATCCATAAAACAATTTTCAAGTACTTATAAACTTGCAAATTACTATTTTTATTAACAATTGAAAACTAACATAATTTTTTTCCAGAATTTCGGCATTTTTTTTCCTTTTTGACAGCCTAAGCAACCGGTGCCTTATAAAATTAAATAAAAGTAGAGTCCCTCAAATATCCATCTCTGAAAAATTGTAAGCGTTACGGGATGAATTGAAGAATTTAGTAAATTTTTTTTTAAATGCCGAAATTTTCGCAAAAAATTATTTTATTTTTCGGTTATTAATAACAATGGTAATTTGCAAGTTTATAATTGCTTGAAAAATATTTTATGGACCCTCATTCTTTTGACTTTAAAACGCGCTCTGGTTTATCTTCCTAGGACAAATAAAGCCGAAGATATTAATTTTTGATGTTCGCCATGCAAGCGTTTTTTTTTTTAATTTTTGTTTAATTTTTTAATTGAACATCCCATAAGATTGAAAAAAACATTTTTGACCAAATATAAAAATACGGGTATGTTCTTTTTTCGAATAAAAAAATGCAAGGTAAAATAACACCCAAATCCGACCTATTTCATGTAGAATTTGCTCATATGAGGAAGTATTTTTATTTTCATTCTTTCCATGGTACGGCTTTAATCGCCTTTTACCGCCCTTCCCACCGTTACTCATATCACTCCCTACCCGCACTTCACTAAGCTAACCTATCTTTCCAATGCGTCCGCAGCCGACTTTAGCTACACTGTACCGCATTTGCCATGGGCACGGGGAAACTGCGGGAAACCCGTACCGGTACAGACGGCCGTACATTCTTCTGATTTCCCGGTGCATTCACGAAAGTAACTTACTTAAGTGTAAACACCGAGATCTCAGAAAAACTGATCTCCCGCTCACTGATTGATGTGCTAGCCGGTGCACGGCTAAACGGTCACCCATCCGAGTTATGACCGCAAACAATGCTGCTCAACTCAGGGGACCGTCAGAGCCGCACACCGACCGCACAACCACCAGTGTCGGTATATGAGGAAGTAATATTGATTAAAATTTTTTAATTACGACTGAAAAAATGAGGGTAATTAATAAACAAATTGGGTTAATGAAATATGGTTGAACAGGAATCATTCGCATATTGTAGTCGGGAGATTAATTCATTAAGGATGTGGTAATTTTCTGACAATGATATGCGAATAATTCATATTTAACCAATTTGTTTATTAATTACATTCATTTTTATCAGTCGAGATTTTTTTATTGTTATAAAATTATTTTTATTTCATCGTTTTTAAAGTAATACTAATTTATTTATTTATTTATTTATTTATTTGGTAAACGGGGCAAGCCCCTTGACAACTACGGCGCGATGGATATTCAGGACCTACAGTTTTAGGTGGGTTCCGAACCACCGGGGATTACAGAAAAAGCACATAGAAAAATTCCATTGGTGCCCGGCCGGGAATCGAACCCGGGCCCCCTGCTTGAGAGGCCGCGTCTCTATCCACTGCGCCACTGCCTTCCCCTTACTTCAACATAAGCGCTGTAATAGTCGCAGCCATCTTGTGGCAAAAAATATCAGGTTATTTACTTGAACCGGTAGAAAATGCTTAAATTTTCAAAAAGGTACCAAAAAATGTAAACTCTTTTTTGGATTCTCACTTAATTTAGTATCAAATATCTACACATTCTACTTAAATTGTACGCAAAAAATTGTAATCAGTTACTTGATCCAGTCTCCGAGTTATATTATTAAAAAAATAATTATGTAAATCTCCATTTCTATGTGTAAGAATATAATTGTACTCACAATATTAATTCCATAGAATCTTGAATAACGGTATTCTACGGTTGAATAGTGGGAAGCTATCGTTTAGCCCTAGACCGATAGGGAGAACAATTTGATAGAAATTTGTCAGATCGTTTCGGGCGATCGCCGAGACTACATCATATTAGTTTATTCTATATATATTAATCATCAATTTATAACTTATCATTTCACTTTTCCAAAACCCTGGCCAAGGATACGACAAGGAAGTCAACCAGTGTGCATTTAATTGAAAAGGTAAGTAAAATATAAAACATAGAAATTGAACTGAAATCTTTTGACAATTGTGAATAACATATACATATCTTGTTTTGATGACATCTCACAATGTGTGTTTCAATAACTTTGTTAAATGTATAAATGTATGTATGCGTGCGTGTATTTATTAAATAAGAATTAATTGTTATAAAATATTTTTGGCCATTTACAGGTGATAATTTTAATAATTTATATGTATTTTGAATTATTATTCGAAAGAATATTTATAAATAGAAATTTTATTGGCCAAAACTAATGTTTTTCGTATTTTTTATTTCTGATTTATTAATATGCCAGACTATTTCAGTATTAATGTGCCAATAATTATTATTTTATTTTTAATCTTATTTTATTTTTAATTTTTAATATTTAAATGTTTCTATTTTGTGTTATTTACATCTACAATTCAATCTAACTTACGCCCATTAGTTTTGTTCATTAATTAACAAAAAGGAAAAAAGGATTTATGGACTTATATTGAAAAATCTTTCTTTAAACATTTAACTCTAAAGTCATAAAGTTAAATTATATCATATTTAAAAAATAATATCATTACATATGAAATCAAAACTACTTTGTCGGTTTTAGCTAAATTTTTTATCAAATATCGCATCATTTTTTAAATTTTAACTCGATAACAGGAAATTAGTTCATGTTAGAGTGATAACAGTTTCAACAAAATCATTTCCATGAACCGGAAGTCCGAAAATAGCGATTTTCTGACAAATCGTTCTTCTGTGTATTAGGGTTGAATTTATCTTCCCAAGTTTGAAGTGAAGTTCGAACTAAACTATGAAATGTAAAAATCGTTGGAATTTCAGTTCAAACTCGGAACTATAAATTACATCCAAAGTCTGTACCACAAATTCGTATTTTTTTCTCGTAAATTTCAAAATGAGAATTTATCCTGGTGTATCAAGGTAAGATAACGAAATAAATGAATATATCAGACGAGGCAACTGCACGCTTGGCTTACTAATTCAGGTATAATCGCGAAAAAGATTATACGAGAAGTCGCTTTAGAGAAGCATTTAATGAGAGAGCTTGCTGCTCGTCTATCGTGCGCTTTACCGCAAAGAAGAAAAAAAAAGTGAGTTTGTCGTAAAAACGAGAGCAAGGAGTAAAATTAGAGAAAAATGGGTAGCCGGTTGGTATGAAAAGAGGCAAGAGTGAAAAAATTTATTACCAGCTCGCTTTGAATTATGAAACAAAGTCTCGCGTTGATGAGCGAACGTATTTCTCTCTTGGATTACCCGCTCTTAAAGCAAATTTCGGAGAACAACGTCGAGAGGCAGAACGTGCGCCGCAAAGATGCCGAAAATTACTTGTCCCGAATTAGGCACAAGCGTTCATTCACTGAAAATGTATGCGGAATACATTTTCATATAGCCGAATATCATTATGAAATATCACCATATATCGCCAAAAAAAGTATTCACACAAATTATTTCCAGTTATGCGTCGAGAGAAAAGATTTCATTGTCGCCAAAGAAATGGATGGATTGATTTTTTTTTCATTGATTTCAACGAAATATTTCTTCGACTTCAATGAAATAGTCCATTTGAATTCAAAAAGAGAACATTTCATTGCCTGTAAATAAACATTTAGTTAGTGAGCTGTAACGCCGCAAAATTGCACGTTACAATAATTGGTGTCGTCCTCCGCGCTCTTCGACTCAAGGGCGATCTCGCAGGGTCATAATAGGAAAATTGGAATATTTATTAATTATTTTTCGATTATTATTTTTTTTCATGTACGACGACGAGAAAGAGACCGACCGATGAATGAAAAAGAGAGATTGTATTGTGATACGCTACACGCGTCCCGTCGACTTCCCGGAAAAATCTACGGACTTCGCGAGCTAACAGCTCACCGTACTTCATCAGCTGCCTCACCTACACCTCTAAAAACAGTACTTCGCCTAATGGGGAAGGCATTTGCCTCTAGTCAGCGTCTACATCGCATAATATCAGCGCAAGATTCGAGCTTACGCGCTCGAAAAGGGCCTAGCGCATGGTTGGTAGTATAGCGAGCTACCAAACCTTGATGCGCACTGATAACAGCTACGCTAATTTGACAATTCACCTAGCGAAGAGTCAGATCCCGCCTCTGCGTGAGAGCGCTTCAGCGCTTTCACCCGATTAGAGCAATTTTGAATATCTAAGAGTGGGGAGCAAAGTTCGCGAGCAAGATCGATCGCGATCTCTAAAGGCTTTTTCGCGGATATCGTTGAGCGGGGAGGATGTTCCGTAGATTGTTAATTGTTGCGAGGAAGTGCGTTGAACCTCCGTTGAGGAAAACTGTCCTAGGAGTAACTCAAGAGTCGTCTCTCGTCCCGGTGAGCTCCATACACTATTTTTGTATTATTTTTCTGGTCTCTCAATTGTATTTATTTATTTTATTTAATCGCGAGTGCTGTAATTGTATTGTAAAGTGTGATCATGCTGGTCGTGTTTGACTCTCCGCATAGAGAATGATTTTCATTAAAGATCTTTGTCGTGTGTTGCGTTATAACGAATTTTCTCTGACGTGTGAGTGTGCTTTGCTGGCGGCTTCGAGCTATTTTTAATGTAAAATCATTGTGTGAAAACTAAAGTCTCCGTGAATAATTGTTTCTAGAATTATCAGACGTGTGCGCGAATCGCCCTTAAGCCTTCGTCCCGGAAAAGCCATAGTGTTAAGTTTGTGAGTGTGTGTGCGGTCCGTATGTGTGCCCTTGGTTGTTCCGTTAATAGCGTCCTTTGGTTTTTCGTGAGGGACTTAATTTCAAGGCCATATTACGTGTGATAATTTTTGTCAAATAATTTCATTGGTCGAGTCGTTTGTCGCGTTTTTTTATTTGTTACGCGTCCCTCACGTCCCTTGTAAATTGGTTAGTTGAGAGAGAGTGTGTGTGCGTGCGAGTGGTTTATCGTTTGTCGGGCAATTATTTGAGTTATAATTTATTTAGTGGCCAAAGTGTGGCCACTGAAAAGAGATATTTTACGTGGACATTTTTATTATTTATTTGTTTCTATAAATTCATTGACCTTTTGAATAAATTAAATCGTTGTGAGTGCCGTACTTAGTTTTGTTGGAATTATTTATTTATTAGTAACTTACTTTAGTTAAATTTTCGTTACAGAGCATATAATAAAGAAACAGGTTCATTGTTTTAAAGAGACGTTTTCATTGGTTCAAAGATACGTTTTCATTGATCTCTCTCTCGCACCTAACCTCACTTTTTTGTTTTTCGGTTCTCCCGAACGAAGAGTTTCGAGTTTCGAGGATCCAGAAGCTTAGCTTATTTCTGCCGTACTACTTTACATACTCACAAAATTTGAGCTTTATCTGCCGCGTACTTCAGGAAAAACTAGGTTTCGAAATTTTAAGTTAATAAGAAGAAGGTATCATTGAATCAGAGACGATATCTTTGAAATCAATGAAAAAGGTTCATTGGTTTAAAGAAATGTTTCTTCGAATCAATGTCACTACTTTTCATTGAGTTTGAGATCATTCAAAGAAAAGATAGTATCGAAATTCAAGTATTTCATTTAATTGGCAAAGATTTCCGTGAATCAATGAAACTTTTTCTCTCGGTGTGGAAAAATTGTAAAAATTATATGTTTTCCTTAATGATTAAACATAATTGTATGAAAAAAAATACATATATAGAAATTTCTATTAAATGAGTGAGAACCCTAGAATTTTTCCTCTTCAGTATCGAATTCTCTGTTAAAAAAGTATTTTTCGAGTAACTTTCACAGCACATTAAAATGATTTTTTATTGAAAAAGATACGATTTTTTTTAAACCTGAAAAAAGTTATAGTTTCACGACTATTTCAACATTTTTTTGGTTCATCCAGAAGAAAAATATGACAATTAGAAATTCATTTGGTTTTTTTTCTTATTCGGACAAGAATTACGAACTGCATCTTTCCCGCCAATTCGAAACTGAAGTGGCAAGTCGCTCACAGAAAGGACTCATTGCTTTGCAAGTTATTATTGTATCTACTTTATAAAAATTATTCTTACACTTCAAATACATAACAAAATATGTCCCAAAATTCGCTGGGCTAAGTTATTTTTCTCCCTTCCAAAAATATCCTCGAAAAAAATCTTTTTTTTTGGGTCTTCTACAACCAAATAGGTTTGAAGGGTTTATTTGAGTCAAATACGAGATCTATTTAAAATTAATAAAAATTTATTTCCATCAAATAGAATTTATTGTATACAAATAAATCGTATTAATTTTTGATAAAATTTATTTGATTCAAATAAAATGTAATTTATTTTAAATAAATCCCATATTTGATTTAAATAAACTCATGAGACCGATTTTCCTGGGTGTAAAGCAGGATCTCCATTTAAGTGTGGGAGTAAGGGAAAAAAATTTAATTTAAAAATTCAATATCATCCAAATTCTCTTGCACATAAAAATGACTAATGGACTATATTGTGGGTACTCGATGAAAGGATTTTTTACTGTTGTCTGAATTGCGTATGCCTTTCAATATTATCTTAAGCAAAGTGCTTAGGTTTCCCACTCTGCGCATAATTCAGGCCAAACTGCTACGTAGATTGGGCTAGTTGACGTCTCATTTTCTTCTTCATAAAAAGATTACACCGACTAAGTGGAGCAAACTATTTCTTTTTCATTCTGAAATCAAAGTTAATGACCGATTTAGAAAATATCCTAAAATTTATTTAGTAATAATTATATCACTTGGAAAATATGACCTATTATTAACATTTGCTCCACTTAGCCGGTATATCTTTTTACGAGAGCGGCTCGTTTAGGCCATAATTGATGCGGTGGAAGCGCACATAGAAAAACGAATAGTTACGGACATTTCGCATGAGAGCAGATATAGTGACACTAGCCAATAACTACAAACAATTAATCATTCCATGTATAAATTTATAGATCATAATGAGCTCTGCCTTAAGTCTACTTGACGAAAGGGTACCTATCTTCAGTTCAGTACCCAAAAAATTCAAGTAGTGGCCATCAGTTACTCTAAATATAAAAAAAACAGGTAGCGGACAAATTTGTGTTGTACTTGCTCAACCACTACAATATACGACTGATAGAATGGAGCCCAAATGACTGAGGCATTTTTCAGTGTAGGACGAACAAGAGCACAATACAAGATTTTCAACGACAATGGGTTCCAAAAATCAACTGCGTTGCGTCTAATGAAGCCTAAGGTACGCAGATCACGCCCGCAGACATTCACCACATGAAATTTGAAGTTAAGCGACGATGTAAAGTAAACACCCAGGTCCTTCACTAAAGACTCCCACACACAGAAAGAAAAAAGTAGTTGTAAAAACTGATTTATCAGTCCCGACAATCAATCGAAATAGTCAACTACTCGGTCGGTTGAAGAAACTGTAACCTCGTTGGTAGAGTATCGATAGTAACAATGACCAGCTGAGATCATAACCTCAACTCACCGGTTGGTTGGCGTAACGGATCATTTGGATTGGATAGCAGCCGTGATAGTTGTGGGGACCAAGTTTATTTATTTATTTATTTTACAGTGGACGGGTCAAGCCCTTGAAAATACAATAATAACATGGTGACATATAAGTACAAATCTAGACAAACATAGATGTAAGTAACAAATATAATAGCAGTAACGAAATTTTATTCATCAAATGTATTCACGCAGAATCAGTTAATGTTATGTATTGATTAAGAGACCGCAAAAAAACCGAGAGAGGTTGGCGAAAAAAATCGATAAAAGCCGACGCAGCATTGTCATTACGGAAAATCCGTGTGAGCGACACATTATGCCCATAATTAGTACGGCGAGTACTGTGACGTATTTTTCGTGAGCATAATCGGTAACAAATAAAATCAAATTTTATTCGGTAACTACATCACGATACTGTCACCTTCGGCCGTCCACTCTCGTTCGCGCATCCGCAAACCCGGTGGGCGCCAGTTAATTTTTGTTTCACCGGTATTAACTAACCGGTATGCCCGAGGAATCGAGTTGATCAGGCTCGACTCCAACCAGATCGAAAGTTCGGAGCAAAAACTCACGATCGAGAACAAAATCAAAGAAGACGGTAGCTTAGTTAATTTTTGGGGTCGCGTAAAATTAACAAACGCAACTGGATGCGCTTGCGAGAACGAACGGTTGCGGAAATGCACGGCCGCTCAGACTGCTAGGTTGTGGTAGAGAGGGTCGAGGTATGACCCAGTAAATAGCTTTCTTGGAACGAGATCTTTAATCGAAAATATTCGATTAAATTAATTAAAATGCGAGAACAACTCACCCAAAATTATTGCTGCTAATTCCGGGGAACGATAACAAAATCCCAGAGGAATTACGAGAACACAGTGCACTCACGGCACTGAATAAAGTACGGGAACTTTAGTTTTATTCAATCGAATAAAACTCACGAAAACGAGAGCATATAGCGTACGATGTACGCTGGCCACAGAGCGCGAGAACTACGCGAAAGACGCGCGCGCGAACGACAGAAAAACTGTCAACACGGGAGCGCTTAATTAGACTCGAGGCACCTCGGCGGTGTCCCGAGCCAGACTGATTGTCTCCAACAATCATCGAAATCTCGTCATAATAATTATTAATCCCTCCCAAAATCCCTTACTCGAGAACTACTGCCCTCTCCCTCGAATCACCTCGTAACTATATCGGGAACGCAAATCATGCCGGTAACATTTTCGAAATCTATACAATTGCCTCTCTTAATGCTTCGCGCGAAAACGGGCCTTCTCAGCACACCTATGCACTATACTGCAACAGGATGCTCCATCCTTTGCAAACAACCAACAAAACTCCACCCGTTCTCTAGCGCAATACATTTTCTCAATAGGGCGCCGGATTTACACCGGTCTACAACTAATCGTAAGACTCGTTCGGTGACTCTTGTCTGCCGGGCTGCTCGTTTCTTTGAGCTCTCATCCTCGCGACAGATTTGAGTGCACCGATCTACCGAAACTTTACAACAAAAATAACAAAACCTAAGAATTACAATTCTTAGCTAAACCGAGAACGTAAATTCGAGAGAAAGCAGCTCGAAAACGCTGAAAAATAGCAAGTAACGATAACACAAGCCCTTGTGATCGTGATTTCCAAAAAATCACGTCACAGTACATACATAAAAAATAGAATGATTGCGCACATTGCGCATAGGCACTGATACAGTGACTGAGGCCCAAAGATCCGGGTAGTTCACAATGGAGTGGGTAATTTTATATAATATATGTAAGTTGTTGATCATATGTACTATTTTTGCTACCAATCGAAAAAAGTTGAGACTACAATTCCGATTTAGTTTCAGTAACTAACACGCGGGCACAGCATATGCTGGAATTGGTAGCCAGACCTACTTTTTTCTTTCCGTGCACAATCGCTGAATAATTTAGGCAATACTCACATAAGAGAGGCTGTGCAATTCTATAAAAGGAAATAACCATACATTTCGATACATTTAAAGAGTCAAGCAGAGAACCTACGTTCTATATACTCACTGGTCTAGCGCATACGTATCGTACCATAACACTTCTTGTCCCGTGTGTGCTATTCGATATCGACACACGCCGCTTCCATTTCATTATCCTGCCCGCGGCTCGAGGTCATAGAAGTCGTGTCCCTAAAGCCGTTTGAAAATATCAGCATGGAAAATGGTGAATTTCAACATCAGTCGGTATGGAGATCAAGAAGGAGTTTGAAAAAGACGACGAGAGAGTCAATGCCAGCGGATGAGAAATCTCTTTGTGTCAGGATGATACTAGGACGATGAAAACGCTACCAGAGGCGATACACCGGTGTGTCAAGTTGACGGAGATCCTATGACTCTGTAGTCCGTTTTTTGCCAAAGACGAAGAAAAAGTAAAACGAGAGAAAGGAGGTGAAATCGAGCGGTCGACAGTGGGTCCAAACCGGCGGCAAAATCAGAATCAGTATAGTGCCCACTGGGATCCGGTGGCGTTCCTTTTATGTTGGTCGGTACCTCAAGAGATTCCGACCTGCATATGTGAATACCATTTGCCTATATTTCACGGTATACTGGGGATACTCCACATATAGACGCATTGGGTATATTACCAGACGAAAATGTCTCTGCAGTGAAAACGAGTCTCTGTAGCTCTGTATCTGTGCCGCCAATGCGACAGACTAATCATTTATACTATCTACCCCTCTCGTATAACTCTGCTTTGAAAATCACTCAAAATAACGAGACAGCCAACTTGTCGATGTGACATATTGATGCTCCTCCAATGACGTTTGAATATACGTAATGGAGACAGAATTATTGATGCACGTGCTCGTGAGTCTTATTATGAAATATGATACAGACAGAATTGCAAAATGCTGAAGCCGGCCCAGTTAGTGGCATCGAAAAGAACACAGAGAAAAATGTTTTGTTGGGTGATGCACGAACGTGATTTTTTCTAACCAATTTAAGTGAAAGTATATCGCATTAGCACGTCATTTTGTATGAGTAGTATTTCCGTTGGGTGGTTTTAAATAGGTTATGTTTACCAATTTATTGCACGTACTTATCACTGTGATTAGTTAGCACAAGATCTTGGACTAATCGATTAGTAATGCTAACCAACCGTTGGTAATTTTTGTTGTTGTTTTTTTCGTATTATTCTTGTCGTTGCGATAGTTTGATAATTAAAAATACCATATTATGATAAATTTATGGCTTTTTACAACATCATATCGGTTTTTACAAAAATATATCAACTTGCACCGACGCTTTAAAAAATATATTTATTCTAAGTTAGCACTTTAAAGTGTGTATGTCTCCAAATATGTTTTTATTCTATAACACAGATTTTATTTTTATTAAATGCAATATGCGACCATGTATTAATATCTCTGATGATGAATACACTCGGGACTTTAAAGTTTAATAAATGTATATAAATAATTTTGTGTTTTACACAGAATTTATTTTAACGATATGGACTGGTTATGCCATGTTTGCAGTGAATAATTCCTAGAGTTATCGGAATATTATTTATTAAAATCCAGAAATATATGCTTTTACCTCTTTTTGAGTAGGTCACTCCCTTTACGCTTCTCTCGAATTTTACATGAATTTGTGATTTCATTAATCCAACTGTCGCTTTTTATCATGGTAGAATATCGATGAGATAGTCGTGCATTGCGGTATGAGAGTGTGCAGTTGGCAGGCCATGCGAGTGCAAATAATATTCTATCTCACAGAGCAGTGCATCTGAATGAATTGAAAATTTTGCTGGTAGGCAAAAGCGTACAGCATTTCACGCTTTATTTAAACGTTGGCAATTTAATCGTTACTACTATAAAAACCGCCTTACAACTAATAATAATCGACTTGCAGACCCGCTGTTAGGTATAATTCATTTTAATTGTCAGGCAGATGCGTTAAGTTTATTTGCTTATTTTTGTTGCCATATTATAAGTCCTACACGGTTATCATTTTTTTGAAAATTAATCAAGAGTCGCGGTAGCGACTCGACGCCAAGTTAAAAAAGAAATTAATGTTGCCTTCACACTACGATTTTTCTGTCTGACTGGACGGGCTGTTACTCCTGACGCGACGGTCGCTACTGCTACTCTATTAACTTTTTCAGAAATGACTGATAATACATGTGTCAAATATAAATACTTATATTATAAAAATAACTTTCATAGCATGTTTAGTATTTACTAATTTACATAATATTTGTGTATTGAATTTAATATTAATATTATTTGCGTATCAGAATTCTGAATAGTGTACTTATTTTTGGGTCTGTGTAGAGATGACTCCACGTAGAGATGGCTCCGCGTAGGGGTGACTCCGCGTAGAGGTGACTCCGCGTAGAGGTGGCTCCGCGTAGATGTGGCTCCGTGTAGAGGTGGCCACGTGTAGAGATGGCTCTGCGCAGCGATGGCTTTGTGTAGAGATGACTCTGTGTGGAGATGACTCTTTGTGGAGATGACTCTGTGTAGAGATGACTGTGTAGAGATGACTGTGTACAAATGACTCTGTGTAGAGATGACTGGGTAGAGATGACTCTGTGTAGAGATGACTCTGTGTAGAGATGACTGTGTAGAGATGACTCTGTGTAGAGATGACTCTGTGTAGAGCTGACTCTGTGTAGAGATGACTGTGTAGAGATGACTCTGTGTAGAGATGACTCTGTGTAGAGATGACTCTGTGTAGAGGTGACTCTGTGTAGAGATGACTCCGTGTAGAGATGACTGTGTAGAGATAACTCTGTGTAGAGATGACTCTGTAGAGATGACTGTGTGGAGATGACTGTGCGGAGATGACTCTGTGCGGAGATGACTCTGTGTAGAGATGACTCTGTGTAGAGATGACTGTGTAGAGATGACTGTGTAGAGATGACTGTGTAGAGATGACTGTGTAGAGATGACTGTGTAGAAATGACTGTGTAGAGATGACTGTGTGGAGATGACTGTGCGGAGATGACTCTGTGCGGAGATGACTCCGTGTAGAGATGACTCTGTGTAGAGATGACTCTGTGTAGAGATGACTGTGTAGAGATGACTGTGTAGAGATGACTCTGTGTAGAGGTGACTCTGTGTAGAGATGACTCCGTGTAGAGATGACTCCGTGTAGAGATGACTCTGTATAGAGATGACTCTGTATAGAGATGACTGTGTAGAGATGACTCTGTATAGAGATGGCTGTGTAGAGATTTCTATGTGTAGAGATGATTCTGTGTAGAGATGACTTTGTGTAGAGATGACTCTGTGTCGAACTATGCCCTGTAGTACTTTAAAGCGTTCAACTGGCACTGTGTAGAGAATTATCATGTCCAGATTTTGATGTGCAAACTTTGGACTGACTTTCATCGTCTCAACATCGGCTGTAACAAATTTACAGGGTTAAGTTCAGGTCGTGTACAACTTCGTCGTGGTGGACTAGGTCTATCTAGAAAAAAATGCACAACTACTGGTGTAGAGCTAGATCTACAGAGAGATGGGTTCCGTAGAATCTGGGTGCAGTCTTTCAAAGTTCACAACTCGACATAGTTCAGAACTCGAAGCGTTACTTACTATACAATATGGCTGCTGCTATGGGAATTCACGTGCGAATGGGATCGATATTATAGCATGACCACGGCAGCAGTTCGGCAGGACTTCAAAATTCTTCATTACATGGAATGTACTCGATGGCGGTTCTCCTGGCGATACTGTTCCTACAGTAGGCCTCGGACTGTGTCATCTAGCAGGGTATGATAGTTATTTGGAGGCTCCTTTTGGTCGATCCACGAACCAGACCGTCGTCTTTCTCCTATACCTCAACTTTCACAACAACAACAACAAAATAATGTTTAACCGAAGATGGCAATTTGCGAAAATCGTTCTTATTCATAAGACAAGCTGTTGTGTTGGGTTTTTGATCCCGGTAATCCTTATAAGGTGCTTTCGACAATGGTGGTATCATAAATGTGTTAACGCGTATCTAACGCAGAAATAAAATATTTTTTCATGCTGTTATGCCTGGCCGGGGATCGGATGAACATATATCATATTTATTGGTATCATTTACTAAAAAGAAATTGAACTCGAGGGAATTTGATCAAGTTTAGAAACGTTTATTCAAACAAATAACAATTAAGTGTATTACAATGTCGAGAACTGGTCGATTGTATTAGCGGTCGATTTGATGTTCGAATGGTATAATTTGGTCTTGCTTTACATGCTGTTTTTATGAAATATATCTATGATGAGCAAATTAAATGTGGGTTCGCGATAATGCCGCTCCCTGAGGCCATATCTGCACCGCAAGTACTTTCTAACATAGTGGCAGATATAGTACATCGTATTGGCTGCTTCGCGCATACGTCGATGAATGCGCGCACCTCTCGACTGCTTCCACTCTTCCCTCTTCCTACGTCCTCGTATTTCTCACACGCCGGCTTCTTGCCACTAAAGTCTGTATATTTAGATTTTAGCTGTAGAACAGCTTTCATTTCATTTGCATAGGTGTCTCATAATAATAATTGAATCTTTCGTCATATCTCTGCCATCGCTGCATGCAATCGATCTTACGCAGGGAGAACAAAAAAAGTAGTTGGTACAACAACTTTTTGATAAAAATTCAACAATTTGAAAAAGAGTAGTTGATACATTTAATTTTTGACAAAAAGTCAACAATTTGAAAAAGAGTAGTTGATACAATAAATTTTTGACAAAAAGTCAACAATTTGAAAAAGAGTAGTTGATACAATAAATTTTTGAGAAAAAGTCAACAATTCGAAAAAAGTAGTTGGTACTTTTTTTGATACTATTTTTTGACAAATAATTAACAACGTGAAAAAAAGTAGTTGTACAACGACTTTTTTTATGCGACTGCAATAAACGAGTTATGACAACTATTTACTCTATTTCTATAAATAAATAAACGTTTCTTACAACCCATTTATAGCGGACTTATGAAAAAGTGGTTGTACCAATTACTTTCTTTTTCTTCCTGCAACATCTACCTTTCTCATACTTTACTTTTTGCACCATAAATCTTAGCTATGCTGTATCTAAATATATTTACTTCACAAGGTGCGAAAATTGACGTTTTACGCACGCTTCGTGCGCATAAACTGCCATTTTCATACCTTGTAAAGTAAAATAAAATTTAAAAAAACTTTTTTCGCCCTTGTATCATAATATATGACGATTACCATAAAGCATATGTGTAATCCAATGGTGGTGACGCTCCATGAGCGTTTCGATAACCTCATGCATCTCTCACACTTGAGAAACAGATCCTCGATGGAGTTCCGTATGCAAATCGGGCCTCCACACCTCTACATCAGAGATACTATGTGGAAGCGATCTGACAGTGACTTTGATTCGATAACTGTTCCCCGAGTGCATTCGGAGAAGCTCAGTTAAATCTCACATATCCCCAACAGAACCATATACCCCTGTCAGCACGCTAACGTCGCGATAGCTAGTCTTCGACAGCTTGTCTACTTCAGAAATGTCTTATTCTGTCTTTTTTTTTTAACAAAAAAATTCAATGGTTTTATTAAAAATCGCTTGTGGGCTGCCATAAACAAGTGTTTTTAAATGAACTCTAGTATTTTTGTAAAATGCACTGTATGCCTCAAAATTACAAAATTACAGTTCTTGATATGTACGTGATAAGGTTTAAATGCAAGATTTTTTAAAAGAAGCGCAGCAATAATTTTTTTTTCGTATGTTCTTTTTTAGGTAACAGAGTCCCCTTAATTATTAGAACTACAATAACAAAAATGCCATTGATAAAAAAACAATTCACTTGCGGGCTGCCAAAAACAAGCGTTGTCAACTTAATTTTACTCCTAATTGGTACCATTTTATATGAGATTGAAACAATTACTCTCAAATAGGCAAAGCAATATTTTAATGTTCAAATGTTAAATAGGATTGTAAGAGTATAAATTAAAGTTAATTTGAAAACACTTATTTTTGGCAGTCTGCAAGCGAATTGTTTTTTAATCAATAACATTGTTTTTTTTAGTATAATGAGTCAGTTTTTACAACTACTCTTTTTTTTCTAGTGTGTCGTCCATCCGTGTGAGGAACACAAAATGGCGGCGTGTTCAATATGTTTCTTTTGAAACTATGATAAAAATATCATAAAACACAATATGTAGAAAAATGTGTATAAATTCCAGGCTTTCATTCTTCATTCTCATTTTCTATCTTTTCCAAACTTTTCTCTATGAGGAAGCCAAAATTAATCAACATAATTCTTCGTAGATGTCGCTATCCCCTGTGAAAAGAGAAAAATGAGGAAGCCATGTGCAAAGTCTGACGACCATGTTTTTTAACATCACTATATACTAAAAACCGGTGACGATACATCCAGAGATCAGCGACCCAAAAATAAAATACAAAGGTGCCCCTGGATTCGTTAGTCACATTTATGGCAATAGGTGCTTGCTTATTAGTATCCATTGGCGTCAGTCATGCGCGGACAATGAATACATTAATACGTGGATATATACGGGGCATTCCATCCCGATTCGATATAGATCTAACCCTCGACCTCCCCGATTTGGCTCGTAATTTTTTGTAAGATTGGTTAGACCCTCAAATGCCCCAGATTTTTATTTTTTATTTTTTCTATGCAATTTTTTTAAATATTTTTGTAAAGTGACATAACGAATATCATAATTTAAAAATCTGAGAAATACCTTGTTGAATATCAAAATTTTCTAGCTTATAGCCAAAGTGGGCAAGATTTTTCTTCTTAAAATTTTTGAGCTTTTTTGATTAAAAAAATTATTAAAAAACAGAAAATAAATCAATCTACTATGGACGACTTGTCAAACATTTCTGTATATGAAACTGTATTTTTCAGAATTTTTTCAGATCTTTAAATTATGGCATGCTGGTGCTAGAATGTGGCTTGTACGGTGCTGGAATAGTCTTAGTTCAGAAAAGTTTGACAAATTCGGGAAAAAAAATCGAGTTTACATAAATAAACGTTTGACTAGTTGCCTGTAGTAGATTATTTTTTTTTTATTTTTTAATAATTTTTTAAATCAAAAAAGCTTAAAAACTAGAGTAGGAAAAATCTTGCCCACTTTGGCTATAAGATAGAAAATTTTGATATTCAACAATGTATTTGTCAGAATTTATTCAGAATTTTTAATTACGGCTTTCGATATGTCACTTTAAAAAAATATTTAAAAAAATTTTTTATAGAAAAAATAAAAAATAAAAATCTGGTGCATTTGAGGGTCTAACCAATCCTACCAAAAAATACGAACCAATTCGGGGCGGTCGAGGGTCAGACCTATGTCGAATCAGGATGGAATGCCCCATATGTATACATATATATATGAACCGTCTATATATACGTGACATATATACACTGATGTGTGAACAGTCCCCTATATATTTCACCGCCAGTGCATCCCACTATGCACCGCGTACTACATAGACCTAGTTCAGTTCCCTCTATCCAGGCTTTCGACCAAGTCGACTGTTACTACTATATTTTCAGGCTAGAGGTCCGCGCTCGCGTGCTTACCACCGTCACTGCAGGGAGCCAACTAATTTTCAGCTTTTTCCTTTTGTCACATTTTCCTGCCACCCACAATAGCTAGTCCATGCTTGCCCGGACCAAACCTTCCATACAGCTATGGCGTAACCGGAGCTTTTCTCCCTCACAGTGAATTCTGCGTCCGGCCATCCCCGGTTCTTTCTCTCTCCCTCTCTCTCTCTCTCTCTCTTTCGTTCCTCACGCCCGTTTTAGATTCATATGCAAATCATGCTGGCTCGCTGGCTGTCTGACTCGGGCACAGCTAGCATTTCTGGCCTCTCCTGTGCCAGGACAGAGTAGATTTTTAGTCCGGCGTGTGCCCCGGCGTAACGGAGATTGGCACTTTCGATGGTCTACTCACTTCTATCCGTCGCGCTCACGCCGTAGAATCGAGCGAGCAATCCGGAGTGAGATAGGAATGTGCGAAATAGTGGAACGGAGATAGAGACGCAAAAAAGAGAAAATGTATATATGATGAAGTCATCGGCGAAAGCTAGAAAGCGTAATGAGAGAGTGAGAGAGAGAGAGAGGGAAAGTTGTGCGAAGTCTCGAAAGTGTATTTGAGAGTGATAGAGATAGCGTGATAAAAATGCGTCAAAGAAAAATGGATAGTTAGATGCTCGAATGTAGTAGAATTCACGAGGATTCAAATAAAACTGCACTCAGCGTGACTTTTACTCTTATGCTGTCTCAAATCCACTCCACTTCCATCTCCTCGTTTGCTACATCCATTACCGCGAGCTCACGCAGATTTTCATAGTTCTTTTTGCTACTCCCAATGAGCTTAGAGTGCTTGTGTCAACCATTGCTTCAGCCTAGTGTCCGAGTCCCTGCGAGTGACAAAGATATACGTATTACATTATCGTGCTTAGTAGTATAATGTTCACATGCGGAGTTTCATGTTTCCCTATCTACCCGCATCTAGACAACGGTAGAGATGGCTCTGTATAGAGATGGCTCCGTGTAGAGATTGCTCTGTGTAGAGATGAATTTGTATAGAGATATTGCTGTGTAGAGATGAATTTGTATAGGGATATTGCTGTGTAGAGATGAATTTGTATACAGATATTCTTGTGTAGAGATTGCTCTGTGTAGAGATGAATTTGTATAGAGATATTGCTGTGTAGAGATGGGTCTGTGTAGAGATGACTCTGTAGTCTGAAAACCTACAGCCATGGAGATATCGACCTGGGCACTGAAATCCATAGAGATATCAACCTGGACACCGAAAGCCATAGAGATATCGACTTGGATACCGAAAACCATGGAAATTTCAACCGAAACACCGAAAAATATGGAAATTTTGACCTGGACACTAAAAAATAATAGTTCGGTCTAATACCCTTTAGAATTAAGCAATCCAATAGATCATACTAAAGGCTTTTATAACTTTTATTATCTTTTTACACTGTTTTAATACTTTCTTTAATTGGGCGATATATTATTCTCTTGGCAAACACAATCCAACACACTTTTAATATGTAAAAAGTACTGTTTTTATACTTTAGTTTTTCCGTGGGGTTTGTGTATTCACAGCGTACTGATTCCCTACGCTCGTGACTCCGAGATTGCATATACAATAACATTTGAACTGAATAGTAGTGGTTCATTCACACGGCACAAGTTTCATATATAATTTATTGTATCTATTCAAGCTGTATGCCCTATTGCAGCAGTCTCGTCATCTGAGATACCTGAACAGGATACCGCGCAGTATCTGGTATGAAGTAAGGCTGAAATATGATATTTTATCAAATTTAACGGAGTCTCTGAGTCACGTGCCGTGCAGGCTCGCTTAACGAATACGTATACGAAGCGGCTACGAATAGTTATGCCGGTACGACCTGTATATTGCGAGTTTCGTGACATTTCAGGTCATGTTTCCCGAGACGCAGTGAGGAGAGTGAATCTTGAGACCACCAGCTGTGAGTAATCCGGAACTCGAGTTCTTGCTCTGTGAAGATGTGTTGAACCAGCAATTACTTGTTGTTGTACGCCATTACCACATACTGATAGAAACACAGTGAATTATTTTTCGAAACCACGATGTATGTATTTGTTGATGAACTTATCTCATTATCAAGAAAAAAAGTCTCGTAGCACGTGCATCAAACATTAATTCACAGATTTTGATTTTTTAGAACCTTCAAATAAACGTAAACAGTTTCTTTCTACTTGAGCGGGTCTAAAATCCGTGAAGTCTTCCGAAGTCTTATTGATTTGCGCAAATATTTTTCAATAAATGTTTATATTCTATTAAATTTGATTTAAAAGATATCGTGAGATTAAAATCATAGCAATTAAATCATAATATAATTATTTTGACGAAGTGTACCATTATGCCCCGCGTTGCTATTTTGCCCCACTCTCCGCTACGTTCTAGTACAGTTGTCCAAGGTTTGATACCGAAGTTTTGACCATGCTTCATGATTGATCATCTAAGTCTATAAGTCCTGAGAAGCTGCCCCTTATGACTGTCGAATTCTATAGATATAGGTTCCATCACAATTTTGTAATTCCTGTACATAGTTGGTAGGCTGTATTTCGAAAAGTTTGTACGATGCACCAGGGCGAACAATACTGAAAGCAGCTTGTATAGCGTCACCTGCAGTAAGTCCTGGTTGTTGAATAATGTTGATTTACGTGCACATTTATAACTACAGTAACTTAAGAGTACAGTTACCAATGAAGTTACTTAGCAGCTAATAAGGATCACGTTGCTACATATATTAGGTAACCTCGCAGAACTCCTAGCAATCACGGCGACTGTCATAATGACCATAAAAATAATCCTCAATAGAAGTTTTTTTCTGCACAGAAGAAACTTTCCGAAATGTTCAAAACTACCGTCGAAATAACCAGACAGAAAGAATCTGATAGTTACTTTTTTGTCGCAGGAACCACTAACGTATCATCAAAACAATCCTACTGTCAAAGCACCCTTACCGTTAAAACAACCTTACCGTCAAAACGACCTTACCGTCAAATCAACCTTACCGTCAAAATAACCTTACCAACAAAACAAACTTACCGTCAAAACAACTTTACCGACAAAAGGTCGTTATGAGAGTGAGTTATTGGTTCCAGTGACGAAAATGTAACTATCAGATGATTTTGGTTGAATGATTCGAAGGTCATTTTCACCATTTCCGAAAGTTTTTTTCTGTACGAAAAAGAACTTCTATTAACCGCTATTTTTATGGTCACATTGGCAGTTGTTTTTATAGAAAATGTAATTTATCGTGATTCCTAGGGACATTCTGCATTGCACAAGAGAAGACTACAGAGTTTGAAAGAATTTCACTGGATCCACTGTTTACGCTTTTAAGGCTTCATATGGAGACGTATGAGCTAAGTCCGATGACAGTACTACTGATGTCCGACACGCACTCCACTATGTAATAGTCACATGTATCGTGTTTAATGTTATGTATCTATCGTGCATGATGAGAGATGCACGCAAATCCAAATGGGTCATAGGACACATGACCAAATAGACCAATGCCCGAAGGCCTTACCAACCCTGTACTCAGTTGACAGAGTGGTTGATATCGAACCATCAGATTCACATAGTACGTGATATATAATGCGCACTTGCCTATATCTATGCGTATGTATTATATACATTTGCAATCCATATATATATATATATATGGGCCTACGTATGCAATGAAATGCGCCATTCTACACATTCCAATTGCGATACGTTTCTACACACCGTGTTTCTCAGTGGTAGATTGTACCACGCTAATGGTTGACTAGTCCTCTACCGGCTGTGGTAATATTGACTAATGTGCATACGGACCACGGAGGTGTCCATTACATATATCCCTTTGGCGCCTAGCTCCATTACGATTAATTGATTGATCTACCGCTTTAGAGCTGTAAATAAATATTTCATTAAAATCGTCCGTTAAACTGGACAAATCCAAAGAGTTCGTACATCAACAACTATTAACTGCTGCAGTATATAAATGATGGCTTATTATCCTGACGTTTTGTTTGATTTGGTGCTGCATTAGTATTGCAGTTTGACGTTGATGCGAAATAAAACAGCGAACGAAGATAAAATAGTGTAATACATTTATACGAGTGTGCTAACAGATTTCCTTGTGGCGTTGGTATCATTATGTACATCTCCGAACGTTCATAAGAACATGATTTTACTGAGAAAAGTTGAACATCATCTGGCATTTCCTCGAGTTGAGCAACATTCCGCAGTATTAGGAGTCGGATTGGTGATTATTCTACGGTGCATTGGCTCGCAAGTTGAATCCCTGAGCGGAAGATCATTTTTCAGGTTACCTGATGCTTTGGCTCGAGTTTGCTCTTCCTTAAAAATATCTGGACATTATTGGAAATATCACTTGTATCATCCAGGTTTTTGGAGGGGGTCAAAATAGTGAATGGCTAAAATAGCGAATTTAAAAATAACCAACGTCTAAATCTAAAATGGCCATTATTACAAAATTCGCTGTTTTAGTCATTAGCTATTTTGATCACCCTCTATTTTGATCCTCACCCCAGGTTTTCCGTGGTTTTCATATTCCTTTGCACAAATGCAACGCAGAGAAATTGAGATGGACTCGACGGAAATATTTCTCTAGGAGAAACAAAGGGAGAGAGAGCTGAAATGTCTAATAAAAGACATGGGTACAAATCATCCATCCAGCACCAATAAAGGAAAACGTGAAAAATTGCCGGTTTTTCACCAACGTTGCGAATCGCTCAGGTAATATGTCTTCTCACTTTACCATAAGACATACCGCAATATATACCGCGCAAGGCCTTCATTACAGTTTCATTCAGTCCAATCATAAAATAATTCAATTATGAGCTAAATTCCCTTTTTTCCATCTATAAACTTTGTTGCCGAAAATAGGTAAAACATATAAATAATAAATAGCACACCTGTCGAAATTCTGAAGGTGTCTATATACCCGCGTAAAAAAGATGCAGAGTCCAGGATGGAGTCTGGGCAGTCCGGGATGAAGTCTGGGCAGTCCAGGATGGAGTCTGGGCAGTCCAAGATTCTCCATCCTGGACTGCCCAGACTTCATCCCGGACTGCCCAGACTCCATCCTGGACGCATCATTTTTACGCGGGTAGACACCTTCAGAATTCTGTCATCCTGTGAGACAGAATATTCTGTCTCACAGGATGACATTATCGAATGTGTCGATTTAACCACGAGCTTCACGTATTGCATGTGGATTGATCTACTCGCAGTTTTCAGTTGGAAAGTTCTGAAGTTCTACGTGATAAAGATACCTGATTGCTGAAAATTTGAACTCACGTGTTTTCAGCTACATGCATCATCTGCTCGTTAATGTCGAAATAGCCTTCACCGTATACGCGTGATCCACTCACCAGTCAGATATGTGATTGCCTCTCCTCTTGCAGACGGGCGGTCAGCAAGCGGACTAAATGTCATTTAAAGCCTCTGACCCCTATACAGCCAAGCGCTTACGCGTAGCTGGAAACAGGAGAGATGTCGTGTTTGCTGGATTCACTCTGTCCTCCTGTTTCTGTGTCTCTCTCTGGCGTTTGTAGCAACGGAACTGGCACTACTCCGGACGCATTTAAGCGTTATTAATCACGTGACATTAATATAAATGTTTCAGGTAATTTGGGGAGAATTAATGTACCAGAGACATCGTTGATACTGATAGCTATCTGCATAATCCGGCCGCACGTGCATTTCTGGTTTGATCCTAAGCATCTAAGTACCAGAGAAATCTGCTTTGAATGAATTCCTGCCATGCTTGAGGAAATCGCATGATACGGTCTGTTATATGGGAAGGTCCATATCCGACAAGCGTTGAATATATACACGACCGACATAGTCAATCAATCATATGTGAATGAAGCTCCAAGTTCGCTATTGAACATACGAGGTAATATTCTAGGAATAATCAATTCGCCACCATTGTATGTCATGTTAAAAGGTGTTATCTCCGCGATTAAGAAAATCCGTTAATGTTATTTGGCACAGTGACCGGTACCAATTAAATTCCTTTATGTTTTGGCTGATCTAGCGTGAATAGTAAGTGAAGACCATTCTGCACTTTACAAACGCACGGAGAGAAATAAATCGTTTCCCCAACCATTGACGTGGCTGAATATGCTCCAGTCGACAAAGTTGGCTAGGTTACCCAATTTTTTGGTTCGACAAACTAGTTGATTGTGACACTCAATTCGTTAGTTACCAACCAATTCATTTCCTGGCTCAACGAATTGGTTTGGCGCTTCAACTAATTTATTTGTTTCTGCAACCAACTAGTTTACTGACCCAACCAATTTTGACACCAATTATTTATTTCCGTGCGTGATTGACAAATCATGAAATGACAGGTTCAACAAGCAGCTACCAAGCACGTCAATGTATTTGCAGTGTCCGTTCCCTTTTGTATTAACCATTCAATTGATTTCGCATGTACCGTGTGTCGTTTCTACCTTTACGTCTATTTGCGCTCTTTCCAAATCACTAAACACGTCAGTTAGCGTTATCCTGATTTGGATGAGAACATAAGAGCATCAACCGCAATGAGGCAAGCGCATCAATTATGAGCTTCAATTTCCTCAATCGTTCTATTCCATGCAGCAACGCGTAGTTCACCGGAGAATATGCGATATAGCGGGCGATTAAAGGTTGAAAAAGGACCGGGGTAAACTGATATATTCTCCCGGTTTCGCAATTAGTATGAGTAATCTGTAGATTCCGAAACTAGGAATTGTGCAATCTACTGTGGTAACTCGGGCCTTTCGCGCACAATTTAGATTGCCTCAACATATTCAGGTTAATCCATAAGCCGCTCGCTAAGTAGCTTCGTTTGTAACTTTGCTCGATACGTCGATATATATTCTACTGACCGTGTTGTTATTAATCCAATTATGCTTTCACGAGATTCAAAGTTAACTTTTGCATGTAAGTAAAGCAGCGGTAAGCGCAAATTTACTTATGAAGGTTTTACTCGCTGAACATATGGTGATGTTGCTGTTCAACTTAATCGCGAAGACCTTTAAAAAACATACCGCATATGTTGGCTTTATGAACGATGGAAAATAACGAGAAAGCAGTTTGTACGGTACTAAAAATGACGATACATAAAAATGATGAGTCCAGGATAGAGTTTGGACAGTCCTGGATAGAATCTGTCTAGTTTAGGATGGAGAATGGGAGTGATCCGATCCATCTTGGAGTCCATCCTGGGTTCTGCCCTGGATTCCGAGTTACCATGTGGATTTATAGGAATGATTTATACAGCAGCTTCAATTACTATAATTGGTGTAAATTACGAGATACGAAGGTATGATCTGTCTCCCCATAATGACCGTCGATTCACCCTAAACTTTTCCTCTGTCTTTCCATAGAACTTTCGACACTTTATCGTCTAGTCGGCTTCACCGGTACATTTTGCTGCTCTCTTTATGTTTTTAATCATATTTTCATCTCTGTTCCATCATTCAACAGTTCCGACAAGTGCTACGATCTTGAAAAAAATGTTCACATTTCAGTATTACACGAGAACATATCTTCGAAGAGAGTTATACAGCCAGACAAAATGTACGTAGTCTGGATTGAGAATCTGCATTCGAGCCAATATCTAATTCAGTACGCGATGGGCTCTTCTCGCTAGAATACGCTCGATCTCTCTTATTTTCGTCTTCTCGTCGGTAAAAGTCGAGTCTCGTCCTTGTCGACCTACCAATTCTCACGTTTTTCTATACGTATGTACCAGAAACTTGAGTTTACGAGCCTTAGACTATCGAATCGTTGAACAGAATAGTCTACCACGAGCTTTCTCGTTCTTGCGTTCGCACCAACGTGGATTTAATGCAAGTCAAATTTTTCCGTACCGCAGTCTCCTTTATCCTTTTACCTCTTGGTATCTCCTTCTCTTGTTCATTCGAACCTACTCCATCGAATTCTAAAGTTTCCACTTTCAAGGCATCATTTCTCATTCTCATCCATGTACAAACACGTATCTCCCTTGTAACCGACCAAACCCATTTTATATATCTACACCCTTGTGATATTCAGCATGGTGAGAATTGTCGGAACCGTGCCAAGTGTTTTTGGATTGATCGTACAATGGTTCACAAGGGCAGTATCCGAGGATTCAGTGGAGCAAAGAGAGTCCCAAAGAATGAGCGAGGTGGAAATGGCCTCCGAAGTCAAACCGAGTATATCGTTATAAGTGAACGAGGATATCGGGTTTTTAAAGTAGTTTTGCCACCATCCAACGGTGGCGCAGCGAAGGCGCCGCTTTAGAGATGGATATAGTGTTGAGCAAGGGGTTTATGCGACAGATACATGTGCCACTCACTCGCTACCACATTCTGCTTTACCTCACTGCTTCTTATGAACTGAATAGTAAAGAATTCTACATTTTTTAACTGTATTCGTCCTGTACTCGTCCCTAATAATCTTGTTGGTGATCCCCTATACCTTGTTCAGAAAATCAAATGAAATTTGTACTGTAATCACCGGGCAAAATTAATAAGACGCATATTTCTATAAATTTGAACAGTCAAAATCGAAATTTGTCATATGTCTGTTCGCTTTCAAAATTTGAACTGGGAGTTACACTTCCCATCAGGATGGTAATTTTTTCGCTTTCACATTGTCATATCCAGCTACTTATTTGTTCTTGGTTTCATCACGTACGAGAAAACTGTCCGTCCGTTTCAGCGTCAACGGAAAAGTAACGGTCTACTACGAGCTCCCATGGCCGTCATTTTGAAATTTTTAAATATTTTTTTACAGTTCAATAATTGTATAATAAAGTTCGCGAAACGAATTTTTCATTACGCTTTACCCACAAAAAATCGTCAACAATAGGTGTACCTTAAGAGCTACTTGTGAAGTGAAGATGCTATTCAACTGCCACATATTCGGAAGCCGTGAAAGTTACACCAATGCATAAGTTTCAAGATATCGAGTGTAGAAAACTTTACTAGTATATTAAACGTGTTTTTAGACACCGGTTGACCTCGCCGAACGAATACATGGTAACCGTATTCGTGAAACCACCTGAACTATTATTCGTTTTACGCGAGTTTCGGAAACTCGCTTTGAAATTTATGCCACAGTCCAGAGGAGGAAAGTGCACGAGGGAAAGAACGACATGCGGGGACATCAGCCGCGTTTCCATGTCCTCGGTGTGTACTATTGCTGGTTGGTACTGCCCCTGTTGCCACTTCCTATATCCTTGTAAGTTTCCCTTAGAACTACGTACCATCCTAACGCTAATTCACATTGCAGTGTACATGGAGATACAGCAATTCGAAAAGGACGGAGCCAGACTACTACGAACATACACCAACCAACCCGTATTTTCGACCACAGCGACCCGCAAATATCGTACAAACTTTACTTTCCGCTAAGGACCTAACCATCGTCACTGGTGTATGAACGTAAGCCAGTGTGGAAATGGGCAGGACAAACTCTGATAAGTGAGTGCGGGTTCGTTTCTCAGGGGGGTTTACATGAACCCCTGGGGTTACTGATAGTACAGGGCTTCAATTCCAGGCTGCCAACACGAATAGCAATTTTACTTTAGCGAGTTAAGTTGAACTTCAGTCGTGGTGTAGGTCTTCGTCTCATTGATGTCCTTTTAAAAAGTGAAAGGGAATCGGTACACAAGAAGGTTCCTAGTTAAGTCCAAGTTGTACGAAATCAGCTGTAGAATAAAAAAACAGAGAAAGAAAGAACAAGCCCCAAGCGCTGACTATTTTCTCGTAGTGGCCGTCGCGCTTTTGCTAACCTACGATGTACTTAGAGCTCTTGCAGGGTTGTTCCTTTGCTTCTTTCTCCCTCTAGGTCCTTACGGGCATTCGCGTAAGGCGAGAGAAAACTTGGTTCATGCCGTGAGACTCAAAGTCGTTAAGAGTTAGTCGCAACGGGGTTTAAATTAACGGGAACGGCCGGCTGCAGCACAGCCCTAGTGACAATTTACGTCCAGGACAGGGCGCGAACGGCTGCGCATTCCCGTTTCTACTAACTCGGCTATAGTCGCTTTTATCTCATCGGTGTATATGTCTTTCACTTCGGGATAGACTTACGGACTACAGTTTTCGTTCCGTGAACGAATGAATGGGTGAAAGCGTTAAGGTCTGTTTTACAGTCTGGCATAGACAACAGAATAGTTGAGCGGAACTGCTTCATGAAGCGACAATGCGGTATCCGTAGCCCAGTCTGGAAATGAAGCCTTAACGGTAATTGAACCTTCAACTTTCTTCCCATTGAAATGAAGTAATTATATTTAACGCAAGATGGTACAATTTGGAATCTCTGGCGGCTCCGATTTGGTGCCGCATTTGTTGAAATTAGCCATTTTAGGATGTTAACTGAAGTGTTAATTCATAAAGCCTAAGGTGGATCGACACGCGTTAATCAAAATAACATCCTGTTGAAACGCCTCTTCCGACCAGCGCAGAAAACATAAAGAGGCCAGCATGTAATCCAGGGCAAAGTCACGGATGGTCTCTGGGTAATCCAGGATGGAGTCTGAGTAATCCAGAATGGACTTCAAGATGGACAATTGAATCGGATCAAATGCAAGATGGCGTCTGGACTGTTCAGGATAAAGTTTGGGCTGTTCAAGATGGAGTCGGGACTGCTCAGGATAGAGTCCAGACAATTCAGGATGGAGTCTGGCCTGTCCCGGATGGAGTTTGGGCTGTCCAAGATGGAGTCTGGGCTGTCCAGGATAGAGTTTGGGCTATCCCGGATGGAGTCCGGGCTGTCCAGGATGTAGTCTGAGCGGTCAGGATAGAGTCTAGTTAGTTCAGGATGGAGTCTGGGCTGTCCACGATGGAGTCTAGACTATCCAGGATGAAGTCCGCGTTGTCTAGGATGGAGTTTGGGCTATCCAGGATAGAGTCTGCGTTGTCCAGGATGGAGTCTGAATTGTCCATCATAAAATTTGGACAATTCAGGATGGAGTCTGGATTGACGACGGTATCGGGTAAAATCTTATTCTCTATCCTGAACTACCCAATCACCATCTCGGACTCATCATTTTTATATGGGAAGCTAAATCGTAACATTCCATCTGCAGTAAGTGATTCGATGATGTGAATCTACATTGCTCTGTCCTTTATAAGAAAATAAAGATTGAACGAAGCGTCCCCGTTTCAACTCAGAATGTATTACGGATGTGCGCTGTTATAACATCAGTAACATACCTCCTAAGTAAACTTTTACTGCAAAATTATGACCGGACGGACTGTATAACGAGACAGTTTACAGACTATAACATACTGCTCTACCTCCACCCACTGTACTTAACAAACTTCACTTAATCGTTAAAACTTTACTGTTTATAATATGAAACCACGAAGTAGCTCAACTCATGGACTTGGTCACACCGACACACCATGAGCCAAGAGTTGATGAATATTTTTATAGTTGTAGTCTAGTATACTATAAACAATATCTCGTGTCTCATAGTATTTTTTATTATTATTACGACAAAACTCCACACTAGTTGCGGAAGCTTTTATGATCAAATTTCATGTCATTGTAAAGAGAAGGGAAGAAGCCAACTATAACATTATACGATACTTTTTTATATGCGCAATGCATACGTGCTACCTGAATGGTGGAAAATATATTGTAATAGGAAAATAATGAACCATCTGATACTGGTGAAAGAAAAAAAAACATTTCAGATAATCGAAAATACCAAGTCTTATAACTACCTAATTAAACAATTGAAATGTAATGGTTTCAAACATTTCGGGTAATCCAAAAATTCTTTTGCCGCACACGTTACATTCAATTTGGGCGTGTGTAAAATATATATTTGTTATGGCGCCATGACGTTCGGAATGGTTGCCGTGTCCTGCTTCGCGAACAGCTTGAAAGAAACCTGGCATCCCTGGATTTCTGCTTTCCCCCCAGCTATCAGATAGCAGAGGTACTCTTCGGGCCACGACACTCACTGGACGGTACGAAGTACAACGTTGTACCATACTGTTCTCGTTTATATCTATATATATACCCTATACATGACATCGACGAGATAGGAGCAGTTGTGGAGGCATATAGGATCGGCGAAGCGCGGCTGCTTCTCCGCCTTCTTCTACCACCGATCTCGAATGGTCAACGGAAGCGTGAAATTCCCAATTTCTTTTCCTTCACGCTGGGAATATCGCTGGTGGTTTCGTCCATTCGCTTTACGTTCTCTCGTCGCCGTCTTGATATTCCAGCCCTTTTCCAGATCGCCAGAATGATCCAGCATAGGAAAGGGGTCAGTAGTGAACCGTTCGTATCACTGAGCTTCGCCTATCTTTTTTGACCTTACATGCCAAGAAAATGATGTATATATACATCATTGGAGAATCACATACGTATTTATATCCATTTATGTATTCGAGTGTTGATAGCGATTCATGTTAAATTCAACTTTTTGCATTTCTGTTCGCCTTATTAGATCGGCCAAGTTCATCTTCTGAATTTTAAGTTCATATGCGTAATTTCTGACCTTGAAAATCTTCGACTATTCAATTTCATCCAAATCGAGAAACTTTTTGCATTTTGATCCCTCACATTGCATCCGCCATTTTTGTTTCTGAATTTTGAGTTCAGATTCACAATCAGCAACCTCAGCAATCCCCATGTACCGGGTTTCATCCAAATCAAGAAACTTTTTGCATTTTGATCTGCCATTTTTGTTTCTGAATTTTGAGTTGAGATCCACAATCAGCAATCTCAACAATCCCCAAATACCGAGTTTCATCCAAATCAAGAAACTTTTTGCATTTTGGTCCGCCATTTTTATTTCTAAATTTCCTCAAAAATTGAAAACCTCAAAAATTCCCGCGTACCGAATTTCACTTAAATGAAGTTACTTTTAGTTCCGTCCGACATTTTGGAACCGCCATCTTAATTTTTGTGCTTGGATTCGTAATTAGCGACCCCAAAAACCATCAGACCATTAAATATATGTTTCAAAAGATCAATCAATGTCATGACAAAAAAATGGTCGTATTTTGAGCCTCGACATAGTGCCAGCCATTTTAATTGCGAAATTTCCATTTCTGATCTGCCTTCAACGATTCTTAATACTCCTTGGTATGAAATTTCAAACATATTGGATTGTAATAAACTCGTTTTGTTTTGTTTTTTTCAACTTCAAAGAGGTATAACACTTGTGTGAAAATGCATAAAGTCCTTATCCTTGAAGTTTATAATTATAACGTCCAAAATCACTATATGAACTCTAAATGCAATAAGGCGCATACACCTAAGTTTCGTAATGAGACTGCTGACTTTGTATTTACCGATTAAGGCAATAACCCTCTTAGGTTTTTTTTACCGCGATCCAACTCAAGTTCACACTCGTCAGCATCCATGAAAAATCGAGATTCTCATAAATGGATATTTTCATCTCGTATGATCTCAAAAAGTAGTACGAAGTACTAGTTTTACTTGAGATTCTTAAGACCCTATCCAAGCGGTTGAAGTTGCAATGGGCATAAGAGAAAAGCGATAAAATGGAGAAGCAAAGTAAATGCTGAACGGCGTGCAAGGCGCGAGCGGTAATATCTTGGCACGATGTCTATATAACGTTCAAGGAGCATGGAACCAGCAGGTACTCAACTCGGTTTCGTGGTGCGCACTCACTCGCTCACTATTACTCCGCTCTCTGACTATCCGTGAGCTTGCGTGTATAATGAAAGATCGTGCTGGATGGCGACACGATGAGGAAGAGGGGCGACGGCACCATTTACCATCAGCGACGGGCAGAGCGCAAGGGGCGCGAAGCAGAATGCGAAAAGACCGCGCGTTAAGAATTTCTAGCTATCCACGGGCGTGAGGCTCACGAACAGCCCGTGACGTATGAACCCCGCGAGCACCGAGGCCGAGGAGCAATTTCGCCAAGAACGCAAGGAAAGCTTCACTGTTCGCCACTGCTTCAAACCAGCTCATGGAGAATTAAAAACTTTTTTACTATCCGTAGCTGTGGAAACTTCCAAGTTCATGTTCGCGAATGGGCGAATGACTTTTACTTTGAGATCTCACGATCTTTGGGACCTTACTTTGGAAATCGGGTTCTTTGAGGTTTCGCCGTTAGCGAAATTAATGGTTTACTGAGGTGTGGACTTTGAAAATCGAGATAGGCTGGACTGATAAAGACATAAATTGCACAACTTGGAAGTATGCACTTACACACGTACTTGCACTTACTTATATCCGTGACTTTGCGCTCAATGAGTTGCTTTTTAATGCCTTTTTTCTT
Source organism: Ephialtes manifestator (assembly GCA_963970395.1). Classification (NCBI taxonomy): domain Eukaryota; kingdom Metazoa; phylum Arthropoda; class Insecta; order Hymenoptera; family Ichneumonidae; genus Ephialtes; species Ephialtes manifestator. The sequence continues at coordinate 34,342,889 of OZ019974.1, read as the reverse complement.
GGCAAACTGCAAAATCGATGTTAAAAGCTTTTAAGTTTATTTAAGTAATGCATTACGTGGAAAATTCAGCTGAGTGCTGTTGAAGTACTGTTTTTTCTTTTCTTCGAAACTCCTGCATCGACTTTTGCTATTTTACTAACTCATGGAGTCTGATGTGCTACAGGATGAAATTATATTACAATTGCAGATCTCACTGCATTACTTATCTCTAAAGTCATAAGCCGATGATGTTTTTGTAATAATCTGTAGCCTTCATTTAGTTGTTTATTGAAGAGAGTTCGAAAAAATTCCCTGTTAAATTTAATCACTTGAGAAAAATTGAAAAATGTATAAAAATATGGTTGTGTTTTTTAACTTACATTTTATAGAGCAACCAAAAGCATTTTTTTTCAGTACACCTTATGTCAATCACATTTTCTTTCTGTGTAACTAGCAAATAAGCATCGATTGAGATAACCTGAAATATTTACGAGTTAACACCTCTCCGATCTTGACGATAAAGAAAGTAAGGAGAAAAAAAGATAGACCAAGAGATGAGAGTCTCGAGAGAAAACTAAATTCCCTCGGCGTTGATGCATAGGTAATTTCGTGGAATGTTCGGTATTCCGCACGAGAGGCGGCTGCTATGAGCGCTTGAAAAATGTTCATCGCTCTCTTATTACGAAGAGTCTGGCTCTCTTCTTCCAGCTCAAGTGAAAAAGGAAGGCAAAGAGCGAATAAAGAGAAGAGGTTGGCCAGACTGAAGCAGCGGAGGACGCAGACGAGTATAATCCTGCGTGGAAAATTTAGCACCCGATGGAAGAAGCTTCGCGAGCTACGTCCCCTCGCCCGGCTTGCACGGAATTGCCTCTATCCTTGAAAATCTGGAGTTCAGCGCCAACTGCTATAAGCTGTACGACGTGATGAAAGGGAAGATGAAAAGTTGTTGGTTAAAAAAAACCGCTTGCATGAATTACTTCAAAATGAATGGTAAAGAAATTTCCGCTTAGCGAACGCGGTTAATTTATCGCGCTGTATAATAAGTATTCACGTACGTGCGGGTAATATGAATCAAATAATTTATTCAGTAAGCGAAAGGATTCATCATCCAGCGACTATCAATAGCTTTTTTCATATTGCGCACGTTAATACTCAAGCGCGAGCTAATTTTACACATCCATAAATACAATATCGGATGTGGTTAAGATATTGAAATAGGGAAATAAGTGTAGACTTGGAATCATCGACCTCTAAAATACTCGACTAACGAATTCTCTCAAATCAAGAAATTTGTTGCATTTTGGTCCGCTATACCGGATCCGCCTTTTTTTATTTCCGCATTTTGAGTTCAGAGTCACGATGAGCGATCTCAAAAATCTTCCAGTACCGAATTTCACTCAAATCAAGAATCTTTACGCATTTTGGTCCGCCATTTTTTTTTCTGAATTTCGAGTTCAGATTCATAATGAGCGATCTCAAAAACCCCTGAGTATCGAATTTCATCTAAATCACGAAACTTTTAGCATTCTTGTCCGCCATATTGAATCCGCCATTTTCAATTTCTGAATTTCGAGTTCAGATTCATAATGAGCGATCTCAAAAACCCCTGAGTACCGAATTTTATCTAAATCACGAAACTTTTAGCATTCTTGTCCGCCATATTGAATCCGCCATTTTCAATTTCTGAATTTCGAGTTCAGATTCACAATGAGCGATCTCAAAAACCCCTGTGTACCGAATTTCACCCAAATCAAGAAACTTTTTGCATTTTGGTCCGCCATAATGGATCCGCCATTTTTTATTTATGAGTTTCGAGTATAGATTCATAATTAGCAATCTAAAAAACTCTCTTGAACTGAAATCCATCCAAATCAAGAAACTTTTCGCATTTTGATCCACCATATTGGAGCCGCCATTTTTTATTTCTGAATTTCGAGTTCAGATTCATAATTAGCGATCTCAAAAAACCTCAATTTCCGAAATTAAAAAATCAATAGTAATCCAACTTCCGCTTAGGGATCGCGGCGAAGTGATCACGCTGTATAATAAGAATTCACGCGCGGCTAATATAAGTCAAATAATTTATTCAGTAAGCGGAAGGGTTCATCACACAGCGACTATCAATGGCTTTTTGCATATTATGCACATTAATACTGACTTTACACATCCATAAATACGACATCGGATGAAGTTAAGATATTGAAGTAGGAAAGTACGTGGGTAGCGAGTCGATGAAGCCGAAGAAAACGGGAGAGATAAAGAAACGAAGCAGCTAATACGTTTCTCGAATCGATATGTAATTACAGTCCGTGAGAGCATGAGAGAGCTTTACGACGTCCGAGAACGGAGGCCCGTGTGGACTAGATGTAGGGATTTTCGGCCGGCGGCACAAAAGAATGAGATGTTACCGACATCCGCCGACAAAAAAGCAGAGGGAGCGTCGTAATGAATGGAGTCCTACAAGCGTCAGAGAATAAGATAGTAATTCAAAACAGAGTTCGATTCTTTATCATGACACGGGACAAGTTAAGGGCGCTGCAAATCTATAGAATGAACTTAAATTATAAGAGATACGAGAGCAGATATTCTATGAATTTTTAATACACTTCCGGCACAATGAATTCTCTCGATGTGTGCATCAACTTAGACATTTACAATCGCACAAAAAATTGTGATTAAAAATCACATTTTCTCCCCATACTATATATTCTTCGATAGATATCTCTCTATATTATAAAAAGATCTCGCCGCCGCCGTGTTAAGAATCGAGGGACTTAGAAAAATTCGGACGGTCAAAAGGCTGAATTTAGGGACTTAGAAAAATTCGGACCATTAAAAGCCCGATTTAGGGACTTAGAAAAATGCGGGCTCTCGAAAGCCTGAATTTGGGGACGTAGAAAAATTAGGACCCTCAAAAGCCCGAATTTAGGGACTTAGAAAAATTCGGGCCGTCAAAAGCCCAAATTTAGGGACTTAGAAAAATTCGGGCCGTCAAAAGTCAAAATTTTTCATGTCAAAAGTGAAAAATTTTGGGCGGGGGGGACACTTTTTTTGGGGGAGATTGCGAGCACGCGCAGCGTGCGAGTCACAATGAAATTCTAGTATATATATAAATATAATTTTCTTTTTTAACTTGGCATCGAATGGCTACCGCGACTCGTGATCTTTTAAAACTTTTTTTTAAGAACTTGGCGTCGAGACGTTACCGCGTCTCTTGATAAGTACATATTTCTATGAATTTTAATAAAACCTTACGACTATGTTTAAGAACGTTAATAATCGTCATGTTTCTTTACAACATACTAAAACTGAATAGTACCACGCCAATTCACAGTGTCCAATATTGTTTTTTTTTTTCAATTTTTTTTTCCAAATAATGTGGCTATTTGCCTAGAGAGAATAATCGTTCAGCTTGCGCGCAACGTACAAAAAGTTCCATTTACTCGTTAAATTACGTGCGTATACAGGCGCACGTCAGCGCAAATGGGCTGCCCGAGAGTAGTCATGTTTCGCACTAGAAGGGTAGCAGGGCGTATGTGCATTAGTATAACACGTCGTTAAGCCAGAAGTGAAACTCATGTGTTGAATGTGTACGGGTAGGGTTGAATGTGGGGGCATGGGCGAAATAGCTCTGGCGGACTGACAGTGTCAATTGACAGGTATAACAAATGCGTGGAGTTGAGATAACATCATGCCGCTAGTCGTGCAACTGCATTGGTTCTCTTGTTCAATGTGGTCGTGTCCTAGTCGCACTCACTGATGTCGCTGTCTGACAGTATCAAGAGAAACTACCCTCTCACTCTCCAGCATGTAGCCTTTACGTATGATAATCGAGTTGGCACACATGATTGCCATGGGACTTGTTACTGCAAACGAGAATGGCCAAGTTGTGTATGTGTTGGTAGAATGCTTGAGAGCTCTGTGATTCAGATGGACAAAATCTTATTGCTACGATCTGGAATTCAATAGTGAATAAGTAATAGTAGTAATATGCTTACTCGGTGCATACGGCAGCGCAGAATGTGCTTTATCATGTGGAAATACCTTGAGTTGGTATCATTCAATCAGCTTCGGACGAACGTCAATGATGACAGAATTTGTCTTCATGCATACCGTAATTGAGGACGATTCACTATGTGAACACGTCGCTACAACTAATGGAAGTGAAACTCGATTTAGTTAGTTTTCAGGTTTACATGATTTAAATTAATGCATTCGTTAAGCTAATTGACTCTTTCATAGCCCATTAATTCCGCAAAAACAAAAGACATATTGGTATTTATAACTGTTACGAGAATAGTTAACACAACGAAACAAGATTCCGATTTTTCAAGGCTTAAAAACACAATGTCCAGCGTTTTGTTCCATGTCATAGCAATCGATAATAGCAACCCTTGCCATAGCAACCAGCCATAATATCCATTGCCTTAGAAATCGGTAAGAGCAACTGTTGCCGTGGCGATCAGCAATAGCAACCGTTTCCGTGGCGATCGGTAATAGCTGTCGTTGCCGTAGCAATTGATATGAGCAGCCGTTGCCACAGCAATCGGTAGTTGCAGTTGTTGCCATTGCGATTGGTAATAGCTTTTGTTGCCATAGCTATTGGTAATAGCAACCGTTGCCGTGGTGATCGGTAATAGCTGTCGTTGTCATAGTGATTGGCAATAGCTGTTGTTGCTATAGTGATCTGTAATAGCTGCAATTGAAATAGCAATCGGTAACAGCTGCCGTTGCCATAGCAATCGGTAATAGCTGTTGTTCCCATTCCGATTGATAATCGCTGTTGCTGCCATTGCGATTGGTAATAGCTTTTGTTGCCATAGCAATCGGTAATATCAACTTTTGCCATACGAATTGGTACACTTGGCATCGACCAGACTGTCACTGGCAACGCGCGTCTGGTTAACGTCGCTTTTAGCTATGGTACCTGTGCATGGTATCGCGAAAAGGTTCTCCAAAGCTTATACAACCAACCAAGCTATCGCAATAGCAGTTGGCGTGCTGTGCATAGAATACGACACCTTGCCGTTGTTGCACCGAACCGAGCTATAAAGGTTGTATAACATCAGCATCTCTCTGTGTTGAGTATAAACCTATCAATCGATATCCTCGACATGCATCTGTATACATATCAAAACGAATATGTAGTATATATATATAATGTTGCACGTAGTATTGACTATCGAATAGATACGAAGCTCTTCCTTCTGCTTGGTATCCTCTCCAGCCCACCAGACTTGGCGAGAGTGAATGTCGTGTGGACGCCATGTGCACCAACGATCCAGAGAAGTCAATACCAAAACTGGCACAGAGAAATCGTGTTATCGTTCTCCGGTTGTGAGCCTCATAACCAAGTTGAAATCTAAAACCACCGGTTCAGCCTTTAATATTGTAGAGCAGCACCGAAAATACTGAAAATCTGAAAATGGCACCGAATACCCATTTTAGGTTAAGGGTCACACTAGGATTTTGAAAATTTCAATTTTTTTTGTTTTGTCCTAAACAATACTTAAGGATCATAAAACCAAACGTTTTCATACTTCCAAAATAAATCGTCAAAGTTAGACCTTTTTCCAGCCGCTAGAGTGGTATTACCCCTTAACCCAGAGAATTATAGTTATCTTTACATTTTGACCTCCAATGAAGTTCCGCTCAAACAAACGGAATTGAGATCCTACCTCCGAAAATTTCATGTTTTATACATTTGAAATCAACAGCGGGTATTCCATTTCAACGCAGGATAAAATTATAGTTTCAGTCAGCTTAGTTTTTGTCCAATTAATTCATGGGAATTTTCGAAAGTTATCTATATATTTGTAGGAATAAAAATATAGGGTGTTATAGATCCATTCCTGCCTAGTCCTGTGCATGCATCGAATGTAAAGTTCTTATGCAAACTGGCAACTTACCAAGTCTCCGGTATTACGAGGTGTCAGTTATGTCACCCAACCGGGCTGTTCCTCCCAACACGAGAATTGTACCCGCCATTCGTGAGCACTTGGGGGGGGGGGGGGGGGGGGCTAGACCAGACAAGACTAGCATCTCTCTTTTTCTGCTATTCTCCCTCAGCCTGTTCTGTCGCTACTCCGTGTCTAGACATACCCATACATATGCAGATACGTAAATACTTACACCCATACATAGACCTATTATATTCCGTCCAATCCTACACCTCTTTCATTTTCATCCCCTGGCTCTCTTGTTTGTCGCTTCTCGACAGTCGTGAACATCCTTCCTCGACGTTCTTAGCTTTCTCAGTCAAACCGCTGTTAGCCCCTATTCAAAGATATAACCCACGGCACAGTCAACAGGAGCTTGGTCATATCATAATGGGTTTTCACGTAGGGACGATTGCACTTGGACCTAAGGCTATTCCTACAATGAGTTTATACATGTGGACCTGGTGTGAAACATAGGCAAAGACACATCAATAGAAAAATAGTTGTCCCAACTATATCGAATAGTAAGCAAAACTATTCGCACGATTAATTCTTGTGAGATTATTAAGCGTAACTAATCCAATCGTTGGAACTACCATTCGAATCGTTTCGAATATCATTAGAATCGTTTGAACATCATTTGAATCGTTTGAAATATCATTTGAATCGTTTGAAATATCATTCGAATCGTTTAGACTACCATCCGAATTGTTTGAACTACCATTCGAATCGCTGGGACTGCCATTCAGATTGTTGGCACTACCATCATTCTGCCATTCTCTTTTGCACTGGTGGAGTTTTTGTCCGATATTGGTGTTCAATTAAGATTTGGTAGTTAGTATTTATCTTTTATGGCTTGTTTATAAATGCTTAAGGTTTACATAGTGTCGACGAAGGTAACTATTACACTTACATGTACAAATAAACCTCCTGCAAAACTGTCGTGTGACGGCGAAGACAATTGTCCGGTCACGCTTACGATCGTGGGACACTCAGTTGAACTACAGCTTTGAATTTGCGTTCGGTGAGCTTATAGACTCTAGCTGCAAGAGAGAGGGAGCGTCTGGCGACTAAACGAGCATCGAGTAGCCATAGTCTTGGAGATGTAGGAGTGAGAATGGAAAAGGGACAATCCTGTGCAGCGTTCTCGCTCGGCCGAACAATGGGTTATAACGTTAGACGATCGGTATTAATGCACTTGGTTCTGTCCCTCGCCGACGGTGCTCTACGACCTTTACCTCTGCAACGATCCACTCTCGATTGTCCGTGATTTCGATTGGGAATATAAGCCTCTGGCAATTCGTGCATACCCGGTGTAGTTGAAAAGCTTGGACTTCCTTCATACATCACTGATAATAGATACGTAGAGTATATATATTGCCATACTCATTGGAACCCACGAACTTGAACTACGTTCTATTGTTTGAAAATCTGGGGGGTGATGTCAAAGCTGCAGAGTGACGAGAGTAGTATTCATGTCGCTTTTGAGCCCCGAATCATAAAGCTGATATGAGAATCAGGTGGTTGATTAAAGTCCGTTTCATAGAATTTAGTTGTCGATGAATTATAAATACTCTAGTCAAATATAGCAGGTAGATGTACTTAGTATATGGATGAAAAACCGGACATTTTACGGTCTTCCTGTCCGAAATTAAGTTTCCTGATTGTTCTCATAGCACCCATAACAACTTTTGCTTTAGCAATCGGTAATAGCTGTCGTTGCCATAGCAACTGGCAATCGCAAACATTGCCAAGGCAATCGGCAATCACAACCATTGCGATAGCAATCGGTAATAGCAATCGGTAATAGCAATCGGTAGTAGCAATCGGTAATAGCAATCGGTAATAACAATCGGTAATAACAACCGGTAATAGCAATCGGTAATAACAATCGGTAATAGCAATCGGTAATAGCAATCGGTAATGTTGTCATATTAAACTTAGCCATAGAAATCGTTGTCATAGCAATCGATTCTAAATCGGCATTAATTATAGCAACTATTGCCATAAGAACCGTTAATTTACCGGTTGTAGTTATAGTAACCTCTTCGCCAAAACGATATTCGGTTTAACATGCAACGAGATGTTAATTTTTATTACCTTCCTGAACATTTTAGATGCAAGCAATGATTGACGAATTCTTAAAGGATTCGCACGCATAACTACACCAGTTACAAAGTACGTTTTATATGATTCTACCAAGTCAAACAAACTTAAATTATCGACCGTGTTATTGGACATTTATGATTTTCAGTATTATTTTTCTCTTACCCAAAATCAATGGAATTCAGGGGGTAAAAAAAATAGAAAATTGTATAGCCATGGACAGCAATAACAACATGCCAGAAGCATCCAGCAGCATCATTCCTTTATCGGAATTCTTACCAGCGGGTTTTCCCTTCATTTTTGGATCAGCCGTTCTATTGCTAGAGCATACGTGAAAATGATCGTGGGCTTGCAGAGAGAACGGAATACGCTATCCACTGGGTTCACCAATGCTCGGAACTCTCAGAACGAGACGAAAAATCACCCGGGGGGCACGATTTCACCGATGGTTCAAATCCCTTTTCAACGGCAGTTTGAGAAATCCTAAATTCTGGCGGGGTTGCGATTAAGGAGGTTGCCCGCACGAGTCGTGAATAGGAATTAGGCTCCAGGATGGCCCTAGCCAAGACACCTAGGTGGGCGGCTGCACCCGCAGGGGATATCACTGACGCCCGCAACTCCCACAACCACGGCCACCGCCAACCCTCCGTCAGACCAAACCGGTGGCATGCCCACCACAGAGAATTTGTAAGCGCTAGGGGGAAAGTCTCTATGGACTTGCGGCTCTGCAGCAACCGATAGCGACGAGGAAAATCAACTGATTGTGTACACCAGAGAAAAGATTTCATTGACGTCAAAGAAATGGGTGGATTGATTTTTTTTCATTGATTTCAACGAAATATTTCTTTAATTTCGATGAGAACATTTCATTGCCTGTAATTAAAGATTTACTTAAGAAGCATATAATAAAGAAACAGTTTCATTGTTTTAAAGAGACGTTTAAATTGGTCTCTCTCTCGCACCTAACCTCACTTTTTTGTTTTCCGGTTCTCCCGAAGAAACGGCTTCGAGTTTCGAGGAGCCAGAAGCTTAACCTATTTCTGCCGTACTTCCTTACGTACTCACAAAATTTGAGCTTTATTTGCCGCGTAGTTCAGGAAAATATAGGTTTCGAAATTTTGAGCTGGTAAGAAGAAGGTTTCATTGAATCAGAGGCGATATCTTTATAATCAATTAAAAAGGTTCATTGATTTAAAGAAATGTTTCTTCGAATCAATGTCACTACTTTTCGTTGAGTTTGAGATCATTCAAAGAAAAGATAGTATTGAAATTAGTGTATTTCATTTCATTGGCAAACATTTCAATGAATCAATAAAACTTTTTCTCTCGGTGTAACTGAGAGGCTTCAGTTATACAATGGCTCACGCCATAAAATATGATTTAAAAAAAACATTACGATTTTTTAATTGTCATGATTGATGAGAAAAATAACTGCAACTGTGACCAGAAGTTTGTTTGGTGATAATAGTAATGTGGTCACTTAACAACTGATTCTGGCTACTACTTAGCTGCTTATGAAGAAGTGATTTAAACTTAATTGCGGAATAAAAATAATACAGCGATTTTTGTTGTTGTCATGATTGATGAGAAAATAGCTACAACTATGATCAGAACTTTCTTTGATGATAATATCAATATCATCCCTTAACAATTTATTCTGACTTAGCTGCTTATGATGAAGTGATTTAGATTTAATTGCGGAATTGTGTTTTCAATTGCTAAATTCAAAAATGCTTTAACAGCGGAAAGGTTTTATCAATGTTTATTCGATTTGAGACCTTACTTCGTCAGTTTCTTTGTGAAGTGCATTTACATGACAAGCAAGATTTTTTTAATGTTACCAAACGTTAAAATCGTGTTTAGTCTTTTTGTAAATCAGTTTTTACACATTATCCTTTAAATAAAATTCCTTGCTCGACTGCTATAGAATCATATTGCAAAGAAAATAAGACATCATAGAGAAAAATTCTACGAGCGATTTTTTCTGAATCATACGCAGAGCTGAAAGCTTAAGAAGGAAGTGGTTGACGTAAATGACTTTCATATTCACAGAAAAATCTGTCGCTTCTGTCTTCAAAGGATAAATTTAATAAAACATACAGCCAACTGAAAATCGTTATTTTCTGCCTGACTTGACCGTGACAGTGACTTTGGCTGACTAAAAACAGCCAAAGAATTTTATGGAAAAATCTTACATGCCAAAGATGTACGTTTTTTTATAGACAGAATCAGTTGTTACGTGGTCAATCAGGGCTTAGGGCACCTGAGCCAACCTAAACAACTTAAACAACCTAAATAACCTACATAATCCAACCTGGAGGACTCTCTTGACATGAAATGTCCTATCTGTCATACACAGTGACAGCCTCGGCAAGATTTTCTTAAAATATTACATATCAAGTAACTTTCGAGACGAATTTGACGGCGAAAAACAATTACCCCTAGCTTTAAAAATATCCGAGTTATCGCCCTTTGAAGTATTATAATTCTAAGGACTATAAATTCAATGCTTTCGAAGATAATCTTTTTTTTAGATAACCTCCCGCGTAGAAAAAAAGAATCTGGCTGAGATTCTTAAGATTCTCAGCGAGAATCTCGGCGATAATCACGGTTGCACGCCGAACCGAGATTCTTTTTAAATCTATCTGAGAATCTCGCTGAGATTCTAGAGAATCTCGGCCAGCTTCTTAGGGAGATTCGTCTCATTTTCATTTTCATTGAAAATGAAAAGAATCTATATAAAAAAGATCTTTACGAATTTTCTAATATTGCTAACACTAATTTGTTAGTACATCAACGAAGGTTATGTCGTGTGTAGTCGATCTCAGAAAAGCTTTTCAGTCTTATATATACGCTGGGGCTTTAAGTCACTTGCGAGAAACGCTTCGTTCCTTCGCCATCTAGCGGAATATTGTCCACCAGTGTTTCGTATGACGTCACTAGGTGGCGAACGGACGGAGCGTTTCTCGCAAGTGGTTTGAAGCCTCAGCGTATATGTAAGAATGGGAAGCTTTTCTGAGTTCGACACACTCTTGTGTTGAACCTTCATTGATGTACTAACTAATTAGTGTTAGCAGTCCTTCAATATTTGTAAAGATCCTTTTTTATATAGATTCATTTAATTTTCAATGAAAATGAAAAGAATCTCGCTGGGCGCGATTCTCTAGAATCTCAGCGCGATTCTGATAGAGATTCTTTTTATTTCCAGCTACCCACTAAAGAATCTCAGTAAGAAGCTGGCCGAGATTCTCTAGAATCTCGGTGGGATTTTGATAGAGATTCTCTAGAATCTCGGTGGGATTTTGATAGAGATTCTTTTTATTTTCGGCTACCCACTAACGAATCTCGCTAAGAAGCTGACCGAGATTCTCAGATAGATTTTAAAAGAATCTCGGTTCGGCGCGCAACCGTGATTCTCGGCCAGTTTCTTTTTTTCTACGCGGGCTGTTTGTATATCATACAAAGTCGTATAATTAGCGGACCGCTTGACGTCGTCCATCGATATGGAAATAGTTTAACCTTCTTTTCCGAATTATTCACTGTCGACGTTTCTACCTTCATATTGTAACAACATGAGAAATCACGGTGACCATATAAACAGCTACAATACATGTTGGCAGGAGGGTAGATAGGTTTCGACGTAACATCACCACCCGTAACTTGTTTGCGGCGGATGTCGACGTGCCGCACACGAACAATAATTTAGACGAGCGATTGATCGATCGATCGACACATACCATGTTGGCGGTTACCGTCAGCCTCTGGACTTTCGGGGTTGTTCGAATTTTGGTGGTCACAAACGATGTTCGCACCTCTCGTGTCCATCAAAATGCCGGTATATTCCAATTATGTGGCATGTGTACCATGCGATACCTTCCGTTATCTGCGGTTGAAAACTTGTATGCATCAAGTATTTTGGTTCATTTGGTTGATCAATATATGTCGTTCAAAAAAATTCGAATTAAACGCGAAGATTTAAAACGTTGTCACAATCACATTTACATAAATAGTTTTTGGTATACTTACAAAATTGTAATAAATAAATTCAAAGCATTCTAAGCATCCAAGTTTATGTTGTTGATTAATTATTCACTTCTTGTTCATTTGGGAATAATTGTAATAAAAATCGAGCACTTGGAAATTTTATGAAATGCCGTAATTTGCTTAATCATTGAATATTTACGGTATTGGAACCATTTTGAATAAACAATTTAAGGTGATTGGTATTACGAATAACATCATCATTACTCGGCGGGCAATCAAATTTTCTTACTTCATAGAATTTTCAATATTTTTTGGTCGTGCGTTTTGGTTTTCGTTTATTGTTTGAGAAAACACTATTATGACAACCAAGGATATAATTCTCAGATAAGACTAAGATTAACCAAAGAACGATGCAAAAATTTACGTCCGAGTTTACGTATTTATATATTAACATTCATACAACCCAAAGTCAAACAGTATAATTGACAATTCAATTGTACAGCTTAAGAAAAACAAAAATAATTTATGTTCGCCGACATTTATTTGAAAAGCTGCTAATGCCATCATGTAGCCCTTCTTAATTCGTTCCGACACAATACTTTCTTTCCACTGATTCTGATTCAGTAAAACTTTTAAAGGGTCCGGAGAAACTCTTGCATCGAGTTTCTTTATAGCTCGAATATGCATAAGTACCGTAAATCCTCACAAACTGTGCACGCGCGGTGACGCCTCGGGGGGTGGAATTCAAGTTTGCTACTTGCCCCGGGGGTTCCTGACGAAGTAAGGTTAAGGGAATAAGGAAAGGAGCAAAATGTATGTTTTTCCCGGCAAGACTTTCAAGAAGATGGGTTTCGTTGGTCTTTTTTTGAATGGTCTACCAGCTCTTTCTCTATCTTTACCTCTCCCATTCTTTCTCTTCCATCTCCGTGGAACCTGATAAATATGCAATGGTCCGAGAAAATAAAACGAAAGAGTGTTGGAACAGAATCTAGGTGTGCCAGTTGCGCAGTTTCCGGTCTAGAAAATAAGAGTGCAGCAGCAGCAGCGAGAGACCGCGCTGCACTTCTCGGGACACACATACATTTACGCGATTTACGATACCATTTCTTTAATTGCCACTGAGAAACGGCGGAATTGGTCGTTGGTTGCTCCATCCCCGCTGCTCTTTCGTTTTCCACGCCTCGTCCTCGTATTCCACCGTTTTTCCGCTTCCATTTCGTACTCTCTACAATGATCTATTTTCTGCCCTGCGGAAATCAAATATATTTTCACCATTTATTTAATTAATTTATATCCGAATAATAGTATTTTCATCAATACTTGATGTCTGGCTGTGCGCCAAGGAAACGAAATTATACTTGCTTTATTCTGTTTTTTGTTTTCGATTCATCCTTATTTATTAAAGCCGGAAAGATGTCGATTGATACACTAGTAATAGAATTTTCTGAAATAAATAAAATAAATTAAATGAATTAAATAAATTAAATAAATTAAATTAATTAAATAAATAATCCAGGCCAGATGGGCCACAATTCATGGGGAGACAGAATAATCCGGGGCGGGGGTGACTGTCCCGGGTTGTGTTTCTAGATGAAGATCTCCAACATCGTTGACTCCAAATTTTTGGCCGAACGCGAAATACTCAAATTCTATTAAAATAGTATTTTTTAAAATATCTACGCGAAACATTCTTAAGTTATGAAAAATCAGTTTTAACAGCCATGAATTAAACAAGAAAAAAAGTGGATAAACCGAGACTCCCCACGTGTGCTTACCAGTTTAATTGTATGCTCAGCCTGGTATGCCGTATGGTTGGTATATAACATGAGACATTATCGTTCGAGCACAAGCGAAATAGCTGCTGGCTGGTGAGTGGATATGCAGGCATGCGTCCTGTTGTTGCGAAAATTAATTATAAAAATCTTCTCCAAAAGTGGTGCGAGTGTTGTGCCATTGCTGCTGCTGCTGTGTGGAAAAGCCACAGAAACGAAAGCATTCGCACGGCTGCACATTTAACAATTGTGATGGTATTCAGCAATATATGTATGTAAAACGAGTTTACCAATACCAGGGATCATAGTGTATCCCTCAACCATGTTACCAACACAACAACGCCAAAGTCGCACCACCAACATCCCACGAGCTAACAGCGAGTACCGTGCTGCGCGTTACGGTGATACATTTCGCCGTCCCGCTGGCCGACTTTAACTCTCGCCCCTTTAGTTCCACGCTCCCTGTCCCGAACCGCAACCCCCTTACCCAATATATCAACGCCGCAATTTTTGGGCAGTTTTGATGCATCGCCGTAATATCGACGATACATTAATCCAAGGTGAATGGGACATACATCAGCGGCGTACATAATTTTCACCTCTGCTATTTATTCTAGACCGAAACGTCCATACCACTGGACCGTAACCATATCTGGTCACTGGGAATGGCGCCGTTTTCGTTCCCGGCGGTTTGTCGCTGATGGCTTTAACTGGGGTTATTGGCCGTGGACGTGAGGAATCGAAGCAATATACATTTGTTTTGCTTCTTTATTGCGAAAACATTGTTTTCATCCATTTAAATGAACATCAATATCCGAGCGCTTAAAGTGTGTAAATAGTCGACGTTGTTACCAAAAAACAGATCGTTTACCGAGAGTTAAATCTAGTATTGATTACTACAAATTCGAGTTTTAAAACCTAAACTATATTTTGCACATATAGTAACCACTTTGAGTTAAATATTTTGTAGTATAGAAGTAAATAATTTAATAGCAATGATCGATTCGGAGCAATACAACATAAATTTCTAAGACTCATCATGTACGAATTGGGTCTCACGAGCAACATCATTATGAACAAAGTAAGCTATGTATCTTGTAGAAAGTAGTTGTCTCATAAAGAAAACACTCAGTGTTGTGTAAACATGAATCAACGGTAATAGATACGCGCACAGACACTTACACAAACACACACGCACACACACAGACACTCTAAAAGATACTCATACAGACACTCACACAAACACTCGTACAAATACACGCACAAACACTCGCAAAAACACTCCTACAAACACTCACAAGAAACTTACACAGAAATTTAGACAGACACTCCAAAAGACACTCATACAAACTCTCGCACAAATACCCGCACAAACTTTCGCAAAAACACTCGCACACGCACACGCACACGCACACGCACACGCACACGCACACGCACACGCACACGCACACGCACACGCACACGCACACGCACACGCACACGCACACGCACACGCACACGCACACGCACACGCACACGCACACGCACACGCACACGCACACGCACTCACACTCGCACACGCACACGCACACGCACACGCACACGCACACGCAAACGCACACGCACACGCACACGCAAACGCACACGCACACGCACACGCACACGCACACGCACACGCACACGCACACGCACACGCACACGCAAATGCACACGCACACGCACACGCACACGCACACGCACACGCACACGCACACACACACTCACACCCACACGCACATGCACGCGCACACGCACACACACATGCACACACACACTCACTCACATAGACACTCAGACAAAAACTTACATCGCCACTTCACACAGGCATTCACACAAACACACAGACACTTAAGCATCGTGCAATCAACTTCTCAGAAGTTTTTACTTTGTTATTATGTAAATAAGAATGTTCGTATTAGCAGCAGGTAGGTTGCGCTTATGGACTATTTAAGAGATTCCGCTTGGACTGAAGGAGAGGTTTGACCATTATAGAGATTTACCTGTACTTCTATTTTTCTGCCCCCAAAGTAGCGACAGCGCCTGAACGTTTAGAGTCTATCGGGTGTACCGTTTATCGTTTCCCCTTGAACAGATACTCATCAGCCAAGGCACGCTTTTCCACTTTCTCGCGGATATTATCGGTATCCGAGCAGCCCTCTTCTTCGTTCGACTTCTCACTCTCGAGCGATTAACGAGCGGTGAAGAAGAACATGACCAAAGGGAGTGTAAGAAAACGAAGAAGGGTCGAAGAGAAAAGGCGGCCAGTCGGAAGCATTGGATGGAAGAAGGCTCCATATTTCAGCCTCCATATTTCTTACAAAGAGGCAAAGGTTTCGTAGAAACAGAACTATTCCATTTTTTTAAATGTTTTTGTGTGCAAGACGGACGTACTTTTTAATCGAGTTTTTAGAACCGAGAAACTGTAAATAAGAAAACAAAATAGTGTTAAAAAACATGGTGCTGTCACCCTTTTCTAATTTATTCGAGTTACTGAAAATTTGGTATTCATTTTTATTCACAAAACGAAAACTTCTGTAATATGTTATTATATGTTAATCTCGTCAAATAAAAATGGGAATATATCATTTCAGTGATGGACACATTTTTTATAATTTTACAAATATTACGATAACATGCTTAAGACACTACGCCAATTTGTATCGAATTTCTGAAAGGACAATTTGATGAAAAACTAGCTTGAGTCGAAAAATAAATAGTACTTGCATTTTTTTCAATAACGAAGCGTTAGCTATCCAAGCTTCACATGGGAAGGGTTCGATTACAGATTAATTGTCGACGAATTGGCTCGACCTCGAGGCAAAAAGTATAGCCCCGAACAACCCCTTGCGATCGCGGCCAATTTCAGGTACCATATTTTTTTTTTGTCAAGCATACATATATAGAGCGGCATACAGCACGTCGTAACAAATTGGCCCATGTCTCATGCGGTCCGCGCGGGGCCACTGGCCGCGTGCGTGAAATACCGCAGTCGACCAACCAGCAGCCTGTACTGCGCCAGGCCCATTACTTGTGGCTTGCAAATGGGCGCGTGCAGTCCGCGCATTAACGTCGCAGACTCTGCCGGCGAACGAGCGAGAGAGACGAAAAAAAAAAATAAAAAAACGAAAAAAAAAGGGAGATAAATAAATGAAGGGCTTGGTAGATCATTCTCTATGTTGAACAAAAGTACTGAGGGCAACGCTTACTGAGTACATGAAGAATAGAACTGAGCGTAATAATTCTTAAGAGATTGAAGTAAATCACGATGTCGCAAGAAATATATTACACTCACTCATCTATGAGAATTTTTGGAATTGAAATATTTTTGTTATTGAAATTATTTGAGAGTATAAAATAAGGTAAAGGATACAATTTGTAATCCTGCCCCATTTTGAAAGTCCTAGTGTAAGAATTCTGGAAAAAAACCCCTGGAAAAATAAATCCGGAAAAATAGGTTTTCCGCCTTTTACATCGCATACGTTTTTTTCTTCAAGATATCGAATTTCGGTCTTAACTATTACTCCCCAGTCGCATATTCTACCACAGAATATACCGGTTAGAAGCCTTTTTACCATGATTTAAACAAAATGATTTTTTTCCGTTTCTGATTTCGAAATTCACAGATTCGACTTCCGGTCGGAAAATCCAAGCCAAATTTTTTTTCTTTGACATATTGAATTTTGAGCTTCACTATTGTTCTCAAGTCATGTATTCTACCATAGAATATACCGGTTACAAGCCTTTTTATCATGATTTTAAAAGTGACTATTTTCCGTTTCTGATTTCAGAATTCACAAATCCGACCTAAATTTTTTTCTTCAAGATATCGAATTTAAGCCTTTACTATAAAAAATATAATTTCTGGTCGTTATCACACATTGGAAACACATTGGCATTAAGCATTCAACAAATGAAGCTATCATGAAATGGCTTTTTCTTAGCGGAAGCAAAAAAAAAAAAAAAGCGTTGAATATGTGTCAAAAAGTAGCTCGACTCTTACAGACGCAATGCCTCCACAGAACTCAAAAGTTCGAAGACCCTCTTCGTCTGACTTTTACATGCGGATACAGATACAACTTTATATACGTATCCCCGCCTTATATCTAACTGCTTTGAAGCCCCCGACTGCTCGAGGCGAACGCAATTCCCTCTTTCATCTGTACACAGAGTCAGACGAAACAAGACGTCAGCCCCCTCGAGTTTCCATCATCGTCCGTTTCTCTGTATAGGCCAGAACCATCTGAACCCGACTCAAAGTAGATTTCGCGGCTGGGATCAACGTGAAGGACTCGTTCAACGAACTTCTTGTGTCGGAGCAAATAAGAAAGACAATCGAAATAGAAAACAATTTTTATTTTATCCCGAAATCTCATTAATATTAATGAAAGCACTGTGTGATATTCTCGTCTGATATAAAAGACGCTAAAAAAATGTACGGAATCTCTAGAAAAAGAAATTCCTACCCATTCTTTCCGGGTAGAAAAATTATATAAATATTCTGTAAAAATGATATATGAGGTATTTCGCACCATCTCAGCCACCCGAATGTTTACAATGCTCCGAAAATTCTGTGATTCCATGACATTAACTCACCAAAAAAAAGTACTGAGTCTTAAGAGCTTGAGTTTACCCATTTACGAGATAACGCTATTATTATTATTTTTTTTTTAATCCGTTATATATTGGCCACCCTGAACGGTATCATAACTTTTACAAAGCCAAAATTCTAGTTCTTTTAAGTACTTTCAAAATAAAAATTTACGAATTTTTCGAATTGCACCCTAAAATTTGCGCATGTTTTGGTTTTTTCTTTAAATAACCACTTTTTGAAAAGGTCCAAGCTCTTTCGAAGTAATTTTTTTTTCTGTATTGCCTAATCCATAATTAAGAGATTGGCATAAGTGCCATTATGGGATACGCAATAGTGCTCGAGATAAACATTTTTTAAATCTTTGACTTTTATCTTTTAAAAATATGTTCAAATTTTATTTGACTTTGCAATTTTCGAAAAAAGTCTGTACGCTCTCTAGCATTCGCAAATTTTTAGCTATTGAGCTAAATAATTTTGTATGAATAAAGTTATATTAAAGGAGGATCTGTATTGAATTTGGAATAAATCTGTAAAAAACTCTGGTTTTTATGGGGTTTTGAATTTTTTAGAAGAATATTCTTTTTGCTATAGCTCACTTCAAATCTCACCAAAACAACTGAAATTTTCTACAGATGAAAAACAACATTTAGCGCTTCTATATACCAAATCTGGTCGTAATCGGTAAAGCGGTTTGGATTTTACGTGATTTTGAATTTTTCAAGAACTATATAGGTAACGAAAAAAGTTGCAAAGCAGAACTTTGCACGTTTTATTTCCTCATTCATTTTCATTTTTTATAAAGCTTCCGCTGTGAGGAAGCCAAAATTAATAAATAAGCATACTCATAGAGGTGGCTTTGTGAAAAATGAAATTTTCATTTGAGTAAGCAATGTGCAAACTTCTACTTTGCAACTTTTTAATATACTTTATATTTATATATAATTTTTTTTTTGGACTACAAGACATCCGCTTTGTTTGTAAAAGGCAAGAATAACGCTGAAGATGGAGGACCACTCGAGGCTGCCTTAAGTGTTTGCCTCTCCCTTTTCCCCCAGTTTCCACCCTGTCTTGTTCCCAGCCATAAAATATATGGCGTCCGGCACGAACTCTTGTCCATTGGGTCGTATCTGTTCACCAACATATTCGCGTGTACTCGTGACACGCACGAGGTATGAGTTGAGCGCCGGCGAATGTGCAAAGCAAAATAGGAAAAGGACGCGGAAACACTGTGTACCATGGAGATCCATAATGACGCCACCAATCTCGTCCCATTCTTGTACATACTATATAGTCAGTACATACACCCCATGGGGCGCGCGGGGATGCGTGTCGGTGCCGCTTCTAAACCACCTTCACGCGCCATTGAATGCCCCCGAGCGTCAAGCCTATCACGTGCCGTTAAATTGTTTCCGGATGCGGTATTGCGCACCACGCAATGCAGCGCAGTGCGCTACAGCCTCTAAAGCACTGAGTATATGGTACGTGTTGTATTTATTGGCTACTTTATAGTGAATGTCCTATAGAACATTCGACAATTTCCCATAAATCTATTCTCGTGCGAAGAAAACAATGCGTATTACAATTCTACAAGACGCTATTCATCACATGGTCAATGGCAGAAAGGAGATAAAAATTCGTTGTATGTCGGAAATAATTAAACTCGTCGACAGACATTTATTTAATTTATTTAATTTATTTAATTTATTTAATTTATTTAATTTATTTAATTTATTTAATTTATTTAATTTACTTTATTTACTTTATTTACTTTATTTATTTTATTTATTTTATTTATTTTATTTATTTTATTTATTTTATTTATTTTATTTTATTTTTTTCCGTAGATGCCACGATTTTGCTATTTTTTACTAGAAAATAAATTTTATATAAAAATTTTATATAGCCATATTTTCAACGGGTATATTAATACCGTTTTATTTTATAGTGAAGTAATATAAAATTACTACTAAAGTCTTACACCGCGTTTAATACTTTATTTTTCGTATACACTGATTACAGGTATTACAGTAATACTATTAGTATAAATACTGCGTGCTGAAGGTTATACATGAAGAAGCCCTTATTGAAAAGCCCTTTGCTGTGCATTGCAGGTGGGAATTCAACATGGTACAACATCGTAACTCGACCACATGGAAAGACTCATCCTCTGGGGTTATATATTGAAACCCCGCGAGGTTCGATATATACCGACTCGGTACATCGATACACAGCTTATGTTAGGCCATCTCACCTATTCACTTTTCATCATCATCTTCTTCTTCTACTTCTCCTTCATCTTGTTCTTGTTGCTGAAGTGAACAGCTACCGGAGGTGATGCAAAAGTGCTTTGCGCTATTGCAGCAACTTTCTGTATGGTCTCGCTGCGAATGAAGATTCGATCTAGGAGATCAATATCGAAGAGTCTGCCTCATAATTTGCATACCGTACCCCCTTAACGGTCATATCATCTTAAATGCGGAGTTACCTAGTCAGAAGCCTGTTACAAGAAGTATCTTAAGGTATAAACGTCGTATTCAATGCTACACCATTATTACCATACTCTCGAGTAAAGCAGCTAACAACACTTATGCTTTCGCATCGTAACACTAGATTAAGCCATAACTCGCGGGTTCGCGGAGAGGCGTGTCCGAGACCGTCGAGATAAATAACTCTGACAGATGGACCTGGACTCCAATTTTTATTTCCAGTTTCCAATATCTGCCGGCTCATAGATCTTCACCATTGAGCCACTTACCAAAAAATAATTTTATATATAATTTTAATATAAAATTATTTTATACCTAAGTTTAAATTATTTAAATCTACAAAATTTGAGTAATTTTATATAAAATTAAGAAAATACTGACTGAAAAAATGAGTTTAATTAATAAACAAATTGGGTAAATGAAAAATGATTAAATAGGAATCATTAAAATACTTTTTGTATATGATAATTATGATCGATTATTATGGAAAATTAAACATTTTTACGTTTATGCAATAATTATGAGTTATTTAGATGAATTACATCTTGTACAATGAATTGTGATATTTACTAGGGTAAGTCATTTTTACCAAATAATATACATTAACTCCTATTTTATGTCATTTTGATTTAAAACAAAGAACATGGTCGCTGTAACTTTTGTAAAAAAGTCATAAGTACAGATAAACTCAATATTGTTTGATTTTGAATGCGGCTTACATCGACAAAGCGGTTCGGATTTTACAGAGTTTTGAATTTTTTGAAAATAATAATAATAACTGCTTGAAATAACCACTTCCTATTCAAATTCAAATTTTCAAATTTTTTTTATTTCAAGGATTCGAATCACCAAATCAATTTTGAAATCATATTATGTTCCAGGTGAAAAACTCGCTAAAATATAATTTGCTATATTTTTTTAAATAGTTTGATTATAGCAGTCTTTTTCTTCATTCTGGGCATGAAATTGTTCTTTCCGACACAGTCGGAGATTCTCAGGTGAGTGATTCCGTGTTAGGTTTACGATTTTTTTTTCGGCAGTTCACGTTTTGCAAAATTTTTTTTACATACTTTGGCTAATAATAATAACAACGGACATTTTTTTTCTTAATTCTAGGTACGTAATTGATTTTTCCGACACCGTCGGAAATTCTCAGGTACGTGATTTGGGATTAGGTTGAAAGTAAAAGAGCCTTCTATCCCTGCGCCAAAAAAATCTTTATTCGGAAATTCACGTTTTGCCATTTTTTTAAAGATACTTTTGCTAATGATTATAGTAACGGAATTTTTTTTTTCTTAATTCTGGGTACGTAATTGTTCTTTCCGACACCATCGCCAATTCTCAGGTATGTGATTCGGTTTTAGGTTTAAAGGAGAAGAACCTTCTATCCTCGCGTTAAGTTTTTTTTTTCGGAAGTTCACTCGACGGCAAAGGGCCGTTGCCTTTTCCGACGTCGATGATCACAGTGTTGGTGCACTATTGCAGCCGGCGCAAGCTTCTCGCGCAAAGTGAGAAGAAACTAGGAAACACGAAAAAATATGTGCGAGCCTCTGCCACCTGCGCCCGAATGCAACTGATGGAGAGTGCAGAAATAAATATTTTCGGTTTCGTGCCGTTCTGGTATACCCAGCTGCAAAGCTTGGCTCATGCCTTGCTGATATTCCCAGGAATCTCAGGAACTATAAATTGGATGGTCTATGAATATATAAATGCTTCGGAAAAAGTTTTCGTCAAGTATTGATTATTGCTTTTCGCTTTCTAAGTTTTTGTCTTTCAGTGCTATTTCTTATTCAGCTCTGAACGTCTTAAATAAGCCAAAGTTTTAAAAGGTACGCATTACCCTTGAAGACAAGAAAATTTAATTGAATTATAAACAATAAATGTTATTATGACGCAATACCCGTAGACTAAACAAAACTATAAACCAATTTAGAAAGTACAAGTTGAATCTAGATTTTAATAACAATGTTTATCCATTTTCTTACCAATATGGTAGACAAAGCAAAAAAAAATCCCGCAGTCTTATTAATTTGCAGAAATATTTCTCAAATTAAAAAACGACAAGTTTTTGAAAAATGGGCACACCTTTCGTGTGTTGATGTCGATGTAGATGAGGATATTGTCTAATATTTGGCAACCCTGCGTCCAATGTAATTCAAAATAAATATAAAATGAGTTAAGTATGCGATGTAAAAAACAATAGATGTTTATATTCTATTAAATTTAATTTTAAAGATATCATGAGATTAATATCATGTTAATAACCATAACTTTATTGTTTGACGATTTCAGCGCACGCTGGTGCCATTTTGACGACGTGTGCCATTATGCCGCCGTTCCATCGTGCCCCGCGTTGTCATTTTGCCCCGCGTTACCATTTTGACCCGCGTTGCCATTTTGACCCGCGTTGTCATTTTGCCCCGCATTGACATTTTGCCCCGCGTTGCCATTTTGCCCCGCGTTGCCATTTTGACCGCGTTGCCATTTTGCCCCGTGTTGCCATTTTGCCCCGAGTTGCCATTTTGTCCCAAGTTGCCATTTTGCCCCGCGTTGCCATTTTGTCCCGCGTTGCCATTCTGCCCCGCGTTGCCATTTTGCCCTGCGTTGCCATTTTGCCCCGCGTTGTCATTTTGACCCGCGTTGCCATTTTGACCCGCGTTGTCATTTTGCCCCGCGTTGCCATTTTGTCCCGCGTTGCCATTTTGCCCCGCGTTGCCATTTTATCCCGCGTTACCATTTTGCCCCACTCTCCCGTACACTATCATATTGATTTGTGGATGAACGAAAGTATCCATCATCCCTGTCTGAAGGGTTGTTAGACCCACAAAAAGTCAAGGTGTTCCTTGCGTGCACAAAATCTTTGATACCCGCGGGTTCAATACGCTCTGGACAGTTCGTCAAATTCGTTTACCCCTTGGGGAATAATAGCTTGTGTCACTGGGAAGCTTCGTGGCCGAGTAGAACGTATGTGAATTTGCAAACCAGTCTACTACAATTCCCAGCGGATTTTCGCCAGTATTCCCGCATGCTCGTATCAACTATATTATCTCCGCATTATTGATAGTTTAGCGATGCATACGGAATATATTTGGCCTGTGCCTGGTGTAACCGCATACACGATCGTTTCCGATCAAAATATTCCACAATATACAATAGAAGCCAATGGTATATATGTGTTTATCTTGTTGCAAGGCAGACAATTATGTGACAAACTAATATTCGCCCGAACGATTTACGGTTAATTTCGTTAGCGCATGCATGTCGAGTAAATTCACGTGAAACAAACGGGAATGATTCGCGTTTCAAACACCAGAATCGTTCAGAGGACGCAGAGAGGGTTGCGATGAGGGTGAAATTGGAGAGTGAGGGGCCAACGGTTTCACGCAAGCGACGACTACGACTATCGTCCAGCCCGTCACACCTCCATTTACGTCGGTTTCAATCATACGTACCTCCATAACGAGTCTCGTTGACGTCACGTCCGTACATTGGACGATTCCCGTCGGGTTTATCGAGCGGACAAACGACCCCCGGAGACGCATCATCGCAGCTGCACCAATGGTAGCAAACAACATCACACGGCGTACGTGCCTTCGACACTTTCAATTTAGAATAGAAGCCTCTTTGTAGTATACATATCGTTACGAGCTTTAGACGTGGTCTTGGACAGCGCCAGAATTTCATACATTCAAATTGCAGTTACCGATAAGTTAAGTTGGAAAACGTCCTTCCGGAATGGTATTGGTTGCGAAATATTGTTGTAGACTGATTTTGTTGATGAGATTGCGTCTTACTGTAAACAAATATAATATTCTGTGGCAATGTTCGCTTTTAGAGTTTGTCTTATGTTATAATCTACCAATTTCTTTCTAAATATAATATCGTCTATCTCCAAATTTAAAAGTTTCCTTTGCTTTAGCATTAAGCATTCTTTTTAGCTTGCTCTTATTTTTATTCATTATGATAATTAGCTTGTTCGGATTGGTGGTGTCAAGGGGTTTAGGAATTAAACCTTCTTGACGGCTACGGAGAAGGAAAATAAGTTGTTGATGTAGTCGCAGTAATTTCTCACTGAGTTTTCTCCATTTTTTGAAGGCGTTGTAGATGCCAAATCCAAATTTCTTCTTAAGATTTTTAAAGAAGTCCATCCTTGGTTTTTTGAGCATATACCAACGTGCGTATTTCAGGCTGGAAAAAAGAAACATCAAACATACCCTCGAGTATTGTAATGTCATAGTTTCTAATTTTTTTCTCCGTTAACAAATTCCACAATGAGGAAGCAAACAAAACGGAATAAGCATTCAGTCAGGTTGAGTTCCTGGGATGAGATCGGCACATGGATGTCCGTTACATCATAGAGTTGCCGTTCGAGACACAGAGGAAGTAAAACCGCACGGTTGAATCGTGCACCACGGTGGCAGTTCCTCCTCGGCCTCTTGAGAACCGAGCGTGAACTCTCAGCAAAGGACTCAGACATAACGTTCTATATGTATACACATGAGAAGAAGGCTTGCAGTAACGTTTCGTAGGCACGATGACTCTATGTATATCCACATATAGTATGTACCCGTGAGCGCAATTGTATTCCCCGCTCGTTCGCTCGGTTTCATGTGCGCACAGCCCTTGAGCCGTGCCGACCTGCTGCTATGTTACCAGAGCAAGTACCTATGGCGTGGTCGGGTTTTGCCTTGGCGGCATCGCTCTCCGACTATAGTACTACTATTCGTGACGAACTCGATATCGCATGCGCGCCCATTGAAAATTATCGGCATGGAAGGATCTCCGGTATGATTTCCTGGAGATAGGTATCGACGCGAGCAAAGTAAAACTGAGCTGGAGATAGGGTAAAGTGAAAAAGCACAAAAAAAAACAAAAAAAAACATGCACGAAAGGAGAAATTATGGAAGGTCAATGTGGCACTGCCTACTGCGCCGCGCTCTGCCACATTCCTTCAATTCACTGTGAGCGCAGCGGCGCAAGCGAAGCTCTTTTCCCTGACTCTCCTGTGCGCGCAAGCGAACTGTGTGCATGCATGCGAATTTGCGAGACTTAAGCACAGTGCCGTAGTTTCCGCTGGATTCTAGCCTCGACGAAAGGAATTACGTAATGTCGGTCACCTAAGAAATTGGTTGCAACTTTTTGAGGAAAACAAATGCTTTTTTAACGAGCGAACCAATTAAGTCGAAAAGAACATCCGGATTCAACATTATGTCATTCAGGGTTTTCCTCATCTGGTTGGTTTTAATACTTTTAGGAATAAAACAAAAATGTTCTCTTGGTTTTCATAAGGTTATTGTTACCAATGAGCTGCAAGAACTTGGCACATTTATAATTGTACTATGAACTATATATTTAAAATCCCAAATATCCTTATTCTAGGACATCAATTTAGTTTCATTACTTTATCGGACATTATTGTTGATTACCAGAGAATTTACAGAACACATTTATACAGAGATCCGGTTCTACACGATGATATGATTCTACAAGAATCAGAAAATTACAGAAAATTACAAAAAAAAGTACAGTTTTTTTTTAACACACCTAGTTCACTACGACAAAGTTGTACATGTCATAAACTCAACACTGAAAAAGTTGTCACAGTCAATGTTGGATCAACAAAAATCTGCCGATGATCAAATTCGCCCGACAAAAACTGTTCAAAACAGAAACCGTCACGATAAAACTTCGTATCATCGTGAACTGAATACGACAATTGTCTACACAGCCCAAGTTCGGTATGCCAAAGTTTGAGACGAACTACGTCTGTACTGAGCTATGATAGTGTAGAACTACGGCATTTCAAATCGTATAGAATGGTCGTGTTAATATTTGGATTAGAATCATCTTACAGTACAATTGTTAATACCGAATACCGAATATTCACCTACATATAATAGGTATTAGAGTTTAGGTTCTTCGAATGGTGGCGTGAAATCGGGGAAAGAAAGAAACATCAAGGGGCAAACCTGTCTAACATAATCGCGTAGGTCTTCCTATGAATAGTATCTTCGAGGACCGAAAGTCATACAGGATAATGCTTTAATTAGGCTCATCCAAGGTTGAATCTTTGAATCAAGATACGTGTAAGCACAATGTGTAAAAAGGTCAGCCGCCAATTATCGAGTTGCCAGAGTGTGTACGTCCAGCTCATGATGGGACCATACTCGTGTTTGTATGAATCCATTGAACATCCGAAAAAACAAGCCACGAAACTTCAAAACTTGGATTGATATTTTTCTAACAATTCATTGTAGACACGCTAGTACAGGGTCCAAATAAACGATGCGAATATTCCATTTGAGGTCATGCGAGAGCTGTAGATAATGCTAATAATACAAATAACAGAGGTTAAGTATTATCAAGAGATGCGGTAATGTCTCGACGCCAAGAACTTATAAACATGTTTTTAACGACCGAACCTCACAGCATCGCGTCTGACATAACCAATCATATTGGGCGTTGATAAGAACTACCGTTAGCTTATTTTCTGAATGATACCTACATGATATTAAATCCACATTAAATTAGGATTAGGCGTTACTGGACAAGCTCCTGATAGTGTGTCAGGTATCTCTGATAACATTTCAGCTCGGGATGATTAACGCCTGCTAGGTGGTGATCAACTAGTAGTTCTCCACGTGTCTACGCTCGAATAGGTTAAAACCTAGCCAAGATGTTTATAGCGTACGTAAACGTTCCCCGGTTCATGAACTCCTTGTTTATTGTGCGGGTATAAGGTACTTGCATGAGCGCTTCCGGCATGTGCATATGTAGAATAGCTGCGAGGAACTGCAGAAACAACATCAGCAGCGTGAATGTTATAACCTTCTCGTACTTCCTCACGAATCTTCTCTCCACTTATACGAATTGCTCAGAATCAAAGCAAAAGGAGTTTCCGTGGGAAAACTGGGAGTGAGTAAAATGCCGGTTTTGAAAATATCCTGCAGATGCATGTGGCTGGTACATATGTATGTACATTAGCGGAGAAAAATTTGAAGTTACACGCATGTGAATAAAATTTCATTGGTATTTAAATTAAATATTTCTTCCTCTGAAAGCACCAAAACAGTGTATGCTCTTGTTGGGTATTACACAAAAATGAAAAAATTAGATCAAATGGAATGCCCTATATGTGCCTCGATTCTTGAAACGAGATATTCATCTAAGTGATGTTTTGCTTGACCTTTTTGTTGCAAATTAACTGTACGTACCATCCTACCATGGTCCAATTTTTTGTGCACGGTATTGATTCACAATTCGAAACGGAAAATCTGCACTATATCTGCCATCGTCTATGAATATACTGCGGGTGCAGATGTACTATCGGCTCGTAGCCGAGTCCGTTAGTTTCGCGTGTCGTTACGGTTTATAAGCATAGGATGCGTTCGACGTTGTGAAAAGACGAGCAAATGCGCGGATAGCACCAGCAATAGTGTATAGAATGGAGGAAGGAGCAAACGAGGAGTGAACGAGCGCCGAGTGCCCATCACTGCGGCCGGCTGCGGGATGCGGGAGCAAGAGGAAGAGTAGCGCAGAGTCTACTTCTTCTGTAGCAGTAGGTATACTGTAGTACAGCGTGCCGGGTACAAGCAACGCGGGTCGATGCACCCAACAGCGCAGCCGGGACGACCAAACGATTCAATGTCTGTCCCGACGGAGTCGAGGAGACAGTTCAACGTAGACGACGAAGACGACGGGTGATATCTTTTCCCCAGCTACGGAGACAGGCACATCGACTTACAATTTGACATGGACTAGGTACCTGTCACCGGCCGGCGTTGGCCAAGGGTTCGGCCAAGCTGCAAGAAAGATTTCCATCGTTTGGCAACCCTGCCAGGATTAACTTCTAGCTACACCCTTTCAGCTTAGTCCGGATGTTCTTGAAAAACATTCTATCCGTTGGTCGCAGGTTTGATCGGATCAATCGAATTAAATGCTGGTGTAGTTTAAGTCAGAAGGCGGAAAAAGTTTGTCCGTCATTTACGCCTGGCCCAAGCTCACTACTGTTGATTCCTCACGCAATCCCTATTCTATTCGAACTATATTTTTCGGCTAAATTTGCGGTATTAACGCAACATAACGCAGACGTTGAAAAAATGGCACTTCGACTTAAAATTTGACATGGACTAGGTATCTGTCACCAGCCGACGTTAGCCAAGGGTTCGGCCAAGCTCCAAGAAAGATTTCCATCGTTTGGCAACCCTGTCAGGATTAACTTCTAGCTATACTCTATTAGCTTAGTTCGGATGCTCTTGACAAACGTTCTATCCATTGGTTGCGGGTTTGATCGGACCAATCGAATTAAATACTCGTGTAGGCTAAGTCAGGAGGCAGATAAAGTTTAACCTGTCATTATGGTCTAGCTCAATTTTCCTACTGTGGCTTCCTCACGCAATCCATATTATATTAGTAGAATATTTATCGTCACTTTCTAGATACTCGCGGCTAAATTTACGGTATTAACGCAGCATAACGTAACTATCGAAGAGACGGGCACATCGACTCACAATTTGACATGGACTAGGTAGCTGTCACTGGCCGGCATTGGACAAAGGTTCAGCCAAGCTGCAAGAAAGATTTCCATCATTCGGCAACCCTGCTAGATTTACCTTCTGAGCTCATCCCGATAGTTTTGAAAAAATGTTTTCTGCGTTGGTTATAGGTTTAATCGAACCAATCGAATGAAGGAGGCTCTAGGTCAGGAGACGGAAAAAGTTGGTTCCATCTAGTCGACCTCGTCCAAGTTTACTACTGTGGATTCCTCACTCAATCCCTATTATATTCCTACTATATTTTATTGGGAGATACCCACGGGTAAATTTAAGGTATTAACGCAGTATAACGTAGCGTGATATTTGAAATTTTTGTTGCGTCATTATACGTACCGCATTGATATTTCAGTGAACCTTTTGGGAAATGAAAATCGTATTGTGTGTTTCTGTTTTTAACGGGCTGTCGGATTTCAATCTATTGTAGATGTACTCTCGCTACGTGGTGAAAGTAATCCGCGGCAAAATCTACTCCGCTCGATATCGTACGTATTATATCAGTTGAGCGGTTGGCTATACGTGCCGATTTCTATTACCTCCACTTACGCGGCGGGTATTACGCGGGTGTAAGCAAAAAAGTAATGGAAAGGTATAGGTACAGAGAAAGAACGAGAGAATAATACAAACCGGGGTAACGGCCCCGGATCACCCCAGGAAATAACTCTCTGATCGGCTGTTTACGATTCGATCGAATCGATTTGCTAAATTTATAGTCACGCGGAGGCCGACGTCGGCAATGGTGGCGATCGTGGCGTCGGCGGACTCAAGCGATGCAACTAACTCTTCCAACTAGCTTAGAACTCTCGCCACTGCGAGAAGTCCGGGCCTTAAGTTAGTGATCGCTTGGTGGTGTTCGGTGTGCGGCTAAGTTGGCGCGTTAACGAAGTCGATCTAGCGAGGCGAACGTACGACCAAGAGAACGACATACTAGAGGACCGTACAGATACACATTAAGGCGTAGATAGTTAGTAATCTCTATATATACTAGGTGAGACCGGGGCTAGTTGGATCAGGGGCAAGTTGGATTAAGGGATAACACCACTCTAGGATTTTGGGAAAATCGATTTTTTTTGCTTAAACAGCACTTTAGGATCATAAAAACCATATGCAGTTGGTCCTATAGTGACCATTTTTTGTAAAAGGTTCAATTATCGAGCCGCGGCCGTTGAACCGTTACGAAATGGAGAAGTCAAGCGTTAAGAAGGTTGGCACATTGGCTCGAAAATTATCAGTCATCGATCCTGACGACTTTGAAGTAGACGAAGACTTTGCTTAACGAATTTTGAACTTTTTAGCAGTGTTCTCCCCTATATCGCAAGCTGTTGTATACAAAAAATGCAACTCCGATGTGACATTTACTGAATCTGGTAAGTGCTTGTAAAACTTTAAAAAGTGCTTGTAAAACTCTAAACATTTTTCTCGAAACCACTTTTTTCGAACTTGGAGGACGTATTACT
The DNA here is from genome assembly GCA_963970395.1 of Ephialtes manifestator. Classification (NCBI taxonomy): domain Eukaryota; kingdom Metazoa; phylum Arthropoda; class Insecta; order Hymenoptera; family Ichneumonidae; genus Ephialtes; species Ephialtes manifestator. Next base: position 34,312,005 of record OZ019974.1, on the reverse strand, counting down.
TGAAGATCGTTGCATGGATCGATTTGAAATTTCGATGGTAGCTTCGCAATTACATTCTCTATCGAAGTACGTAACCGTTTTTTTTATTTATTGTAAACTTTTTTTCTATAAACAATTTACCGCTTTTTTGGCAAAAAATTACTTCATTTTTTCAAAAGCGCACCATTTCTACAAAATTTAATTTAAAAAAAACCCCCCATGCGTAGTTCCATAGCCAATAGTATATAGATTATACATTTTTTGGTTTTTGTTCCAAGTCTTATACTTTACGAGAAAACCGTCCGTACGTGAATGTGTTTTAAAAAAAGGCGATTTTCAAGATGGGCTCTATCGGCGCCATTTTGTATCAAAACGATAATAACAATTGACTTTTTCGTACTTGAATATATGTTGAATAAACCCTCTGAAAAGAAATCTTATGCCTTTTTTCATACTCCCAAAATAAATCGTCAAAGGCGTTTCTTTCTGTCGTTGAAGTTGCGTTACTTCTAAATGAGGGCCAATATTCGGATCCAGACTGTAGTTTTTTTATGTGGCGAATAAAAAGAAAAAGAAGGTTTTTTTAGGCAGTTTACTGTACACAGTATAGTAAACTTATCACTGAAGCGTAACAGCCTTGCCGATAAATGAGACCATATGAGATGACGATGAGACAGCGAGAATATATATATGCTATAAAGACCAAGTCTCGTTCTACTCTCTTCTGACGTGCCTCTTTACCGGCCTGTCTCATATGCGATCCTTTTTTTTTTACGATTTTTGCCCTCATTCTCTGGCGTTTACCGGCACAGTCCCATAGCCATGCTCTGTGAACGATAGAGGAAAAGGGGACATCAAAAGAGTAAGATAGAAGGTAAGAGGCACGCTGAAACGAGACGACGAAGAGTAAAGATGACGACGACGAGTTAAGGCTAAGAAGGCGCAAGCCTCTTGGACGCAGTCGAGGATAAGCATAGTGGTCATTCCATACCAAGTGGGCCATTAATTTGTAATTTTTCTATAGTTTGTAAGCAAAATAATGAAAATTCTGTGAAATTTTGAGAAAAATCGAAATGGTCTCTCCCAAAGACAAAAAATATTGTTACTTTATTTTATCAAAAATAAAGTACTTTAATTGTTTTTATGTACTTTTTTTTATTAAAAAATACATTAGAGAACTTCAATTTTATACCCAAACAAATTTTTTCGTACGATCGGTAATTTTGAATATACAGCGAATTGAAAAAATGGAAGTAAAAAAATATCGTTATTTAGTTTTGGGCTAACCATACGTGCTAAAATTCTGAAATAAATTTATGGATGTTCGTGATACTGTAAACAACTTTTGAAAAAAATATGGAGACTTTTTGCGACCGTGCTAAATTTGGGTGGTCCACTTGGTATGGAATGACCCATAGTATACGTATAGCATTGAACAGTGGCTAACAGCACGTAAGGCGGGGAGATATGCAGTGAGGAAGACAGAAGTAAGAAAGAGATAAAAAGTGAAAAAGGCAATAAAATAAGTGAAAAAAAGAGAAAAAGAGTGAGATGGCACGAAGATAGGCAGATACTTCTCCCGTTTCCCCTCACGCGCACTCCCCTGTGTAATGCATAAGAGTAGCAGCAACAGCAGCCGGGAGAAAGAGTAACGAACTGGCAAGGTCGAGTGTGGTAGGCCAATGTCTCGTCCTCGCGCGTACTTACCACTACTACGACTTCTATTACCACTACAACTATTACAAGGTAAAAGTACAGGTAGAGGGAATGCAGTAGGAGTATGTATGAAAAGGTAGTATACGCAGAATACGCTGTGTTTGTTGCGATCCGTTGCACCGTTGCTTCTAATCGTAATGTCAATGTCCCAATTACTGACTTCTTACGTCCAATTATCAGTTAATTACTTGTTACTTTATTTTGGGAAGCCGTTTTTATATGTTTGTGAGCAATTAGATTTTCTTGACACATTTTATCAAACTTACCTTGATGAAATAAACTAACGTTGTCGTTGATGCAGATTCGAACATAATCATTAGATTACGTCCAATTATTAGTTGATTACTTGTATCTTGGAAATATTTGTCACTTTATTTTGGGAAGCCTTTTTTTAATGTCTGTATACAATGAGATTTTGTTTGACACGATTTATCAAACTTATCTTGATGTGATGAACTCTTGGAAATATTTATCATTCCATTTTGGGAAGTCCTTCTTTTATGTTTGTATACAATGAGATTTCATTTGGCACGTTTTATGAAACTTATCTTGATGAGATAAACTGTAGCGTAGGTTCTGATCCGGAATATCGTTTTCATTGATACAGATTCGAATATAGTCATTAGATTACGTTCAATTACCAGTTGATTACTTATCTCTTGAAAATGTTTGTCGCTCTATTTTGGGATGATTTTCTTTTATGTCCGTGTACAATGAGATTTACATTTTAACAAACTTATCTTGATGAGATAAACTGTCGCGTAGATTATGATTTGGAGTATCGTTGCCATTGATACAGATTTGAACCTAATCATCAGATTACGTCCAGTTATCAGTTGCGTACTTATCTCTTGGAAATATTTGTCTGAATAAACTTGTTTTGTGTAAATAAATTTTAACAAGGCAAAAATAAAAATAAAGTGTTTGTAATCTTGACTTTATCAACCAGATACCTCATTATTATGTCCATCCTTAAACAGGTCTTTTATTTCAAAATCATTCTAGCCTTGTCATAATATTTATTGGCTATTGCTCCAGGTATGATAATCTTAATCAATAAGAATAATGTTAGGGAAAACCATTGAGAATTGTGGTTAATAAGTGCAGAAGTTTATCACTTATTGGAGAATAGGATTTACTTGTTCTATTTTTTAGCTCTGCATGCACTGAGAAGAAGGCTTGGTCAGAACCACCTAAAACTTGGTTAAAAAAGTTACCAAGAAAAAAATAGTAGTTGCAACCAAGGTATTGGCTAGACGTACTAAATACTGGTTGCCTTACTAAAGCCTTGGTTACGTTGACTATTAACTTGGTTGGGCCTACCGAGTTTTCTTGGTAACATTTTTAACTACGTTTTTGGTAATTCTAACCAAGCATTTGGCTTTACACTTCACTAGACGTGATCCGAAGCAATGTTGAGTTCATGCTCTCTCACAGTATTAGCAAACAACACTCGGCTGTCAGGATAGGCCCAAGCTTCAACAGGATAATGGGTCGTCAATGGGCCAGTGCCTAATCTAAGATTCGGCGCCAAACATCAATCAAGCAACGAACCAACATTGACTCAGGAAATAGTAGACATCCGTTGGAGTACCAGAATAACGTTATGCCAGGACATGCCCAAGCTTGACCAGAGATTCGGCCAACAAACGGATGACGTATTATTTTAGGAATCTTCTGTTACTCCACGAATGCCTACTATGTCCTGAGCCAATGTTGTTTCGTTGCCTGGTTGATATTTGGCCATAGTCTGACGCCGAATCTTAGATTAGGGGCTGGCCCATTGACGGCCCATTATCTTGTTGAGGCTTGGGCCTATCCTGACAGCCGAGTGTTGTCTGCTAATACTGGTTCAAGACACTATAATAATAATATAACATATTATATGATAATATAATGGTATAATAATTCAAGACACAGACGGTTGTCCAAGAATAGGATACATGGCTGAAAGCTATGCTGTTAATCGAGCCAACATCGGCAAAAAATTAGAAATCTGATGCCTGGCTGTTAAAGTTCGGGCACGCGTCACATTTTGGTGGATGGCCCATGATAAATGCCAAGCATCGGCCGATACAGTTCAACGCCCAGCCAGGGCTGGGCCGCTGGTCAATTCCTACATGGGCAGTTTGTTGTAAATTCGGAAGCTCCTCGCTTTGTCGTTGGCAATGGGTATTTGTGCCTGTCGGCGGTGGCAACAGTGCACCAATGGCGGGGGCGATCGCCCGGAGGCCACGAAGAGGCAAAAGCAACAGTAGCAGCATTGCAAGGTCGCGGCACCGCAACCATGGTCACGAGAAGAAGAGGAAGTGCAATGTGAAGAGAATGTGGAATACAGAGGGAAGAGGGAGAAATTTTTCAGAGGTTTGAATTTAGCGGCACCTCCATTTACCCTAACCCAGGTGAGGTTGGATTCTTTAATATCTTTCGGTTTATTAGGTTTTTGGATACCCTCGGTTTTGTAAGTTATTTATTAGCTTCTATAAATTTTTGGGGGATAAACAACTTTGCTTTGTATATAATAGTAGATCCTAATGATAATGGGTTCCTGAGGACCTGTAGGACCTGTAGGTTAGGTATTTTCTTAATGGTGGAACCGGACCAGTTTCCATGCCGAGGTTAGGTTAGATTCTTTGATCTCTTAGGCTTATTCGGTTTATTAGGCTTTAGATTCCTTCAGGTTATTTATTATCTTCCTTAGGTTTGTCGGGGACAAACAACTTTGCTTCTATATAATAGTAAATATAAAGAGTTCCTGAGGATCCGTAGGTTTAGGTTAAGTTTTTTCTTAATGGTGGAACCGGATCAGTTATCTAACTGAGGTTAGGTTAGATTCTTTAATCTCTTAGGTTTATTCAGTTCTCTAGGTTTTTTTTATTCCCTTGGTTCTCTAGATTATTTAGTACCTTCTGTAGAATCTTGGGGGACAAACGACTTTGCTTTTTATATAATAGTAGATAAAATAGCTTCCTAAGAACCTGAATGTTTAAGTTAAGTTTATTCTTAACCGTAGGACCAAACCTACCCTAACCCAGATTACAGTAACTTCTTTTATCACTCAAGTTCATTCGATTCTTTAGATTTTTTAAATATTCTGTTGGTTCCCCAGGTTATTTAGTATATTCTGTTTGTTTTTGGGAGCCAAACAACCCTTCATATAATAGTAAATATATACTCTCCGCTGAACTGCATCAAAGTTACGTTCTACGTGTCCTTACTCGAGATCTACCTTTATAGCGATATATAAGTATACGAGTCGATTCCCATTGTTCGTAATTGGTCGTAACGATCCCGCGTCACAGTCCGTACGTCGCACACGCGTCTCTCACCGGTGGAACGTGCCGGTACGCGAAGTCTGCTCGCGGTCATCTTTTCTCTCTGTTTCCCTTCTCATTCTGCTTCTTCGTCGTATTTCCTTTACCTTTGCTCTGTCGTTCTCTGTTCTACTTACTCTTTTTCTTTTCTTCTTTTATTCAGTCGATGTGCACCCTACCAATGTCTCCTTCCTTTTCGTCTTACCCGCAGCGTTGACGTACTCCCTCTTTTTAGCCTTTTCTTACTTACCTTAGTTACTTCTTTTGTTCACGTCCTCTCGTGGATTAACCTCCCCCCCCCCCCCCCCCCCCCACCTGCACTCGCCCTCGTCGAAGAATTTATCGAGAGCACGATCGATATTACCCTGAGCGAAAGAAGGACAGAAGCCGAAGGGAAATCGTGGAGAATGAGGGTCCCGCGCCGATCGCCCGTCACTTGCAGCATGCCACACCGCACTCCGGCCGCATGTACTCTACTCTTAGACGACGGCGGATACCCGCGACGGCAACCACCACAAGGAAGATGCCGAGCCAATTTGCTACCACGACGTGCTCTACAAAATCACCGTTTGCCGAACGTCGGGGGCGACGAGATCTTTAAATATATCTCAGGACAAGAAGTAAATAATACAGAAGAGACTGCGGTATCTCATGAGTTCTTATTAGGGGCGCGCCAATGATCGAAAATATCGAATATTCGGCTTCGAATCGAATCATACGATTCCTACTTCACTTCGAATACTCAATGAATTCAAATATTCGGTAATTCAAATATTCGATAAATTCGAATATTCGATAAATTCGAATATTCGATAAATTCGAATATTCGATAAATTCGAATATTCGATAAATTCGAATATTCGATAAATTCGAATATTCGATAAATTCGAATATTCGATAAATTCGAATATTCGATAAATTCGAATATTCGATAAATTCGAATATTCGATAAATTCGAATATTCGATAAATTCGAATGGTCGATAAATTCGAATGGTCGATAAATTAAAATATCCAATATTTTTTCGAATATTCGATACTTTTTCGAAAAATTTATATTTGTTCGAATATTCCATAATTTTTTGAAAAATTTATATTGTTTCGAATATTCGATACTTTTTCGAATATCTGAATTCATCGAATATTCGATTCGAATGTTAGTATTCGACATAATTCAGGATGGACTCTGCACTGTCCGGGATGGATTCTGGGCAATCCAGGATGGACAATGGGTTCGGACCAAACCCCATTCTATATCCTGGTCTACTCAAACGCCATCGAAAATTTTTCGGCGTATTCCATCAGTAAATCCATAGCCCTAAGTACTATAAATATTGGTTCCACTCTCATTACCATTTCGAAATATAAAGTAAACCATGCTATAATCCCCTACACAATAATTTATTCTCACTCCTCCTTCTCCGTCCTGCATCAGTAGAACATTCCATTTTTTTTTTGCTTCCATGTAAACGCTTTCGTTCCGAACGTCTTTCTCGTAATCGTGTTGCTCAGTCGTAGGTCTATCGCGCTCCGTGATTTCTACGGATGTTTGCACCCGCGACAGAAGGAATCTCTAATGCGTGGCCTCGCATCGCATCGTGTAAAGCAGCTCGGGTTGAATTGGCGTTGCAGCCACACTCGGCTACGGGACATCGTATTCAAATGTAACTACGCGCTGCCGGTGACGGCGTAATATATAAACCTGTTATATGGAAATAGATGCATGTTTTTACCGCGGCTTCCCCGACCTCCCGTACCTTTCTAGTTGCCTCCCCTGTTCCACCGCCTTCTATATCCGCCCCTTTCGACCCCTTCACCACCAAACAACTGCCACACCATTCCGCCAACATCAGTTATATGCATCGGTCGGTGTATATTATATAGTATATATATATAATATATGAGTCATTCCATACCAAGTGGGCCATTGCCATCACGCCAATTTTTCTGTACTTTTTCAGCATAATAATGAAAATTCTGTGAAATTTTGAGAAAAATCGGAATTCTCTATCTCAAAAAAATATATATATATATATATTATTATTGTATTTTGTCAAAAAATTACCGACATTTTTTTTACCGTCTATGAAAAAATGTTTATCAAAAAGTATATTCAAAAACTTTTATTTTATGCAACAACAAATTTTTTGTACGATCGGTAATTTTTTAATATACAGCGAATTAAAAAAAAATGAAACATAAAAAAATCGTTATTAAATTTTGGGCAAACTATAGATGCTAAAATTCTGAAATTATTTATGGATGTTCGTGATAATATATAGAACTTTTGAAAAAAATATGAAGACTTTTTGTGACTATGCTAAATTTGGGTGGGCCATTTGGTATGGAATGATCCATATATATAAAAATACATACTGTACTGGTGAAGCTGGTTGTGCGTAGTTATGCAAGTCAATTTAAATACCCTACCCCCTCTGCTTTCGCCCCGGGACACCGCATTCAGCTTGTTACCAGTTTGACGAGCTCTTCGCTTCTTTATCGGTTCGATAAAGCCGAACGAGCGACGTGTTCACCCTTCAACCTCATCTCTGCTCTTCATAGAATATTGGATATTATATAACAGATAATAACTAACATCGCTAATTGGATACACAACAATTTCTCCGTTCGGTTGTGTGTCTCTTGCAACCGACTTGGTCTCTCCTGAGACATCCTTTGCCGCTTTGTTGTATACATATTCTTTTTTCTATTCATATAGTTCAGAGACGAAGATTAACGATGCCCCGGGGTAAAGATGAGTAGGGGCTCCGGAAATGAGGCTCTCGTGGGATGCGCTTTCGAGTTCTACTCATTCGTTTTTATTTAACAATTCATGTTACGTCATACGTCGGAAAATGTTTGCTAGAAAAACTTTGTGGCTGACGAAATTTTATCGAAATATCGATACGTCGTTCGATATTTCGATAAGTAGTTCGATATTTCAATACGTAGTTCGATATTTCGATACGCAGTTTGATTTTTCGATACGTAGATCGATGTTTCGATACGTACTCGATATTTCGATATGTAGTTCGATATTTCGATACGTAGTTCGATATTTCCATACGTAGTTCGATGTTTCAATACGTAGTTCGATATTTCGATTGAATCACATTCAATTACGTTCTACACATTGAGATGAGATTTATAGACCCTTGTAATGAACCTTCAGACGTGGCATATTTTACCCATTTTGATTTAAGGAAGGGTGTTTGAAGGGTATAAATTTGAAATCGATTTTAGGCCTACAGAGTTCAATAACAACACGCTAAAAATAAAATAAGCATCCATAAAATAAGAATAAAAATAAAACCCACCCTAGGAAGGAATAAAATAAATATGATCCAAGAAGTTAAATAATATTCAAGCCTCTCAAGCAGACTCTACGACAGTGCTGTATTTACCGTCAGATAAATAGTAATCTCATCTTTTCACAACGCTTAAGGTGGGATAATATAATAACGTTAAATAATATCTTCGACTAGCTGTGTTATTTCTATAAAGGGTTTATCGATATCTGTAAACTTATATTTAAGTTAAATTTCAATTCTAAGTTGTGTACTGTGTTTATCTATTTTTTTATTTTCTATTTATTATTTATTTTTAATTAATTTCGACACCATATTTAATTTTATCAACCTTATATAACTGCTCTACATTAATTTAGGATACCAATTGAGGATCGTCACCACCAGAGCGAAATCAGAATTCACAATTCTGAAAGAATCAAAGGGATTCATGGACCCTTGTATCAACCTCCAAAAGTGGCGTATATACCCATTCTGATTTAAGAAAGGGTATTTAAAGGTTCTAAATTTTCACTCTGGATCAGGTCTACAGAGTTCAATAGCATACAATGCATAAAACGTTTAAAATCTACCCTAGGAAGGGATAAAATAAATTCACGACCCACGAAGTTAAATAATATTCAAGGCTCACGAGCAAACTCTACAAGAGTGCCGTATTTACCATCAAATAAATAGTAACCTCATCTTTTTACAACGCCTTAGGTGGGATAATATAATAACGTTAAATAATAGCTCCGTTCGACTAGCTGCGTTATTTCTATATAGGGCTTCTCGATACCTCAGTCGCATGCGATACTCAACATATATATACATGAGGAACCTTTATACCGCTATGTCCGACCCAGAGTAGTACTGCCCGCTAATTACGGAATGATTTCCCTCGCGAGCGAGTCTCTCCTCGTTTTGCCCTTAGACACCGACCCTCTACGTCGTAGACAACGTATATACGGCTCCTTTTGCTACTCTCGCTCCTGCTGATTTCCTCGTCGTGCTTGCGGACGTCTTCGACCCTTCGTGCACAAACTTCAGCGCCCCGCGAGTTGGACCGTTACCGCTGGTGCACGCGGTGCATCATGCACTGTAAAGTGTACAGAGGTGGACTGCCGAGGACTCGAGTGGTACCGAGACGTCGAGATGGTCACGGGGGGGCATACAAGGGGCACACCGTGCCGCGGCACACAACATAGCGAAATTAAAATCGGTTCCTCTCGCAAGATGCGAACCGATCACGAGATATAGGGGAGACCGGGGCCAAATGGGCAACCGGGGTAAAACGGGCCCCCCTAATTTAGATATTATACTGGGACAAAATGGGCCACCCGAATTTTTAATAAATTATAAAAATTAAAAAACTACCGACTGAAAAAAATAAGTGTAATTAATAAATAAATTGGTACAGATAAATTCGAGGGCCACCGAGACGTTGAGATAATAATGGGGGGGGGGGGGGGGGTACAAGGGGCATACGAGGGGCACACAACATAGCGACATTAAAATCCGTTCCTCTCACAAGATGCGAAACGATCACGAAATATAGGGGATACCGGGGCAAAATGGGCAACCGGGGTAAAACGGGCTCCCTTAATTTAGATATTCTGCTGGGACAAAATGGGCTACCCAGATTTTTAATAAATTATAAACATTAAAAAATTGCTTACTCAAAAAGTGAGTGTAATTAATAAACAAATTGGAACAAATAAATTCGAGAGGTACCGAGACCTCGAGATGGTCAGGGGGGTATACAAGGGGCACACAACATAACAAAATTAAAATCCGTTCCTCTCGCAAGATGCGAACCGATCACGAGATATAGGAGAGATTGGAGCATAATGGGCCACCGGGGCAAAACGCCCCCCCCCCTCTATTTAGATGTTGAGTTGTGGAAAAATGGGCCACCCGGATTTTTAATAAATTATAAAAAAATTTAATTCCTTACTGAAAAAATTAGTGTAATTAATAAAACAAATTGGTACAAATAACTTCAAGGGGTACCGAGACGTCGAGATGGTCACGGGGGGCATGCAACATAACGAAATTAAAATCCGTTCCTCTCGAAAGATGCGAACCGAACACGAGATATAGGGGAGACCAGGGCAAAATGGGCAACCGGGGTAAAACGGGCCACCCCGACTTTTAATGAATTATACAAATTAAAAAACTCCCGACTTAAAATAATAAGTGTGAAAATAATAAGTAATTAATAAACAAATTGGTAAAAATAAATTCGAGGGGTACCGAGACATCGAGATGGTCACGGGGATCATACAAAGGGTATACGAGGGGCACACTAAATAGCGAAATTATAATCCGTTCCTCTCGTAAGATGCGAATGGATCACGAGATATAGGGGAAACGGGGGCCAAATGGGCTCCTCCCTCCCTCCAATTTAGATGTTGAGCAGGGTCAAAATGGGCTACCCGAATTTTCAATAAAAAATTAATATCTGGAAAGAAGCTCAGACAGTGATGTCAAGAAAATGTCATGTATATCAAATGAGATATGTAGTGAATGGAGAAAAAATGGTTCCCCGGAATGTACGGAAATGGCAATGGATGTAATGGTTTAGCTCTACTAATGAACTTTAGCGAAATCGTATAAACGGTCGCGGTCTTGCAACTATTTTCGTGAAAAGTTATTTTTTTTACAGTTTGTGCGTAGACGATGGTAAACATAAAGTTTTCAAACGATCCGATCTCAAAATGTGAAATTATTTTTATTTAACTGTCGATTCCCTAAGTTTTATAACAGTGCCATATAAAGTCAATAAATATTATTTCAATCCTAAATAACGACCAATGGAACATTAGTGAGATCATTTCCGGAAAAAAACTGTACATTCTTCCTCTATGTTCCGTTCTTCCAGATCCGACCCCTTCCTTAAGAGGCAGTGATACACCGAAAATTTTGTAGTCGGGGCCGATAATGTAGGGTCGTAGCACCGACCTACAATCTACTGCTAGATGGCACGCCGCGCAATTTTTTGCTTGTTTAATATTACTATATGTTCGCTGAGCTCTGCTTTTTGTCAATTCTATGAACGACTAATGAGTTATGATAACACTAATTTTGAAAGCTGTTTTCTTCGTTGTTAGTGCATCCATTTGGATGAAACAAAGTGCAAATAGTGTGTTTTTTTAGCCGTGCATGGGCTAAGCTTCTGACGATACGATCTGGTAAACGTAAGAGTAGAAAAATAATAATCACTTCGAGGGTAATTAAAACTGTAATTTTTTTTTTTGAATTCTGGAAAACCAAAAGCTTAGCCCAATTCTGTCATCATTTCCTACGTGTGTTCTAAATTTCGTGGCGATTCGTTGCACCGTTTCGAAGAAAATAGCTTTCAAAATTTCGATGTGATGAGGGCGAGGGGGCGGGGGGGGGAGTATCACTGCCTCTTAACATGTTTTTGATGCTAATAATCGAAAATACTGACGCAGAAAATCATTTGGGGTCCACCGTCGAAGCCCCTGAGGGGGTTTGTGGGGGGGAGCCTCCCTACTGCCCAAATATAATTTTTTATATTGTGTACGAATAAAACCCAGTTCATTCAGTTCAATGTTACGATTTTTATTTTCAGAAGTTTCGTTTTTTCCAGAAAGTTTTTTTCTGGGATTTTTTTCCGGAATTCGTTTTGACCCAGACTATTTTTTATTTCTGTAAGAGCTACTAAACTCTCTGAATGTAATGTTTAAGCAACAAAAGATAAATATACACTCTGAGAAGCATTAATGTCGTCGTTGATTGCTTATTTAAACAAAACACGTGATGGCAAGTACACTAATTTGCCGGGTTTGGAATTAACGTAACGAATCACGTTGCGCATTTCAAACAAGAGTAAGAAATATGTAATGAATGTAAAACCACCTAAGTTAGATGGTAGAAGCAAAAAATTAAAAAATTTGAAGGCTGCCCATTCTGCTCCGGATAATTTTTTTTTCGTGGATTTGCTTTAAAACCGAGTGAAATTTCATTTTGATTACTGGTAGTTGATCTATGCTATTTGTAGCTATCTATCATTTATTTTTTCTTAAGGGGCCCGTTTTGCCCCAGTCTCCCCTATATATTTTTTTTTCTCAACGGTTGTTGTTGTTGTTATTATTAATATGGATGGTGTATATATTATATGGTACATTGAGTATAACTGTATCGAGTTCACGGTCGTGGATGTATAAACGACGTAGGTATTATATGTTTGTACGCGAGAAACGAGGAAGAAACTGGGGAACGCGAGGGGGTTCAAGGGGGGCGAGATATACTTCCTGTGTAATAAGTCGCCGGGGTCGCTGATCCTACTCTCCACTTCTTGCGGGTTTTCTATCCTAGCGAGTTTATTATCGCATTATACTGCCTCGTTTCACTTAGCCGCAGAGAAAATACAGGAAGAAAATCACGGGTGATGAAAATCAGTGGTTAGTACGGGTCACTCTTATGGTTGTGTTATTCTTCTCAGAGTAGCCCCATCATCGTGATTTTAGTTTTTGCGGTGCTTCATGTTACGTGCCTTTTTTTTACTGGAGATAGGGGCAGTTTAGTTGACTTTAAACGACTTTTTTTTTATCAATATTTTTTTTTAGTTTTTGTTTTTTAAATTACCGCAGTCGCCATAAAATATCATATTATTCGGAAGTATATATTTTTTTATTATTAAATTTAAAAAAAAACTGATATGTTTTCGACTACAAAAAATTATAATAATTTGACAGACTTTGATGTCGATATAATTTCATTTATAAATGTAAATGTATAGGGAATGAAACATTTTCTGGCATAATTCCCGCAAACCTATTATTTTAATTATAATTATTTATTCAGCGCCTCAACTAAAGTCGAGAGAGGGATCTCGAGAACCGTAACAGAGTTTTATACATCAAGAGACCCGCTGTAGTCTGGAGAATTGAAAAGAAAAGAAAAATCTCCCACCTTCAGTGACAGCATTAAATAAACAATTAAAATTTAAAGAAATAAGTTTACTGAATCAATATAAAAAATAATTTCATTTTTGTTAAATTTAGTTTTATTAATTAATAATATTTTTAATTAATTTTATTAATTAATATCTTATAAAAATCATTCTTTGTCGATCTCTCGTTTCTTAAGCCAGTTTGATTTCTTTGAATTATAATAACAAAATGCTGTTTGTAATTTGTCAAAATTTATTTCCTATTTTTTTCAATCCATTCTAACCCTGTTTGGTGGATACCGTATTTTCTAATCTGTACATGGAAAATCTATAAGTAATTTTTTTGAAAATCACATTTATGAGTATCTTTAAAGACGTTTGGTCTTAAAAATAATATTCATAAGTACTCTTTCCTTTCTCTTCTTGGCAATCGGAGGATCTAAAAAATCCTAATTAATTACAAATAATTACCAAACATTTATCTTTATTTGAAAATGCAACAAATTTTTCAATTTCTTAAATTTAATGGATTAAAAAAAAAATGTAAGCAAACCCAAGGTTTGTATTGAACTTTCTTTTCACCACATGATGCCAATAATGAGCCAGAAATAGTGATTGCTACACTCGCCTTCGGCTCGTGCTACAAACTAACACTTATTAGAAAAAGTTTTACCGCACTTGTATCGTAATATACTATTACTGCACAAGGTTAAAAAATTGTGGTTTTACGGATGCAAAGCGTGCGCAAAACGTCCATTACCGTACCGAGATTTTCGTAACGTTTAAATTACCTAATACACACGCTAGACTCTTCGGAAAACCATTTAAGAAATATGTTAATATCCTACACATCTCGTTTCGACATTGAATATTTAATACTATGAAATTATACAATTCAACTGCGCGGTTTCTGGGAAACAAAATACAGGAATATAAGCGTTTTGATTATTATTTAGTATTACAGGTGTGTAATGTACTTCTTAAGGGTTAACACCACTCTAGGATTTTGGAAAAAGCGATTTTTTTTTTACTTAAACAATACTTTAGGATTATAAAAACAATATGCAGTTGGTCCTATAGTGACATTTTTTTAACGCTTCAATTATTGAAGAAAAAAAATACAAATCTGATGTGACGTTCACTGAATCTGGTCGTAAAGCTTTAAGCGCGATTTTCTCGAAATCACTTTTTTCAACCAGGGAGGACGTATTACTTAAACATCGTTGCATGGAACGATTCGAAATTTTGATAGTAGCGTTACAATTACAATCTCTATCGAAGCACTTAGCCGTTTTTTTAAATTTAATGTAAACTTTTTGTTTATAAACAATTTACTGCTTATTTTTTGGCAAAAACGTAATTCATTTTTTCAAAAGCGCACCACTTCTACAAAATTTGATTTAAAAAAAAGCCCCAACATAGTTCCATCGGCAGTAGTATATAGATTATAAATTTTCCTGGTTTTTTGTTCCAGGTCTCATACTTTAAGAAAAAACCGTTCGTTCGTGAAGGTGTTTAAAAAAAAAGAAGATTTACAAGATAAGCTCTGCCGCTGCCATTTTATATAATAATGATACTAATATTTTTTAAATTCGTACTTCAATATGTGTTAAATAAACCCTCTGAAAAGAAATCATATTCCTTTTTCATACTCCCAAAATAAATCGTCAAAGTTAGCCCTTTTTTCCTGCCGCTAGACTGCTGTTACCATCTTAATGCTCAAAACTAATACACTGTACAGTAACGAGTCTCAAGATCTTTTTAGGATATCGAAAATCTAAGAAGTAAAATAGAATACATGAATGGGACTAGCCAAGTATGTTAAACTATGTATTCGAAGATAATTAGTTGAGAGTTATTCCTTGTCGATGGTTCGTCACGCCTCGTGCGTCGAATGGCCAACAGTAGAGAGAACGACCAAACGAGCTAGCAGAAGAGCCACAGGCGCCATGTCAGGCGGTCGTAATTCTCCGAACGAATTATAAATTCCTCACGCCGCTCGGGCCATTCGTAATTATTTCTTAATTATTATCTCCCCTCGGTATTAAGATACGGTAAGGGTCTCAGGAGCGACGCGAGAAGCGAGCTCAGCAAGCGCCAGTAGCGAGCAGAGTTAAATTACCTTTCGCCGTGGAAATAAGAGAAGTGAAGTGCACTCGAGACGAGGACGAGCACACTCGATGCCCTCTTGTGAGTTCGCGAGTGCCGTTTTGCGTCTCACCTCGCCGCTCTGTAGAATGAAAATTTCTTCGAACAAGCGTCTATGTTTCTTCGTATAATTTACATTCATGCCCATTACGTAGATAATATAAATTGTCCTTACCGCAATTATGTATATGTATTCATATACCTTTCTGTAATCCCAAAAAATAAAATCTTAATTAAGAATGGCCAAGCATGTAGTAATCTTGAACTTACAATGGTGCTCAATCTCTGTCAAATAAAAATATCGGGCAAATTAAATGTATATAATTATGAAAAATTTTAAGTAATATCAATTTTCGGAATATTGAATAATGGTTGTTTCAGCATAGAGGTGAAGTAGCCGAATGTCCAGTGGACCCCTCTTTCAGGATCAAAATCTTTCTAAGACGTAACCCCTACGAGCCCCGTTCCAGATTATGCTAAGCCCCCTATGAGCCCGCCTTTGGGTCTTATTTTTACAAACCTCCCTATGAGATCGCCTCCGATCCTTAATTTTGTAAGTCTCTCTATGAGACCACCTCCTTATTTTTATAATTCTCCGTATAAGATCGCCTCCTGACCTTATTTTTGTAAGTCACTCTATGAGACTGACTCCGGTCCTTATTTTTATAAGTCTCTTTATGAGATCATCTCCTGTTCTGATTTTTTCATGTGGTCCTATGAAACCACTTCCTTATTTTTGTAACTCTTCCTATGAAACCGCCTCTGGACCTCATTTTTTATATGTCTCCCTATGAGACCGCATCCGGTCCTTATTTTTGTATTTCTCCCTATGAGACTGTCTCTGGTCCTTATTTTTGTAAGTCTCCTTATGAGACCACTTCCGGCTCATATTGTTGTAAGTCTCTTTATGGAACCACCTCCGGGCCTTATTTTTGTAAGTCTACATATGAGACTGCCTCTGTTCTTAATTTTTTTCAGTCTCTTTATGAGACCACCTCCGATCCTTATTTTTGTAAGTCTCCTTATGAGACTGCCTCAGGTCCTTATTTTTATAATTCTCTTTATGAGACCGCATGCGGTCCTTATTTTTGTATTTCTCCCTATGAGACCGTCTTTGGTCCTTATTTTTGTAAGTCTCCTTATGAGACCACCTCCGGCTCATATTGTTGTAATTCTCTTTATGAAACCACCTCCGGTCCTTATTTTCGTAAGTCTATATATGAGACTGTCTCTGTTCGTAATTTTTTTTAAGTCACTTTACGAGACCACCTCCGATCCTTATTTTTGTAAGTCTCCTTATGAGACTGCCTCTGGTCCTTATTTTTATAATTCTCTTTATGAGACCACTTCCGGTCATTATTTTTGTAAGCCTACATATGAGACTGGCTCTGGTCCTAATTATGTAAGTCTCTTTATGAGACCACCTCTGGTCCTTATTCCTATAAGTCTCTTTATGAGACCGCCTCCGGTCTTCATTTTTGTAAGTCTCCTTATGAGAATGCCTCTGGTCTTCATGTTTGTAAGTCTCTCTATGAGACGTCTCCGTCCTTTTTTTACAAGTCTCTATATGAGACCCTCTAGGTCCTGATTTTTAAATCCTCCTTTGAAACTCTCCCGGTTCTGATGTTTCCATGTTCTTCTAAAAGACTGCCACTGGTGCCGACTTCTCAAAGTCCTTCCATGAGATCCTATGTGTATCATTAGTATACCGTTCAATGCCTATTTCGACGAGCTTGAATGCAATAATCAAACCAATACCACTTTCGTAAATACAGTTCGTCTTAAAGAAGAAAGGGAAAAAGAAACAATGAGCACAATTTTCTTGAATACAAATTTCATCAGATAAAAATAGATCTGATAACCTTCTACAGTCGATCATGATATCTTAGTGATATATGTTACCAGAAACGTCATCGATCATCAGTCGTCAAATTAAATCCGATAATACGGTTGACGAATTCGTTTCGGAAACGAGATCGGACCGAAACAAAATGTATATCAACCAACAGTATCTCGAAACATTGGTTTATATATATAACGCCCATAAATAATCCCTCGAGTCTTATAGGCCTGTAGATATGTTATATATACACACAAATGTATATAGTACGTCTACTGCTTGACCAGTGAACAGCAGATCTGTTATGTTCTCCACTATATCGTTATTCCACGCTCTCACCCGTCACTAAGAATATAGAGATCGTCCGGTTGTGCGTGCTAGCACATAGTGTCGGCGATCGAGCAATGATATGACGTACGTACTGGCTGGCTCGATCCGTTCTTGGGACGCAGGAACGACAGAAAGACACTCGCAGCCTCTATTCACTCTACAGACTCTAGGCTTTTGCTGCTACTACTGCTGCTATTCTTCCTGGAGTGTTATTCAAGTTGCTGCGGCTCTGGATCTTCGACTCTCTGGTCACGTATTCACGCACAGACAATAATAAATACCGTGCAAGTGAACGAAGCGAGGGAGCAGCTCTTTTCTACCCTTCATACGATTCTCTGTCGACTGGGGAACCTTGTATTTCCTACTCATTATCCTTATGACTGATGACACATGAACGAAGGTGACAAGAACAGCGAGGCCAAACATACTCCGGGTTGTAATAAAAACCTGAGATAAGTACATTTGTATTGTTATTATTATTTGTTTCCGGCGTAGGTTTTCTTCAGGTGTTTACTTATTATCTTTATTTTGTTTCCTTTCCAATCTATTTCTTTTCTGCGACGAGTCTTCCAGTCACGTTTTTTCTAATGCACTACTTTATCACACTTGCACGGAGACGTTCGTCCCATCAAAATAGCTGGTCAACTTAGAGACACTCTAACTGTGACTTGCGCAGACATGTACACAGAAAGTAATCGTTACTTAGTTCTATTACTTTTCCAGTAATAGTAATTGAGGACTAGTAATAGTAAGATAGTGTTAACTAACTAATCCGAATTAGCTAATTATAGTTGACTATCGTTAACTAGTGGCTAGCTATAGTTAACTAGTGGCTAACTATAACTAACAAGTGGTTAACTATAATTAACTATTGGCTAATTCTAGTTAACTAGTGGTTAACTATAGTAAACTAATGGATAACTATAGTTAACTAGTAGCTAACTATAGTTAATTAGTGGCTAACTATAGTTAATTAGTGGATAACTATTGTTAACTAGTGGATAACTATAGTTAATTAGTGGCTAACGATAGTTAACTAGTGGCTAACTGTAGTTAGTTAGTCCTAACTGACTAACTAACTAACGATTAGTTGTTAGGCACAACTAACTCACTATTAGTTATTGGTGCTAACTGACCAACTATTATTTATTGGACCTAACTAACTCACTATCAGTTATTGGTCCTAACTGACCAACTACCTGTTAGTCATTAGTTAGGAATAATACTAATATTTTCATTTTTCTAGTAATAGTAAGTTTTGATTTTTGTTAGTTAGTTCGTCCTAATTAACTATTACTTTTCCCAACTTATTTTTTAACATGCTAGAATGAAAACCGACGAAGTAAAAAAAAAAAACTTTACGTACCTGCTATTGAAGGAACCATCAGTTACTTATCTTCTAGTTATGTATAAAATAGACCGAAGCACTCTCTTACTTTTTTCAAATGTATAGTTTGTCATGACGGCAAAATGGATTCAGAAACGAAAAGTATTGCACCACGGCTTCGTGTCAGGAGTAAGAGACTGTTTACACTGGCTATTTCCAAGTAGAGATGGTAGTACTACGCTGATGTAGGTGTAGGTTCGTATGCAAGATCAAGATAAGAGGGTACGAACGAGGGGATTCGTATACGAGATCGAGCTACGTTGAACAGTGGGTGAAAACGAGACGGAGTCGAGGTTACAGAGCGAAGTGAGATTGAGGACTGGACAGGTCGCATTTTGCCTGCTATCCATCCGGGCTCTATCAGCATGTGCATTGCAACGGCGGGAATACGGTTCGGTAGAATGAGGAGGTATATGACAGCCAGAGAAGCCTCTAGTTCACCGATCTATCACAGGAACCTCGTAGTGAGAGTGTCGTGACTGATGATATGGTGCATCTGGTACAATCGTATCGAGCATACCCCAGCATCTATCTTCTCTTATTCTTTACTCATTCTATCGAGGGCTTTACGCAATTGAAATTGCGATATGAATTTTTGAATGAATCGATAATAAATAAAAATAACTAACACCTAATATATTGTATAAATTATTTGGAAATGTGTGTTAGCTTGCAATTACAGCTTTTAATTTATTATAATTAATATATATCATTTTCATTGGTCATATTTATTAATTTTGGTTTCTCATAATGAAAGCTTTTATTTCGTGAAAATGATTTTTTTTTTACATTTTCGTGTATTCTTTATATTATCTGAAACGTTTAGAATAGTAGTTTGAAAAAAATGTCTGGATGTATGTTTATTGAAAAATTCAATCATCTATGTGACAAAATCGTCGTTATGCAATACTTTATTTTTTTAATAAAGATTCCTACTAGTCTAAGTAAAAGAGGTTATGCAATGGCATCACAAAGTACTGCTATATATATATATACATACCTCAAATACAGGTATCACACAAGGTAATATTATAATACAATAACCTCCACAAGTACACATAGTGATGCACTTTGGACCAAGGGTGGGTAACTCCCATAATGAGCTCCCATGTTTGTTCGTGGCTTGGTTAGCGGTCGCGTAAGGCCGACCATCATTGTTTACCGAACACCCCTTCTATCTTGCCTCTCGATCGCCACTACCACATCTGCGCCAGCCATTCCTACTACATATTATCTGTTTAACTAGTATTATCACTAATCTATTATTATCGCTGGACTTTGCTTCGTGCGAGCTTTTGCTTACCGATCATAAACCGTTATTAGATTATCCTTAGGCAATTAGATTGCTTGACAGTACTAATCAATGACATCAGCGACCTCAAAAAACCCCGAGTATCGAATTTCATTCAAATCCAGTTATATTTTGCATTTTCGTCGGCCATATTAAATCCACCATTTTGAATTTTTGACTTCCCAGTTCAGATTCGTAATAAGCGACCTTAGAAAGCACCGTGTACCGAGTTTCATCCAAATCCGGTTCTTTTTTATAATTGTGTCGGCCATATTGGAACCGCCATTTTGAATTTTTTGTTTTGAATTTCAGATTCGTAATCAGCGATCTCAAAAAATCCCGAGTACCGAGTTTCATAGAAATCCAGTTACTTTTTGCATTTCTGTCCGCCATATTGGATCCGCCATTATGAATTTTTGATTGTGGATTTCAGATTTGTAATCAGCGACCTCAAAAAACCCGGAGTACCGAGTTTCTGACGACCGCGGAATTATGTTTTGTGATATAAAATTACGTATTTGGGTGGAATAATCCGACATTATAATGTTTTTGTCTTTTTTTATTACATTGACAATTCATTAATTTTTTGTTCTTTTCTTTTTTCAGGTGAGTAAAAGGAGACTTCAATATTTTCCTGGTCTCAACAGTAATTGCCGTTCATGAATTGCTCTCTAAAATGGTGAGTCATCGAGAAATCAATAAGTAGGACAACTACTTCTGTGTGTATTGTACCTATTACCCTACCAACCTATTGACTGACGCGTTATTCATTTCTATATTAGTAAACTTGTACACAAAACAAAAAGTGTATACACGGGGAAACTTTCAAAGGCAAATAATGAACCCATCGAAGTTATGACTGTTACATCGGTGTGCGGGCGAAATCCTATTAATTACCTGTCGCAGTTTCGAAACTGCCCCAACAAATAAAACAAACTGCCATTCATTTGACATCAAAAGCCATTTATAAATGTTAATTACTCAGTAAAAAAAATTTACCCTCGTTGGCATTGGCTAAGTTGATTGCAATCAATTTACACAAAAAAGTCTCTTATAAATAAAAAAACGAAATAAAGAATATTTTATTAATTGCGCAAAATATTTTTAAACTCGTTGATAAAAAGAAAGAGAGTCTTTTATAGTTGGGGCTTTTATAAAATCGGCCGTTGAATATGAGAGTGTATAGTATTCTAGAACTGCTTAATATTTTTTAATATTTTTAAAGCCGTTTTGATTTTTGTTTTTCAGTTAAGGACTTTGCGAAGCTTGAAATTATTATTTACATGTGATTTTGAGAAAAAAATTTGTCTACATGGAAAATTATGTTTTTCGATGTAAAAATGTCTCAAGTTATCCCAACAATTCTGGCTTTCTTCACCGACACCAGAAAATCCCAGAAAGTAAAACAAAAAATCGCAAAGAAAATCAATTATTTCCTTTATTTATTTTCCGCCGATGTTATCTTGGCTGCGAAGTGGTGAACACATTTGGCTCAGTAGATGAACGTCGAAACATTTGAAATTGAAGATTTAATTGCTGCCACGACGGTAGAACTAATACAGAACCGGCAGTAAAGTTTGGAAATTTGTTGGAAACGATTGCGAAGAGGCAAGGAAGAAGGTGTACCTCCAGCTCTTTTACCTCCTTCAACCGTTCCAAACTACTCTTAA
The DNA here is from genome assembly GCA_963970395.1 of Ephialtes manifestator. NCBI lineage: Eukaryota > Metazoa > Arthropoda > Insecta > Hymenoptera > Ichneumonidae > Ephialtes > Ephialtes manifestator. The sequence goes on along the minus strand of OZ019974.1, from coordinate 34,290,123 downwards.
CGTTTGCGTCTTTATGTTAACTTGAAACTAACAAACTCATCGCCACAGCGTCTTGGAAATCGCAGACTTCCTATAAAATGTCACGAGGTAAAAAAGCGGGTCAGCGAACCACGTCATTGGAAGTAAATGAAAAAGATAAAGAGAGGGGAAAAAAAAAGAAAAGATCGTGAATGCGCCACCCTTTGATTAGCACTCTCGGCAAGTCAAGACACTAGTGCACTCAAGGCAGGAAGTTTCTAGCTTGCACGGGGATTTCCTCTTTACTCGTCTCAGTCGGTTTGCCTTTTTCCCAGAATCCTAGTCATTCCCGGATGAAGGCGAATTCACCTGCCAGCTTCCTCCAGCTCATGACGACGACGACGACGACGACGACGACGACGACGACGACGACGACGGCGGCGGCGACGACGTTGATGTGACTCACCAATTCTCCTTCCTGTTCCTTTCCGCCATCCTCATCCTCTCATGCCCCTATATTTTGTGCTCCAACCTCGTCCACCTCTCGCACCACCGACCAAGTACTTAAAACTTTTTACGGCTCCCTCATTGAAAGCAAGCAGACGCTCAGCCAGAGGTTGAGACTCAACGAGGATGAAGCAAAGCGCACGATGACGTTCTGCTGCTATAGTCAACGCGGTGCACCCTTCGCTGTTAGGGTAGGACTTCTGGAAAAAAAGAGGTAAAGTAGTAGGAACCGTACAAAAACGAAACCAAGAAGCTCAAGGAGAAGGGAAAGGCAAGATACCTGATATAAGAAGGTCCCAGTCCAATTTGCTCCTGGTTCTTTTTCTCTACGTTTGAACTTGGCAAGAGAATTTTTTTAAGGAAAACCAACCAACAGACCACCAATCAACTGAAACCACGGCCAAAGGGTGCTGTACCTGGAAAAACCCGTGCATAGTCGTCAGACCATTCCGCACTGAGCAGTGATTACTTTTAGCTTTTAGTTATTTAGGCTTTATTCTTTAGTTGTTTTTATTCTTATTATTTTAGTTGTTAGTATTATAATTATTATTCTTTTTATATAGTGTTGAGTCTAGTTCTGGAGATTGTTATTGGCTGTCACCGGATTGTTGTATAGGGGAGAGTAGGCTACAATGGGCCGTAGGCCACAGTGAGCAATGACGTCTATCTTCATTTTAAAAAAAATGAAACTGTGAGTTTAATTGGATGTTACCCTTCCAAGTTAATGTTAAGTTACCTTATCAGTGATAACATAAAAAAATAAAAGTTAATTTGGCCTCTTGAGAAAAAATTTGTCGCCTTTCGGAAAAGTTTTATATCTAACCTAACCTTTGTGGAGCGTCGCATGAGACGCTATAGCATTTATCTATACGATTTTTATCTTCGGTGGTTGGTTTTCCCCGCGAAAAAATCTACACCTCATACAGAATAAAAACTAAGTCCTTTACTCCAGCTCAGGTAAAGGAATCATCGGCGAGTCGTACCGAGGTGCAGCCGGTCGCCAAATGTTTTATCACTTAGCCGCTGCTAGTCACCAAATGTTTTGGCATGTACTTGCTAGGACGCTCATGAAAGGTTTTTTTTCATTATACTCTCGCGCATATATACGAGTTAAGGGTAAGCAAGGGTAGTTTAAACCTTAGATATTTTTCATACGGAACTCCCTTCTCCAAAAAATACAGCCAACAGCATTTTTCAATTTCACTCCCAAAAATCCACCAACGAAGAAATTAGCTTCACGAGAGCCTTCGACTCTTCTTGAAAAGCACTCTTCATCAACAAGTCGTCGAGTAAAGATCTCTCTGTATAACACCGAGCAGAGAGACAATTGTTAACTGTTTGTCAATTTTAAGTCGTGTACTGTGGTTGTAAAATCGTGTTTGTTATGTATTTTATTAAAGTTTCATTAAACCAATTTTTACAATATTCAATTTATTAAAAGCGAAAATAATTGCCCTACCTTAATTTGGAGTGCAATAGTGCCAAGCAAACATCATCGCCATACAAGCGTAATCGGAATTTACAACTCCGACAGAATCCCAGTCAATTCGCGGTGTTCACGGCACACTTTGTTAATCGCTAATTCCGTTCGACTTATACAATTGTTTACATATCTTTATTCATCAATGTGTGCCTATTTCAGATTATTTTTAGTTACTGAAGCATCATTCTTTTACAATAAATATGGTCGAGCGCTAGTGGGGAACAATGAGCCAACCTTGTAGATTTGGCCTAGATAATTAGAACACACAAGTTCAAGTATGATAGATTTTATTGGTCATTTTTTCAAGGTAAGACTGAGAGAGAATAAATACGGCACGAAGCAGTAAGAGAAAAACTGCACGACAGACAGCGGATGAGTTAGTGATGAAAAATGGGTAGTGTACATATTGATGGGTTCGAATACAGTGTACTATTGACAGTTTTATAATAGATATTAAGCGGCTCATCAACTAATAATTGAATAATGGAAGAGCAAAATAAAAATTGAGCATTTTTCCTGATGGCTTAATCTCCCCTATGTTTTTCGGGTATTGACTCATTGTTCCCACTTGCATGGTCCATTATACCCTACTGGTGGGGCACAATGAGCTATTTTCAGGTATATTTCAGGAAACTAAGTTCTCATGCATCATTGATTGCTTAAAACTTATTATTGCAAGCTCAGTGTATGGCCAAAGGTTGAATAGAATCGATGGAACGTCTTTCCTGTCACATTGTGCTTTTAATAAAAGTACAGACGAATCTAAGTAAAAAGTGGCTCACTGTTGCCCGTTCTCCCTTATGCCGTGCTTGTATTTACCGTCACATGGTTGCCTTACAGGATCACATTGGGCAGTGACTCGATCCTACATATCCCAACTAAACACAGACGGTATTGAACACGGGCAACTGCATACAAATCAACTGGACACGTTACCAGTTCGACACGGCAGAACTCGACACAGTACTAACTAGACACGGACCCAAAAGAACAGACGCAATTGACGAGTGCGCCCTTTTGAGTCTGTGTCCAATTGGAACAAAACTGGATTACCTATCGTCTCTTCTGTGTCCAATGAGGTCTGTGTTCAATTGAGCCATTGGACAGTCTTTCGATGTCGAACTAATGTTTGTCGAGTTTTGCTGTGTCCAGTTGGTGATGTGTCGAGTTCTGCCGTGTCGAGTTGCACCGTATCTAGTTATTGCTGTGTCGAGTTCTGCCGTGTCGAACTGGTAACGTGTCCAGTTGATTTGTATGCAGTTGCCCATGTTCAATACCGTCTGTGTTTAGTTGGGATATGTAGGATCGAGCCACTGCCACCACATTGGTCTTAGTGCAATAAATCAATCTATCTATCTATGGTAGATAGATAGATAGATATCTATCTATGGTAGATAGACCTAGCTATCAAAAAGCTGGGGGAGGTGGATGAAAGGGTAATGAGTCATTTTTCGGGAAGATTGTCACATCGGTTAGAAAATTATCAGCTATCGATCCTGATGACTTTGAAGTAGAAGAAGGTTTTGGTTACCGAATTTTGAACTTTTTAGCAGTGTTCTCCGCTGTAGCTCAAACAGTTGTATGCAAAAAATACAAACCTGATGTGACATTCACCGAATCTGGTAAGTGCTTGTAAAACTTTAAAGGCGTTTTTCTCGAAACTACTTTTTTTTCAAACTGGGCGGTCGGATTATTAAAAAAATGGTTGCATGGGTTCGTTTCAAATTTTGACTGTACCTTCATAATAACATTGTCGATGGTAGTACATAGCGGTTTTTTGATTTGGCGTAAACTTTCTTCTTTGTAAAACGTTTACTGCCAATTCTTGATTTTTTCCAAAATCGAAACTTCTTTTTCAAATGTGCACCATTTTTTTTAAATTTGATTAACAAAAATGTATGCACATTAAGAAAAACTTCGGTATTTTAATCTAGGGTTCATCATGTATGAGAAAACTGTCCGCGGCAATACGTCAGTTCTACAGAACCCATCTCTACACAGACCCATCTGTACACGAGCATCTGTACACCATTTTTTTTACACGCGTTTAATTGAGCACACCGAAATTGTACACAACACGAACTTGACAAAGCGGAGTTTAAAACGGATAACCTTGTCACGACGAAACCTTGCGGAAATTTAGTTCGACACGGAAAAATTGATCACGTCAGTAATCGTTATGACAAAACTTTGCACAGCATACTCTGGGCACCATCAATCTGCTCACAGCACTAGTTCGACACAACAAATTTCTTCGTAGCACAAGATCGAAATGGTAAATCTCGATACGGCACCATTTTGTAACGACAAATCTCTACACAACGCGAGTACGGCCCGGTAAAGTTTGCCACGACGAACCTTCGACACGACACAAGTTGTACACGACGATGTTCTACACAGACCCATCTCTACACAGACCCATCTCTACACAGACCCATCTCTACACAGACCCGTCTCTACACAGACCCATCTCGACACCGACGCTAATCTTCCGATTTAAATCAGATAATATATTTACTGACTGGCAATTTTGCGTTGAGCCTATTTTTCCGGCTCAACGCAAAATCAGATAATATATTTACTGACTGGCAATTTTGCGTTGAACCTATTTTTCCGGCTCAACGCAAAATTGCCAGTCGGTAAATATATTATCTGATTTAAATCGGAAGATTAGCGTCGGTGTCGAGATGGGTCTGTGTAGAGACGGGTCTGTGTAGAGATGGGTCTGTGTAGAGATGGGTCTGTGTAGAGATGGGTCTGTGTAGAACATCGTCGTGTACAACTTGTGTCGTGTCGAAGGTTCGTCGTGGCAAACTTTACCGGGCCGTACTCGCGTTGTGTAGAGATTTGTCGTTACAAAATGGTGCCGTATCGAGATTTACCATTTCGATCTTGTGCTACGAAGAAATTTGTTGTGTCGAACTAGTGCTGTGAGCAGATTGATGGTGCCCAGAGTATGCTGTGCAAAGTTTTGTCATAACGATTACTGACGTGATCAATTTTTCCGTGTCGAACTAAATTTCCCCAAGGTTTCGTCGTGACAAGGTTATCCGTTTTAAATTCCGCTTTGTCAAGTTCGTGTTGTGTACAATTTCGGTGTGCTCAATTAAACGCGTGTAAAAAAAATGGTGTACAGATGCTCGTGTACAGATGGGTCTGTGTAGAGATGGGTTCTGTAGAACTGACGTATTGCCCTGTCCGCTCGTTTGAGCGCCAACGAAAAAGTATCGGCCCCCATGGCCGCCATTTAAAATTTTCTTTTTAAGTTTTCCATATGGGAATCCATCCAGGCCCAAATTATACAAAGCTCCTGTGAATCCCCCGCTATAATTTTAACAAGCCCTATAGGAATCAATGATATGTACAGAGAGCCGTATTTGAGTGAATTTGCACTATAATTGTATTGTGGTAAAATCGTCGTTAATACTTTTTTGAGAAACTTTCCTACGATTTTAAATAAAAGGGGTTATGTAATCATAGGTATCCCACAAGGGAATATTATAATGCAATAACGTCCACAATTACTTTAGAAATCAATGATAAGTACAAAGAGTATTTGACTGATTTTACACTGTAATTGTATTATGGTAAAATCGTCGTTAATACTTTTTTGAGAAAGTTTCCTACTAGTTTAAATAAAAGCGGTTATGCAATCATATGTAGCCCACAGGTAAATATTATAATGCAATAACGTCTACAAGTACTTTAGAAATCAATGATATGTACAAACAGTATTTGAGTGATTTTGCACTATAATTGTATTGTGGTAAAGTCGTCGTTAGTGCTTTTTCGAGAAAGTTTCCTACTAGTCTAAATAAAAGAGGATATGCACGCAATTGCAGCATCACAGGTAATATTATATTATAATGCAATAACGTGCGCACGTGCGTTCTTTTTCAAGTACTTTAGAAATCAATGATAAGTACATAGAGCCGTATTTGAGTGATTTTGCACTGTAATTATATTGTGGTAAAGTCGTCGTTAGTAATTTTTTGAGAAAGTTTCCTAGTAGGCTAAATAAAAGAGGTTATTCGATGGTACGCGAAATAACAGCATCAAAGCTATCCCACAAGGTAATATTATAATGCAATAACGTCCGCACGTGCTTTCTTTTTCAAGAACTTTAGAAATCAATGATTAAGTATAGAGAGCCATATTTGCGTGATTTTGCACCGTAATTGTATTGTGGTAAAATCGTCGTTAATACTTTTGCGATAAAGTTTTCTACTAGCCTAAATAAAAGCGGTTATGCATTGATACGGGTAATTACAGCATCACAGATATAATATTATACCTGCAATAACGTCCGCACGTGCTTTTTTTAAGTTCTTTAGAAATCAATGATAAGTAGAGAGAGAGCTGTATTTGAGTGATTTTGCACTGTAATTGTAGTGTGGTAAAATCGTCGTTAATACTTTTTCGAGAAAGTTTCCTACTAGTTTAAATAAAAGCCGTTATATAATCATAGGTATCCCACAAGGTAATATTATAATGCAATAACGAAGTCCGCAAGTGCATATTGTAATGCACTTTGGAAAACAATGACGCTCTGGTGCTATAGTCAACGTGGTGCACCCTCCATTATTATTCCCTCAACCATCCACTATTAGGGCAGGATTTGTTGAAAAAAGAGATGAATTAGTAGTAGTAGGTATAGTAACAAGTTGCCTGATATAAGAAAGTTCCCAGTCCACTTTTCTCCTGGTTCTTTTCCTTTACGTTTGAACTTCTTGCATAGAAAAAAAGAATCTGGCCGAGATTTTTAATAAGATTCTCGCCGAGATTCTCAGCGAGAATCACGCTTGCGCGCCGAACCCAGATTCTTTTAAAATCAATCAGAGAATCTCGTCCAGATTCTATCGAGATTCTTTAGTGGGTAGTTGAAAATAAAAAGAATCTTTATCAGAATCTCACCCAGCGAGATACTTGTCATTGAAAATTCTTTTCATTTTCATTGAAAATTAAAAGAATCTATGTAAAAAAAGTTAGAGGACGAACAAATAATTCAAAATGCCATAAATTTTAAACCCCTTAACGGATTGTCGTCAAATTCACTCCCAAACTTTATTTACCACTTGTGGACCAAATTTGAGCTCGATATCTTAAAAATTGCAAAAGTTAGAGCACGACCAAAAAATGTCAAAAATTGTTTAAATGTCATAAATTGAAAGCCCCTTAATGGATTGACACAAAAATTAATAGCAATCACTATTTGATAACAGTCCACTTCTGGTCCAAGTTTGAGCCGGATATCATAAAAATTGCGGGAGCTAGAGCTCGAGCTGACATTCTCTAAAAAATTCAAAATGCCATAAATTTTGAACACCTTGATGGATCAACTCCAAATTCAATCTCATACCGTGTTTAACGACAGTTTACTCGTGGTTCCAATTCGAGCCTGATATCTTAAAATTGCGACGGCTATCGTGCTAACAAAAAATTGTGCACAAACACACACATACAGACATTTTTTTCTAAACTACTTTTCTCGACGTTCTAGAGCATTCTGAGTGTCCTGACATGAAAATCTCGAAAAAAAATTTCACGAAAACAAAGCTTCCTCTATGAGGAAGCAAAAGATCGTTACGAATATTGAAGGGTTGCCAACGCTAATTTGTAAGTACATCAACGAAAGTGTGTAAGTAGTCGAACTCAGAAAAGCTTTGCAGTCTTATATATACGCTGAGGCTTCAAGTCACTTGCGAGAAATGCTTTGTTCCTTCGCCATCTAGCGGAGCATTGCCCACCAATGTTTCGTATGATGTCACTAGGTGGCGAACGGACGAAGCGTTTCTCGCAAATGACTTGAAGTCTCAGTCTATACATAAGACTGCAAGGCTTTTCTGAGTTGGACTACACATGAGGGGTCTAACCTTCGTTGATGTACTAACAAATTGGTGTTAGCAATCCTTCAATATTCGTGAATATCGTTTTTGATATAGATTCATTTCATTTTCGTTGAAAATGAAAAGAATCCCGCTAGACGAGATTGTGTTGTAGATTCTTTTCATTTTCAGCTACCCACTAAAGAATCTCGGTATAAAGCTGGACGAGATTTTGATAGAGATTCTTTTTATTTTCAGCTACCCACTAAAGAATCTCGGTAAGAAGCTGAGCGAGATTCTCAGATAAATTTTAAAACAATCTGAGTTCGGCGTGCAACCGCGATTCTCGCCGAGAATCCCGGCGAGAATCTTGTTAAAAATCTCGTCCAGATTCTTTTTTTCTACGCGGGTTTGCAATAGAAAATTCTTCCCACCCGACAGCCCCCAATGAACCGGAAGCACGGCCGAAGCGTGCCGAGATCCGGAGAGACCCATGGATAGTCACCTCTTCACCAGACCATACCCAGGAGACTGGGTAATGAATGGTGGAAAACCCCGTTGAGGACTCTGTTGTTCAGCAACGTAGGTTTTGCCCGTCGCAGAAATAAGAAATAGTGGAGGACAGTAGTTGTGTCGTTCAAGCTGTGCTCCACAGTTTCTTCCTACTGTACTATGTCCCGGTAATCATAACATCGTAACTTGGTCTTGTGGACGCCACCCGCAGTGGTATTTGCTCGTGCTGCAACCAGAATCGTCTCGACCCCCTTACCGACCGAGTTTCTTGCTGCAATTTCTCTTGTGCGCCCACTATGTATTCCTCCCACTATCTTTGTTTGTCTCTCCCTACAGTACAACTTTTTTTTATCATATATTTTTCAAGCATCGCAAGCTTATTGTTGCAGTACAATTGCAGATTTTGTCTTTGGGCGAGAAGTTTAGTTTATAGGTAATTTATTAAATTAACATGGTACATTTTTTTTACTTTCTCATCACATACAAAGTATGTAAGAGAGAAAGTATTGCAATAAAAAAAAATTCGACCCTCAGAATTTGATGAAAATACATGTTTTGAGTGTCCTAGATTCCAAAAAACACATTTACTCATTTCTGTCTGTCTGTCTGGCGTCTGTATGTACCGTCCAAAACCACAATAACTTTTGAAAAAATCTATGGACTGAAATGAAATTTTTTGTGCGCCTTCTGCATTCAAATTCTGGTTTTGGTATTGAAATCCAATCCAAAATCTTCACTGCTTGTGATACTTTACCTTAAATACAAAAAAGATTTAATTTATTTTTGTACCGCAAGCTAATATAAAATATATTATGCTACAATGTGATACATACAAATAGTATTACCAGCAAATAAGCAATGAACAACAAGAGATTTAGTATATAGAAGATTTTGTCTTTTCAATCACTCACATAAAACATCTGAAACTGTTGTAAAAAATGTATATTGCCGGAAATATGTTACTTTGTTGTGTTATTGTATTATACATTCATTAAAAAAAGTACTGCAAGATCTTGAGCAGTTTTCAATGAGAACATACTATGATTATTCACACCATATGTTAGATTAACTTTTTTTAAAAGCATGTAAAAATACAAGATCAACACATTTGAGGTTATCATCACTCTTGATGTTAGACTATAAACACTCATGCACTCATCGCATCATAGTTTTTTTAATTTATTTTATCACTCGTATAGCATTTTATACCAATTCCAAATGCTGCTCATACACACCATAATATTTGAAACTTTTGAAATATGAAATGAAATGTAAATCCGACTGTCAAACTATCGCAATGCCGACAATAATACCATCGAAACAAAAGAGAGAGGTGAAGGCGCGAGCAGGCGCGCGATGTCACGCTCGCGTTCTCGCCCGCGCGAAATTCGAATTTACAAACGCGTTCTTGACAAATTATAGCGAAAAATGTAGATTACAATTAATGTGCGAAATTCACACATTATTAGTCACTATAACCCAGTAAATTTACCATAAAAATTTCACACCAGTAACAAATATATACTTTTTCATCACATACAAAGTATGTAAAATAATATAATAACTTTACAAACTAACTTCACAAACTACCTTAACGACAGTAACGTGACGCCAGTTGCAGTCGTGATGAGAAAGTCACGTCTTGCGATCACGCCAGTAGCAAGTTTTTTATACTTGTTTTATGGAGTCTGTGTTTTAATTTGTATAACGCTTCTAAAAATTCATGTTTTGGTATGAAAATATAAGTCTTTTTGGCAGAATTATAATCATGAGAATATCCGATCAATATGAGGCATTCCATATGAAGCTGGCCACCCTGATTTTCAATGATCGTAGAGTAGGCTCATAATTTTTTTCCAGAGTATTTCAAGTTCCCCGAACACATACGAGTTATTTCCGATTTTTGATCCCCATAGTTATTCCACAATAAAATACTCTATTTTCATTTTTATTTTATTTTTTCATTTCGCTGCGGATTTATTTAAAACTATCCATGATATAACAAAATTGTTCAGGGATAAAATGTAGGATTTCACGGATATTTTTTGATAAAAAAGTTTCCAAAATAGCCTAGTTACATTTTTAATCACTTTTTGGCAGTACAAAGTCGTACCATGTTTTTCGTTGGGAAGGACCATTTCGATTATCATCTAAATTTGACAGAATTCCCGTTATCATGTCCACTAACTGCAACAAAATTTACGCGAATTCATACCTTCATAATGTGAACATGTGAATTGTGTATGATTCAGCAAATAACCAAGCCATACACTGTGAAGATATCAATTTGCCATCGTGTTGATTTTTTCGTCGCGTTTTAACATTATGACGGAAATTCTGTGAAATTTTCACTTGTAATACCACAAGAGCTTTGAAATTATCGGATATTTCCTGACAGGTTCGTTGCAAACAAATGAACGAGTCAAGTTTTCCAGGTTAAAAAATCACGAGCGCGTAGCGCGAGTGATTTTTCTGGAAAACTTGACGAGTTTATTTGTTTGCAGGGAACCTGGAGGGAAATATCAGATTAATTTCGAAGCTCGAGTGGTATTCGGGGGATTATTTTTTCTATTCAAATTGCGACAAATGGAATTGCACCATGAGACAAAAATTATCATTCTGACAAGGAAATTTCATAATCAGAACAAAAACCTATGTTGCATCCAACACATATTTTCTCTCTGCACAAAATGCAGTGAATTGCGCCCAAATCGATTTTTTACTCTTTTCTGTATTTGCCGGGACATTTTGTTTTATTTTTTTAGCGATGTTCTGAAGCGATTCATCACCAAATCGCTTTTTTGACTCACTCATATTGACGACCGTTAATAGTACCTTGACGTTTTAAAGATTCGCAGAGGTTACAAGTGTCAAAAAAATTATTGTTTATCGCTTAGCAACCGAGCCGGGAAATTTTCGAAAAATTATCGATATAATTTTACCCTAGCTGTACCACGTGATGTTGAATACCGCGCTCTGATTGGTCGAAATTTGGATGGGAAAAATAATCAATAAAATAAAAATGGTCCCTCTCAACGAAAAAAATTATATGGCATTATTTTGCCAAAAAATCCCTGAAAATTTATCTAGCTTAATTTGGAAACATTTTTATTAAACGCTATACGCGAAACCCTACATCTTCTCCCGGAACAATTTTGTTGTGTCATAGATAGTTTTAAATCGGCATCGAAAGAAAAAAAAATAAACATATTATAAGTTGGCTTATAATAAAAAAGCGTATTTTATTGTGGAAAAACTATGGGGATCAAAAATCTCAAATAACTGGTATATGTTCGGAGAACTCTAAATACTTTCGAAAAAAGTTATGAACCCACTCTACGGACATTGAAAATCAGGATGGCTCGCTTCATATGGAATGCCTCATATATTAGTTGGCATAATTTCCAGCGAAAAAACAAATGCTTGGATTATTAATTTCAATGTTTAGTTCAAGATCGCAATAAACGACTAGAAAATCTTCCAAATACACAGTATTACCCGAATCAATAATTTTTAATATTTCGGACAATGTCCGCCATCTTGATTCTCCGTTGTGTTCAAAAGAGAAGGGGAGGGCGTTGTGTTGTTATCAAAAGAGAAGAGAAAGAAATCCGGACTTAGGGGCCCATGAGAGTCTTCGAAAAAATTCGAGCTTGGGTTTCCCTGAAGGACTTAAGGGATCTTTCCAGATAAGGGATCTTTAATAAAAATCGATTTTTTTGGTCTTATCCATTAGTATATACGGTCAAAAACATCCTCTCAAATTTTTAATGCGAAATTCGAAATACTTCGCTGGCATACTATATGGACCTGGCATCGCCGATTAGTCGTAAGTACACTATTTAGGTATATGAAATTTCTACACTCGAAACTTTAAACGCTTTTTTCTCGAAACGACATTTTTCAAAACGGTGGACATTCTGCAGGGAACAGTTTTGAAGCGATCGTTTTCAAATTTTAGGAGAACATTCTTCACGCTACTCTCTATCGTGCTATGGAAGCATTTTTTAAAAATCTTCTCATTTTTTTAAAAGAAAGACTGTAAAAAAAGCTAAAATCGGTACTTTTTGTCCAAACCGCCGCCATTTTGTCAATTTTTATTAAAAAAAGCCTCCATAGCGCGATACCTAATCGCACACTAATTAATAATACTTGGATTTTTTTTTAGATCAAATTTGCGACCCCTAGGATGTCCACCATGAGGCTATCTTTTTTATCAACATTATTTTCAACAATTAAAAAAATATATTTAAACAATAAAAATCGTCTGATATAAAATCATTTTCTGTCATTCATACCTTAATATGTCATTAAAATTTCAGATTGATCGGCGTATAGTAACCGTCCGAAAAAAAATCGTGAAAATAGGCTATTTTTCGGACCGTTTGGTCGCAAGAAATTCTGCTTAATTCTGAGGACCACCAAAGTCACACACCGTCCTTATGTTCACTGTTGCCGATTTCAAATTATAGTATTCAGTTTAGCTTCAGAAAAGTCAAACTCGTAGAAACTCATTATTTTTATTAATGCAAATGGAATCGCTCAATAAACATGACGTAAAAATACTTCATCTCCAGCTAACCTGTATAAAATCCGCAAAAGGTGAGAGAAAAGTGTAAAGAAAAATCCGTCTCTATTGCGATTTAATAAACCGACGGTGTGCGGAGTTAGAGTGCGAAAGTAATTTAGCGTCTTGGTCGCTTATTTCACTTTCATCAAGATCGATCTTTGTCGAAGTTTTTCTTATTCTCTTGTTTTTCTTCGCATTTCTCTTTCGATTCTCTGTGCGGTATCGTGCTACCAGACTCAATCCGCCGGCGTAGCCGAGATAACGCCCTTTTAATCCCCAAGTGATTTACAGTCCATTCGTGACTTTGGTGTCGCTCGGTTGCTGCTGCTGCTGCTGCTGCTGCTGCTGCTGCTGTTGGATCCATTTGTCCAGTGTTCTTGGTGCGGGAAAATTCTCAGTTCTGGTTGGCTACTGTATTTCTATTTCAATCGACTACTTTCAACATTTCTTCACGGTTAACGTAGGGCGTACACCCTTTGTGCCCGGTGCTTTGACTATAGATGCTGCGTTATTTACCGTAAAATTAGTGTTTGTAGAGTCGTTGTTACCAACGTACTTCCTTTTATTTTTTCCTTTCTCTATTATATCTTACGTCCATTTCCTTGCTCCTTGCTATTCTGTCTCACTTTTCCTACAATTCACCGCCTTCCGGATAACAATTCCCTTGGTCTTGCAACCGGTTATTGCCGCTCAGAGGCGGGCGTAGGCGGCCATCACAGTAGTTCACGTTTGCTTTGCGAGCAAATTATAATCTGCTTACCGCGCGCGGATACGCCTTGGTTCTAGTAAGAGGCAGGCAAGAGACAGAAGCAATTGCGGCTGCACGATTGTTCCCCGGTCGGGTATCTCGATCCATGGCTACGACGACGATCCTGTGAAATAAACTCGGGTTCGAATAGCCTGTCGAATGATTCGCAAAGATCAGGACGCTAATATTACTATCGAGTCGTTCGAGGAGATAGCAGTTTTATGTAATTACCTTCTTTATCAACTTATCGGCTATTACATTAAATCCGCATGTTACTTGCTGGCCATTTTTATATCTATAATTAACCATCACTTCATTTTCGTATGATGCATATCCGTTCTGCAATTCCAAGCCGCATTCTCTGTACCTCATTTTTGCTTTATCTTAGAATAAGCTGTGTTTTCCTGAAACACTTCTTTTCGAGATTTTCATCCAAGTATACTCCGAGTGGTCGAGAAAACGTCGAAAAAAATGTTTTAAGAAATGTATCTGTGACTGTGACTGTGAGTGCGAGAGTGCGTGAGTGAGTGTGAGTGTGAGTGTGAGTGTGAGTGTGAGTGTGAGTGTGAGTGTGAGTGTGAGTGTGAGTGTGAGTGTGAGTGTGAGTGTGAGTGTGAGTGTGAGTGTGAGTGTGAGTGTGAGTGTGAGTGTGAGTGTGAGTGTGAGTGTGAGTGTGAGTGTAAGTGTGTGTGTGAGTGAGTGAGTGTAAGTGTAAGTGTAAGTGTGAGTGTGAGTGTGAGTGTGAGTGTGTGTGTGAGTGTGAGTGTGAGTGTGAGTGTGAGTGTGAGTGTGAGTGTGAGTGTGAGTGTAAGTGTAAGTGTAAGTGTGAGTATGAGTGTGAGAATGCGAGAGTGCGTGATAGCGTGAGTGAGTGTAAGTGTCAGTGCAAGTGTGAGTGTGAGTGTGAGTGTGAGTGTGAGTGTGAGTGTGAGTGTGAATGTGAGTGTGAGTGTGAGTGTGAGTGTGAGTGTGAGTGTGAGTGTGAGTGTGAGTGTGAGTGTGAGTGTGAGTGTGAGTGTGAGTGTGAGTGTGAGTGTGAGTGTGAGTGTGAGTGTGAGTGTGAGTGTGAGTGTGAGTGTGAGTGTGAGTGGGAGTGTAAATGTGAGTGCGAGTGTGAGTGTGTGTTGCAAAAATTAAAATACCTATAAATGAAGAACGGTTCCACCGATCGAGCTGGAATTTGGCACACAAGAGAAGCAGCAGCTCATCTTTGGGTCGCGTCATTTTAAATAAAATGGTCAAACTTTTATCAAATTTAGGATGCTTTTCTAAAGATAATTCCTCCATAAGCGCAGGAAGGAATATTAAATGTTGTTTTAAATATTTAAAAATGTAGATGCCATTGGAACATCTCATTATCATTACCGAATATATATTAATAATAAAGATTATGTTTTTAAACGTCCTCAAATTGAGGTACACACTGCGGTAAATAACAAGTCAACGCGACACTCCGAAATAAGTAAGGTGAACATAGTCGGTGCTTTCTAACCGTATGAACAGTCCGTCAGTAAGTTTTTCATTTTCGTTAAGTTCGCTGTACTGTCGAGTGGTAGGTGTGGGATAAGCTCCATGGGTATATATGGAAGTCGAAGCCGTTGCAAGTGCACAGTTTCACAAGAGTTTGCAAGAAGTTGAAGGGCCCCTTTGGAGTGTTCGCTAACGTGAACGTTGAACGAATACCTTGCCATTCGTCACGAAACCCACGTCATAAAGTTTGTCCGGCATCGAGGGAGAGTAAGGAAGACGAAGAGGTAATAAAGAGAGAGAGAGACCGACAGTCAGAATCGACGCTCACACATTTTCCATGAGCACGAATCTTCAACGCGACAGCAACGCAGTGGTAAACTAATAAATAACCATTCCTACAGTCATATAAATTATGCACCGAGGCTGTTACTTGCGTATTCCAATCCCGTGACTAAGTCGCAAATGAAGGATACTCTTCGCTCGATTATTTATAAGTGACATTTATCATTCGTCGGTAGGTTTATAGTCTTCGACTGCGGGAACGAATCAATCCCGAAGGTATTAAGAGATGAATGTTTCGCTGTTTTTAATCCCTGTCATACATCTTCACTCAAGTAGACCGATGATCTTCAAGTCGAATTACATCCTGTCTCATTTTGCTCCGTTGTGGAGAAAGCTCTGCAATCTTGATATTAGAACAATTACAATAGACCCATTGTACGGACATAGATAAATGTAGATTGACTTTTTTTTCAAAAATTCTTTATATTAGTTCAGCATCGGCGTTACACAGAAAGAAATGAGTTCACAGAATCAATCGATTATTCTGATTCCCTACAACTAAGTTTAGTTATGAGAATAAGAATAATTAGGTGCACAGACCAAGTTTTGTTGACAAATACCCTAATAGTTGCGGTAATCAACTTACTGCAACCTTAACGAATAGATTAGTTGGCACGGCGTTGAGGATATATCCTTAAATCCAGGCTGTGCCTCTCTTTTTGTATTAATGGGAGGTATGAGACTCAAATTGGTGAGATTCATTGATTTCATTTCCCGCGTAGATAAAAATGGGTAATTCAGGATAGAATCCTGGGCAGAATTCTGAATAGAGGATGAATTCTGGGGTATCGATACTCTAAATGATCCTTTTTTCGTTTGAGTAATATTTCGCGTAATATTTTGCTTACAGAATAAACATTCAAAAGTGGCTTATTTTACCGATTTTAATTTAAGGAAAGGAATTTGAAGCGTTTAAAATTCAACTCGGGTGAGATATCTGTCAATAAATATCAGGTGTTTGGGGCTGACTTTCTCCCCTTAAGCGGAAGGTCGGCAGATAGTTTAATTTGCAAAAGAGAATTTCACCCGGCGGGCATTCGTATAATTCCATAGTAAAACAGCGCTGAGTATTGCACGATGCGCCTGGTGTATGAAAGAAAAGAAATTCCGCGAATTCTGGGCAATTGTGTACTAATCGCTTTTGTGACGACGCCTTCGAGTTTCACTTTACGGGTCGTACCCAGTAGTACCGTGTAATTCCACTATTCTATTTTTTCCTCTTAATTCCACTTTCACGATTGTGCGGATGCTTCAGCGGGATTTCCGTTGTATTCCTTCGACTCATCTCCTTCCTTCTTGCGTCGAATTCTCGTTAATTAAATTGGAAATTTGAAATGCGATTATATTTACGGTGTGGGCATTGATTTGTTTTTCATTTACTGAAATGTTCATAGTATTTTGAGCTGTATTATTTATCATCTGGGCGAGAAATATTTTTCAGTTCGTAAGTTTAATTGGAGCGCAAATTGCAAAATACTTCCAAACCATTTCCATATCTCGTACTTTGCCGTACTTGGATTGTACAGATCCAACTTCTCATTGAGCGGGTTAACGTATTCTGGCCTCAAATATTTTTGGCTTACACTTTTTCTGACATCATGTACCAGAATTTGATTTGATGACAATTGAAAGGGAAGAAAAATAATAACAGAGTGACAACATATTTTGCTGCGATAGCGAAATATTTGCTACCATAACAAATTTTCGAGACCAGTGACAGCATCACAGAAACGAAGTTGAAAATGATGTCGAAAATGAAGTTGAAAATGATGTCGAAAATGAAGTTGAAAATGAAGTTGAAAATGAAGTTGAAAATGGGGTTGAACGTGAAGTTGAAAATGGAGTTGAAAATGGAGTTGAAAATGGAGTTGAAAATGGAGTTGAAAATGGAGTTGAAAATGGAGTTGAAAATGGAGTTGAAAATGGAGTTGAAAATGGAGTTGAAAATGGAGTTGAAAATGGAGTTGAAAATGGAGTTGAAAATGAAGTTGAAAATGAAGTTGAAAATGAAGTTGAAAATGAAGTTGAAAATGAAGTTGAAAATGAAGTTGAAAATGAAGTTGAAATGCAGTTGAAATGAAGTTGAAATGAAGTTGAAATGAAGTTGAAAATGAAAAGAATCGTCCATGAGTTGCGGTAAGATTGGTTGTACTGTTTTGATGGATGAACCTCATTGACGCTAAGAAAATAACTTTCATATGAGCAGCTGTTATCAGATATATTATATAACAAGCACAATCGAGATTCAAGTTGAATAGTTCGACTCGATCTAAAGTTTCTAATGAATGTGGGTACGAGTGCATTGCTCCATATATCTAACTTCTCGGCAATCCTAGACGTGCTTGAACGTCGAGTCACTAAAGTCGTGCAATCGTGTGGTTTCCGCTGGACCTTTCGAGCGCAGCCAACTGCAGCAGGGGAGGGTAGCTCTACCATAGGGTGATATACAAGACAACGTTGAAACTCCGATGCTCTTAGTTCCTATGTATATACTACAAGTCCAAGAAGCTCCAAAACCTGAAAGTACTCAGTGAGGGTCAATTACTGCGAGTTTGGCAAAGTGTCTCAAAGACGTCTCGGATGACCCATCGTTTGTTAGTCGAATCTTACGTCGATATACACTGACAGATGCAGTAACGTTTTGCCATTTGGCTTTGCACAAAAAAACCTTTATCAAAATTATTACTGAAGTAATCGAAGAATTTGAGCATGATGAGAGATTCACGTTTGTACCACAATTCATAATGTAACGCCAGGGACTTCTTTAATACTGTTTTAGAAATTAAGTTGTTCTGGGTTCTTGCATACGAATTATGCTCGGCACGATAAAGTTTCGTGGTAGCGGTTTGAGATTGCCGCACTTACGTATATAGAGAACAAGTGTTAGGTGGTAAAAAATCGGCAAACTCTGTTGGAAAGGGGAGGTTGAGAGTGGTAAAGTAGACGGTGCGATAGAGTCTCAACACTATCAGGGGCTCGGCTGCTGTAACTATATGGAAAGGGATAAAGGGAGGATGAGGGAGACAAAGGACACTGGGGAAATACATGGAAGCGCCGTTCACGGTTCTCAGATTCGCTGGGAACGTTCCATCCACATATCCACGGTACTTATACATAGACTGGCTCACACACAAAGAGCACCCAACTCGCCGTCTACGTGAGCAGCAAACTAATGAAGGACTTTCATAATTAGAAGTTTCGGCTTAATTACCTGGCGAGTATTAACTAACAAGTCCGTTCGGCAAGCGGAGCTCCGGTTAGCTTGCAACGTGCCGTTGTGGCTCCGGGTGTGTTCCTTCTCATCTATGATCCGAAATGTCATCTGAACACTGTAGGTAGGTTGTCCGCCTTCATCGGAATCCGATCCATATCATCCTACGAAAACTTCATTATGCACGACCACAATTCTCTCATGCATTATGTCACATGACATAATGAGAAAACCGGTGCACTTGAGAAGCTTCTCTATGATAGCTAAAGATTGGCCCCTGTCTGATGGGCAATATGGTCTGAGGTTGATACTTCTGACATCAAGGAATATTATAATTCAGCTTCTTAACACTATAACTTTCACTATCCTATTTTTTTAGTGCTTGTTACTAGCGCCAATTCGGAGTTTCATGTCGTTTTATATATCGGCATGAACTGGCAGTAGAAATCCTGGAAATTCCGGGATCGTAAAATTACTTTTTCGACCTGCTTTATGCTAGGGTTTTTTCCCGCCTATCCATGCCATATAATTCTGAATTGGTGTTAATAAAAGGGTGTGTTCCTTCTTATCTCTGATCCGAAACGTCATCTGAACACTGTAGGTAGGGTGTTCGCCTTCATCGGAATCCGATCCATATCGTCCTACGAAAACTTCATTATGCGCGACCACAATTTTCTTACGCAGTATGTCACATGACATAATGAGAAAACCGATGCACTTGAGAAACTTCCCTATGATACTCAAAATTGGCCGCTGTCTGATGGACATTATGATTTATGGTTGATACTTGGGGTAGGATACAGATATCAAGGAATATCATAATACAGCTCCGTAACTCTATAAGTTTCACTGTCCTAACTTTTTTAGTGCTTGTTACTAGCGCCAATTCGGAGTTTCATGTCGTTTTATAAATTGGCATGAGTTGACAGTAGAAATCATGGAAATTCTGGCATCGCAAAATCACTTTTTTCACGAGCTTTATGCTAGGGTTTTTTTGCCGCCTGCCCATGCCATATACCTCTGAATTGGTGCTAATAAAAAGGTGTGTTCCTTATCATCTCTGATCCGAAACGTCATCTGAACATTGTAGGTGGATAATCTGCCTTGATCGGAATCCGATCCGCACCATCCTACGAAAACTTTATTATACGCGACTACAATTCTCTTACGCATTATGTCACATGACATAATGAGAAAACTGGTGTACACAAGAAGCTTCTCTATGATAGCTAAAGATTAGTCGCTGTTTGATGGACAATATGGTCTAAGGTTGATACTTTTGGCATCAAGGAATATCATAATACAGCTTCTTCGCTCTATAATTTTCATTGCCCTAACTTTTGAAGTACTTGTTACTAGCACCAATTCGGATCTACATATCTTTTTATATATTGGCATAGGGAGGTAGGAAAAAATCCTGAAAACCCCGGCAACGGAAAATCTCTTTTTCCGGGGGTTTTATGCTATGATTTTTTTTCCCGAGTAACCATGCCAGACGTGTGTAAGACGACTTATAGCTTTGAATGGATGCTAATAACAAGGATTCTAAATAAAGCCGAAAAAATACCCTCAAATCCGATTTTCCGTTGACGGGGGTTTTTTCTGGGATTCGTTTACAGCTCAACCAGAAAACAACTTTGCCAAATCTTAATGCAGCTTACAACTCTTTCGCATTGGAGAATACTCCACCAGAATACGAGCCTCCAAGAACATCTCTGCAATATTACAACGCAACCGAACTACAGGACGACCAGAAAAAGAAGAATACTGTCTATTACAACACTCAATATTGTAAACATGTTCTTGGAAGCCTGTATTCGACTACAGTCGTGACTTTTAATGAATCTCATCTGTTCGACCAACTACCCATTGAATTATTAGGGTATTGGGCCAATCGCTACTCGCAAAATTAACTTGGCTCTTCATTACCAAAGTTTCGAACTATTTTAAGCCGTCGCGGTCCGAAAGTTCTGACCAAAATTCAATTAAACCAAAACATTCTCATTTCCATCCCAGCAATTCAACCAATCAACCGCGAATTGATCAAAAACGGTTGCCGATTTTAATTGTGACTTATGTTCATCTCCTTTTTCTCAATCCTGATTCAGTCTTTCACGTCTTTATTCATGTGTTACACGCATCATCATGTAAATTGAATTGGTATACATCTACCCTCCTACTTAATTAAATGAATCTCCACTATTCGACCAATCACCTATTAAATTAATCGGGTATTGAGCCAATAACGCGTCTCGCAAAATTAACTTGGCCCTTCATTACCAAAGGTTTCAAACTTTGTGTTCGAAAGTTCTGACCAAAATTTAATTAAACCAAAACATTGTCATTTCCGTCCTAGCAATTTAACCAAACAACTGCGAATTAGTCGAAAACGGTTGCTGATTTTAATTGTGACTTCGGTTCGTGCACTTTTTCGCCTACAGAAAAACTTACATTTTGCCAAGTTGGAAGTAGTATAGAATTCTCTACGTTCAACGGAGTTAACCAGCATCTCAATCGATGAAACCTGGCCATTCCTTTCAGTGTGTGTCTTGTCGTGTCAGTGTCTATTCCGAGCATACGAGAAACTTTGCGATACCTTTAACGTTATACTACCTATTCGAGAGGCGAGCCATCTAGCCACCTATCCCACGAACTGCCACGTTAAAAGTATCCTGTCCGTTGCGAGTGGTACTGCTGTCTCATGGGAACTCGAGAATACGAGTACCCACTCGGCATAGAAATCAGTCTCGGTTTTCCCTATATCGGGCCAATAGTCCTGGCTACTACTTTGTCCTGCCCCGTATTCCTCCGCTAAACGCTCTTTCCTATCCTGCGAAAACTTTGTTCGATCGTGACGGGAGTTTGAATCATGGTATTATTGCTATCTACGACACGATCGCCACGGTTATTTCTCCTCCGCAGGTACTTTCAAGTATTTCTTGTTGTATATCCTGGCTGAAAGATAGTCAATGTATATGCACAAGAATACATCATTGATTTCATTGTGACCATAATTCTCATCCTCATGACATTCAACATAGGACTTATGTTTAGAAATATTGTTGGATTGATAGTAATAACAGAATTAATATCTCCATCCATTTCATGGCACTTATTTGGCTGTGACTTACTTTCTGTGATGTAACAAATAAACACGTTATGTTTTTCCGTTTCCTCTTCTTCATCTTTACAGGAGTTGGTTGCCAACCATAATAAATCGTCTTCTACTTGATCCTCCCTCATTCAACTTTCTTCCTTCAACTCATCAACTCTTTTTACGTCGAATCCTCGTTAATTAAATTAGAAATTAGAAATGCGATTATATTTACGGCGTGGCATTGATTTGTTTTTCACTTACTGAAATGTCCATGGTATTTTGAGCTGTAGTATTTATCATCTGGGCGACGAATGTTCTTCAGTTTGTAAGTCTAATTGGAACGCAAATTTAGAAATATTTTCAAACCACTTGCACATCTCGCCCTTTGCCACATTTGGATTATACAGATCCAAGTTCTCATTGAGCGGGTCAAGATATTTTGGCTTTAGATCATTTTGTCTTGCGCTTTTTAACTTTCAAGTATTTCTTGTTGAATATACTGGCTGGAAGATAGTCAATGTATATGCACAAGAATAGATCATTGATTTCATTGTAACCATAACTCTCATTCTCATGACATTCAACATAAGTCCTCATTAGAAACATTGTTGGATTGATAGTAATAACAGAATTAATATCTCTATCCATTTCATGGCACTTATTTGGCTGTGACTTACTTTCTGTGACGTAACAAATGAACACGTTATGTTTTTCCGTTTCCTCTTCTTCATCTTTACAGGAGTTGGTTGCCAACCATAATAAATCGTCTTCGACTTGATTCTCCCTCATTCAACTTTCTTCCTTCAACTCATCAACTCTTTTTACGTCGAATCCTCGTTAATTAAATTAGAAATTAGAAATGCGATTATATTTACGGCGTGGCATTGATTTGTTTTTCATTTACTGAAATGTCCATGGTATTTTGAGCTGTAGTATTTATCATCTGGGCGACGAATGTTCTTCAGTTCGTAAGTCTAATTGGAACGCAAATTTAGAAATATTTTCAAGCCACTTGCACATCTCGCCCTTTGCCACATTTGGATTATAGAGATCCAAGTTCTCATTGAGCGGGTCAAGATATTTTGGCTTTAGATCATTTTGTCTTGCGCTTTTTAACTTTCAAGTATTTCTTGTTGAATATACTGGCTGGAAGATAGTCAATGTATATGCACAAGAATAGATCATTGATTTCATTGTGACCATAACTCTCATCCTCATGACATTCAACATAAGTCCTCATTAGAAATATTGTTGGATTGATAGTAATAACAGAATTAATATCTCCATTCATTTCATGGCACTTATTTGGCTGTGACTTACTTTCTGTGACGTAACAAATGAACGAGTTATGTTTTTCCGTTTCCTCTTCTTCATCTTTACAGGAGTTGGTTGCCAACCATAATAAATCGTCTTCTACTTGATCCTCCCTCATTCAACTTTCTTCCTTCAACTCATCCACTCTTTTTACGTCCAATCCTCGTTAATTAAATTAGAAATTAGAAATGCGATTATATTTACGGCGTGGCATTGATTTGTTTTTCATTTAATGAACTGTCCATGGTATTTTGAGCTGTTGTATTTTGCATCTGGGCGACGAATGTTCTTCAGTTCGTAAGTCTAATTGGTGCCCAAATTTAGAAATATTTTCAAACCACTTGCATATCTCGCACTTTGCCACATTTGGATTATACAGATTCGAGTTCTCATTGAGCAGGTCAGTATATTTTGGCCTTAGATCTTTTTGTCTTGCGCTTTTAAACTTTCAAGTATTTCTTGTTGAATATCCTGGCTGGAAGATGGTCAATGTATATGCACAAGAATAGATCATTGATTTCATTGTGACCATAATTCTCATCCTCATGACATTCAACATAAGACCTCATTAGAAACATTGTTGTATCGATTTAATATCTTTATGAATTTAATGAGACTTATTTGGCAAGGAACTTGCTTTCTGTGACGTAACAAATGTATACGTTATGTTTTTCCGTTTCCTCTACTTAATCTTTACACGAGTTGACTGCCAATCATAATACATCGTCTTCTACTTAATCCGCCCCCATTTGCTCGATCATTTGAGTGAGTATCAACTAGATGCAAGAAAATGATAAAACGTCAAACGAGCCTAACCCCGGGGTTTCCTTGTTGCACTTTATAAGAGTTAGGGTAAACGTGCATATCGCCGTGTGGTACACAATCGCCTTAGGCGCCTCAACTATCGAAGTAAGTGTATACAGTGGAATGTCTCATAGCTTGCAGTCTCAAATTCCATGACGACTGCGTGGCAGAAACATACATTTATTTATTTATTTTATTAAATCATTCTACAGTCAACGGGACAAGTTTTCTTTGAAATTATAACAATGATGGCAATGCATATCAAACATTATCACAATTTGCATATAAATACCAATTCTTACATGACGAAACTGAAATTTGCATGAGCAAAAAATTGTTCACACTCAAGTTACCGTGAGCTAGCTAAATGGAATCAATGAGTATTCTCGTTTATAAATTAAAAGATTCTAAAATAAAAATATTAATAAAAAGACCCGACAGATTCGAGTCGGACGCTCATTCTAACTATAATTTGTACGGTGATACTGTAAGTAACAACAAAATATGCATCTTTATATGATATAGCCAATGCCTGATCATAAGAAAAGGGTAGGTTACAACCCTTTCATTTAGTTGTTTTTGCATTAAGACGGGGCGAAACATTTATCGTACGTCACACAAGTGCGAGAGACATAGTCGCAATATTTTAAACAGCGCTATTTATAAATGCTACTGTTGTTTAACAATAAGTAAATGCTGCGGTGTATAAATAATATGACCCGTGGGAATTGCGTCGTTCAATGTGAAACGCATATAGGTCTGTTTCGCTCTAACATAAACTCATTTCTGATTTTCGGCTTTATGAAAAAAAAAAAAAAAAATGGTTTCGAGTGTCGCAAAGTCAGAAGTTTAGCCCATTTTTACCATATTCCCGCATATTCTGACAAAATTTGAGTCCCATTTATCAAGCCGCTTGGAATAAAAGAGATTTCAATATTTTTTAATTCGTGGGGAAAGTGATACCTCCTCTTAAGAGGCTCCGATAGCTGAAATTTCTCGAACCATGTAATTCCACAAATATTGTTATTTCGGAAGAAACTATTGTTAACAATTTTTGTGCCTCGCCCTGAGTGAGATAAGAGAGATTTCACTGTAGTTTGTGGGTTCGCATAGCGGAGCACATAGAATATATCGTACGGAAACACACACGAGCGATAGCCACTCTCAGTTTCCCTTGGCCTGTGTTGTCTCGTGTTATCCTTCTCTCTTGGGCGAGCGCATATTTATGTCCAACGATTTGCCTCGTCGAAGCGGGGAATCGTTCGAGCTAATCGCGCTTGGTCCGTAGACGCCGGAGTAGCGAAAGAGTGAGGGCAAACGCGGGTATCGGTAATGCGAAACATGATTACTCGCCCAGAGATAATATGTGTAATAACAATCGCATTAGCCGGCTCGAGATGCGAGGGCAGTTGAGCAGTCCCGGGAATCTGGTCTTACTTCGCATTCCTAGCATTATCCGATGCGTGGGCCGCCGTCTTCCCTCGTTTCTTCATTTTATCTCATTCTATTATATTTTTATTCTCCGTCCCTATTTGATCTCCAAGTTTTCCCATATTTTCGGCTTTTGTGCTTCATATTATTTACTGTTTGATTACATATACGGTATGTGAAAAAAGAGGAGGGTTTGTGCCTAAACGGAAATGTCATTGAGGTCCCGAGTTCAAATTTAGACCCTCTTCGAAACCTAAAAGTTGCAGTCCCGCCGACTAAGTCGAGGGTCATGAACCTCCACAGAACCCTCGGAAATGGCAGATATTACACAGTTAGATAGAATCAAGGAGAAAACCCTGGTCTAAAATTTGTATGTCTAGACCTCCAATTAGGTTCTACCGAGTGAGATGACGTTCTTCGACCCGTGTATGAACCTTTATAAGGGGCATATTTTACCGAATTTAATTCAACTAAGGGTGTTTGCAGGGTTTAAATTTCAACTTGGGGTGGAAACCAAAAGCAGATATTTTCGCCAAGTGTCCAGGTAGGGTTTTATAAGGGCCACGATACTGGACCAGTCTTGGTTACTAATTACTGTCTTGTAACAAGGCAATGATCAATTTTTTTTTTCTTTTTTTTTGCATTTTCTCCCGCTTATCAAGTCTCCGATGTGAGTCTTATAGCGG
Organism: Ephialtes manifestator; assembly: GCA_963970395.1. Lineage (NCBI taxonomy): Eukaryota > Metazoa > Arthropoda > Insecta > Hymenoptera > Ichneumonidae > Ephialtes > Ephialtes manifestator. The sequence continues at coordinate 34,264,164 of OZ019974.1, read as the reverse complement.
GTTGGCTCGGCTTTTCGTACAGTATTATTTAATTATTCGTCATCCGAAGCATTTCTGCCGCGAGTCAGTCCCCCCCCCCCCTGGGTACGGCCGCATCCGACTTTCCCCTCTGTATCGCATTCGCCATAGCATTTCTGCTATGGGCATAGGAAAACTGCGGAAAACCTATGCCGATATAGCCGGTCTCGAATTTGCCTCCCGGCCCCGGAGCTACGTCACGTTTCGTCGAGAACGTAAACACGGACTACAGCTGTATACATGTGACTCCCATAGGTAGAAATACTTGTGTGGGTCTCATGTATACATCTGGAGCTTCAACGCGTCCGTATTTATATTTTCGACGATAATCGTCGGCACCGGGAATCGAACCCGCGACCTACCGATGCTCTGGACAAGAGGCCAGTACCCTAACCACTAGACCATCGTACCGGTTTGCAATGATCAATATTGATAGAACAATCTCCAAGTTTTCTCATATTTTCAGTTTGTGCCTCACATTATTTACTATTCGTTTACATATACGGTATGTGATAAAAAAGACGAGGGTTTGCTCCCAAACCCTCGTCTTTATTTAACCCTCGTCTAGGGTTTTATAAGGGCCACGACACTGGACCAGGCTTGGTTGCGAAGACTGTTGTTTGTACCAAGACTCATGATCAATATTGGTAGAACTATCTCCAAGTTTTTCCATATTTGCGGCTTGTGCCTCACATTATTTCCTTTTTGATTACATATCCGGTATGTGAAAAAAGCGTTAAGTTTGCTCCCAAATGAAAATGTCATTGAGGTGGAAACTAAAAGCAGATATTTTTACAGGTGTACAGGTAGGTATTTATAAGGGGCACGATACTGGTTGGCAAGATTGTTGCCTTGTGTCAAGGTCCATGATCAATAATGGTAGAACGTTGTTACTAGGCCGGGATGTTAACAACGGCCTTGTCCTGGCATGTGATTACAATCCAGTGCTGACACATGACGGGCATCAAACTCGGCTGCCGATAGGGCTCTCGTATTTAGGCGACTTTATGTTGGGTTGGGTGCTGGGTTATAAACGGCGTAATCTCACCTCTGAACATAGAATATGCGAGAAGGCAGAGATTTAACAGAATTTAGTGACAACCATTAAACGGCCGGTACCGTGCCTGGGATCTGTTAACTCGATGTCACGCGATGAAATTATAATACGGCAAAAAATAACGAATTTCTGAAGATTATAGTCTCACGCTTGAAATACCTTAATAATGGTATTCGCAAGCAGGATGCATATATTAGGAAGTCACAGGCATGCCAGTGTATCGCTCACTAACACGTGAGTGAAATATTCGTGAGGCATTCTTGGCTCCTTGTCCACGTTCTCAACTTAAATATATCATTTAATTTCAGATCGAGTGTTAACCAAAAAGGTTATTACACGTCATACCTAGTCGTGTAGAACTTCTGTCGTGTAGAACTTTTGTCGTGTAGAACTTTTATCGTGTAGAACTTTTGTCGTGTAGAACTTTTGTCGTGTAAAACTTTTGTCGTGTAGAACTTTTATCGTGTAGAACTTTTGTCGCGTAGAACTTTTGTCGTGTAGAACTTTTGTCGTGTAGAACTTTTGTCGTGCAGAACTTTTGTCGTGTAGAACTTTTGTCGTGTAGAACTTTTGTCGTGTAGAACTTTTGTCGTGTAGAACTTTTACCGTGTAAAACTTTTGTCGTGTAGAACTTTTACCGTGTAAAACTTTTGTCGTGTAGAACTTTTTTCGTATAGAACTTTTATCACGTAGAACTTTTCTCGTGTAGAACTTTTTTCGGGTAAAACATTTGTCCTGTAAAACTGTTTTCATGTAGAACTTTTTTCGTATAGCACTTTTCTCGTGTCGAACTTTTTGCGTGTAGAACTTTTTCATATAGAAGTTTTCGCGTGTAGAACTTTTGTCGTGTAGACCTTTAGCATATCAAACTGGTACTGTGTAGCGATTTGTTGTATCCAGGTTTTAATGTCCTAAAATTCATCGTGACGATTTCTGCAGTGAAAATTTTTTATGTGTTGAATTCAATCATCTTCAGACTTTCGTCGTGCCAACGTTCATTGTGACAACTTTTGCATTGTTCATTTCATATTATGTGCAAGTTCGTTTTAATGAATTGGGTGTGTTTAGAAAGAAAACTGTGCACAACTGCCGGTCTCGAAGTGGATATGTGTCGAGATGGGTTTTCTAGAATCAGGATGCTGATGTTTCACTTCTTCAGCGTTCTAGCCATTACTATCTACATAAGTGTCCGTAAATTAGATTTCTGATGACACAAGATATAATCATCATACTTTGTCGTTATGCAGTAGTATTGCATGTTCTATGGCAATAATGTTTCTTATGATCCTAGCTTTTGCTAATTACGTACTGATTAGGCCATCAAGCTCATTTGCAAAGTTTACCTTTCGCATTATGAGGTAGTAGGAATGAGCAAAGGAGACAGTAACTGTACGGGGTATATTTATCTCATTTAGTATGCGAAAATACACGAGCAGCATTACTGAGAATTACTTGAGTACATTCAGCACGGAAGAGAACCTTACCTTGGCGATGATCCCCAACATAGAGTGACTTGTTTTTAAGTGTATTCCAGAGATTCCCATAATTAATACCCATACAAAAAATCTTATTGCTTCTGCACACGTTGATTTGTAGAATAAAATGTCCTGTAGCCATAATCCGAACAGACTGAAGCTATTTTACAATATTTGTATACCATAACCATACGAATATTTTAAATAAAATTGTTTACAGCAATCTATTTGAGTTTTGCAATTTCCCAAAAATTTACGTTATTGCATCTTTTGCAAAACGTTAACCAGTTGAAAAAAACTCTGAAGAAAATTCTGACGATAACCAGTTGAAAAAAGTTACATAAATTATAACTCCCATATAAATTAATTTCAATTTACATACACATTTTTTTCCATAAAATATAATTGTATTCAGCACGGTAATATTTCTTCAGTATATATTGCCTTCATGGCAGCTGTCAATCTTTTAATTCCCACTTATCATGTCGTAATTCTATTTAACGTAAACCTATTTGCTGTTACTTTCTCACTATTGGTTTGTTGTGTGAGAACAATTATTCACACCTCGACTTGTATAGACTCATAAGCTCGCATGCAACCCAGGAAATAACTTCCTGCATACAACATTGCAATCAGTACAATCCCGCCACTTCTCCTTCTTTTATAGAGGCTCTTTTGTAGGAACATCATATTAATCTTCACTCCTCGATCTACAACCCGAGTATTTATCTTCATTAGTTTTCATAATATATTTCTTCCTGTGCACACGCTTGCAACACTAAATATAAGTATTACACAAAAGCAGATTCAACTCAAGAGCATAATGAACCGAGTGAGCATAAAAATATATATTCTGTTACGCCTTAGGCTTTCCGTTATCATAATATTGTTTGATTTCACTGCAGATCACAATATATACTCGAAATGTGTTTTATATTTTGAGCATAAAAAAATCAAGGTTATCCAGAAAAATGGTTTTTACGTAATTAAAAAGATCGAATCACTAAAAAAAAAGAATATTGTTTTTATTTTTTGTGTATTACGTACACATCAAATTATAGACGAAAAAAAAATTACATGAATTTGAATTTTTTTGTTAATGTATAATTACTACTTTTCGATACAAGGGCGAAATGTAATGCGCTTGGACGCATGCGGTTTTTAATTAATATCGCATGAGCCTATAATTAAATCGATAAAATAAAATAAAAATCGACATAAAATGAGGAAATAAATAAATATATTTGATTGTAACAAAAAAATTCGACCTCTGTACTTGGCAAGTTTATATGCCAATATGAACATTCAATTGTGAAACATTGTACAAAAGATCTGGTTGACCCCACCCATTTTCGTATTGACAAAAAAATGCTTGACAGAAAAAAATACATCGAATTAAATATATATTTTTTTTTACTGACTCGAATCCCTTAAACGTGGTAATTTTTCTACATGATTAGAACATTGTTACGAATATTTAATCGTATACGTTTTTTAAACAAAAAGTTCTCAACATAAAAAAAAATATTTTTGATATTAAGAACGTCAATATTATGTGTCTTTAGGCTTTCAATTTTACAAGAGGTATTCGAGTTCCAGGATATGGCTGTAGTGGTCGATCAATGAGAATTAGTTCGGAACGTCACATGTGTGATGCTCTAGCCAGTCACCGGTGCACTTCCCACTATATGCGTCATCTGTCGATATATTGCGTACGGCAATCCCGTACTAATCCGAATATCTTGTCAAGGACATCGAAACGGCACTAAGCTAAAGCTGGTGGTGAACCGGATTGCAGAAGTAAGCTAGAAACTAAGCTCGTCTGGTCGAATTCGAGGGCAAATAAGGTGAATGCCCTGGTGATTGGTTATGCGTACCAGACATTGGCCAGTCAGCATCATAAATACGTGGTTTGTGGCTATTGGATGTTTAACAATCAGCATAACGTTCTAGCAAGGATGTATATATAACGTCCAGGCATGAAGGGAAATCATATAAATGTCGCCAATTTGTGCTATCTACATAGCGTCGTAGATATAAACTGTAAAAAAAAAAATCTGCTTGTAACTAATGATACAAGTACTGTAAATTTTAAAGCATAAACTGGTATACTAAATTTAATATGCAAATATGATGTCGAATTAATATATGCTACAGTAATTTTAATATTTCACTTTTATTTTATGGTAGAAGTACTGTAATTTTTATGATTTGATACAATTTCAAAGAAAAAATTACGTTGAATTAAATTGACGATTTTATGCATAAAAACTTGTATACTACAGTAGAATTGTCTATGACATTTCCGGGGGCTATAAACACGATGGAAAAAAATGAGGTACTATAATATTCGATAGAGTAGTAATATGACGATGATTGGGACGTTTACTTTGCTGGTGTTACGCTGACACGAAGACAAGATTATGATGATGACGGCATATCTGTTCGCATAACTCGTCACACTCGAGTATCCCAATCCGGGTCATCGGACGTTATAGCAAGAGCAACACGCGTTAATTCGGACGCCAACAGGACACTCAGAGAAATATCGCCTGCAACGCATCACCGTGATTGCTCGGACATCATCACCGACTACAAGCGAGCAAAGGTCTCCAATTCCATGTATCACAGTCTCCGCGTTCGCAAATTGCATCCCTCACACTCTCGTATAACCTCTCGAATGATTGGAGATCATCTGAGGTGAAAATCTCATATTGAAATGAAATGAAAACCTTGTGTGAAAATCGAGTCGTTCACTTTATTAGTATAATGCGGACCAGAAAGACAAGATTATGATCATGACGCCATAGCTCGACGCATAACATATCACCTACGAACATTCCAATCTCGGGTTATAGCAAGAGCAACTCATGTTAGTTCGGAAATTCCGAGAAATACCAGCTATAACGCATTAGCGTGATTATTCGGGCATTATAACCGATTAAAACCGAGCAAAGGTCTCCAATTCCATGTAGCACAGTCTCCGTGTTGGCAAGTTGCATCTTCCACACTCTCGAACAACCTCTCGAATGATCGGAGATCATCTGAGGTGAAAACCTGATATTGAAATGAAATGAAAATCTCGTGTGAAAATCGGGACTTTAACTCCATTAGTATAATGTGGACCAGAAAGACAAGATTATGATCATGACGCCATAGCTTGACGCATAACATATCACTCACAAACATTCCAATCCCGGTTATAGCAAGAGCAACTTTTAGATCTAGATATAAGTGGAAAAGTAAGAAATTAAGTATTAATAATGGCGTTGAGTGAAGTATAGAAATAAGTATATGAAACTGTAAACCAATAATAGCCGAGAAGGCTAATAAACCAGCATCAATCAATCAATCAACCAAACTCGTGTTAATTCGAAAATTCCGAGAAATATCAGCTACAACGCATTAGCGTGATCACTTGGCCATTATGACCGATTAAAACCGAGCAAAGGTCTCCAATTCCATCCCGTGCAGAAATTAGTTCGGGCAGCCGCGATTAAATAAGGGGTCTTTTTAGGTATAAACGTGGGATGCACAATAGGGAATCCACTCTAGAATCCTACTATGCTCAACAGAGGCGGCCACGACAAACTTCGGGGCCTAATCAGGCTTAAATGTGGAACCCTCACTAGGATCGCCCATATTGAGCCTTTAAAGGCCCGTACTTTCAAGCGTGACTAGCCTAGTAGGGCCATCTAGAAAGGGCCAAGTTGGAGCCCAAATTATATTTCTGCACGGGATGTAGCACAGTCTCCGCGTTGGCAAATTGCATCTCTCACATTCTCGAACAATCTTTCAAACGATCGGAAATCATCTGAGGTGAAAATCTCGTGTTGAAATGAAATGAAAATCTCGTGTGAAAATCGGGACGGTTACTTCATTAGTATAATGCGGATCAGAAAGACAAGATTATGATCATGACGCCATAGCTCTACGCATAACATGTCACCTATGAACATTCCAATCCCGGGTTATAGCAAAAGCAACTCGTGTTAATTCGAAAAATCCGAGAAATATCAGCTACAACGCATTAGCGTGATCACTCGGATATTACAACCGATTAAAACCGAGCAAAGGTCTCTAATTCCATGTAGCACAATCTCCGCGTTGGCAAATTGCATCTCTCACACTCTCAAACAATCTTTCAAATGATCGGAAATCATCTGAGGTGAAAATCTCGTGTTGAAATGAAATAAAAATCTCGTGTGAAAATCGGGACGTTTACTTCATTAGTATAATGCGGACCAGAAAGACAAGATTATGATCATGACGCCATAGCTCTACGCATAACATGTCACCTACGAACATTCCAAACCCGGGTTATAGCAAGAGCAACTCGGGTTAATTCAGAAATTCAGAGAAACATCAGCTACAACGCATCAGCGTGATCACTCGGGCATTATGACCGATTAAAACCGAGCAAAGATCTCCAATTCCGTGTTACACTGTCTTCGCGAGCACAGTTTTTCATACACGCACCCGATGTATGAATTAACTAGTTAGAATTTGAATCTGAACTTTTGTATGAGGTGCTTCGGCGAATGACGGCTTATTATTTTTTTTTGGTTCAGTATTTACGTTTCGACCTCTTCAGAATAGTTTATTCATATTGGTGTTAAGTATGTGACGTCTTCTTTCTTTTTTCCTTTTTATTTCTATTGTGATTGTCTGATTTTCTATGTTTGCTGGTTGGCAAATTAGTTTTGTGTTTTTGTTTGATTGTTTAACGTGAGCTGGGCTGTCCAGTCTCATAGGTAAAACCTGTGTTTTATGTTTTTTGGTGAATTATTAACTGATTTTCCTTTTGTAATTGTTATTTGCTTTAACTTTATGAGACCGGAGAGTCCGGTCAGCATGAGGTCACATTTCTCCCTAATCATCCTAATCCCGGGTTGTAGCAAGAGCAAGACGCGTTAATTCGGACATTCACACAAATATCTCCCATAACGCATCAGCGTGATCACTCGGACATCATGAAATACCCCATCAGAGAAATATACCAACAGGACATTCAGCAAAATACCGCCCATAACCTGTCAGCGTAATCACTCGGACATTATGACCGATTACGACCAAGTAAAGGTCTCCAATTCCCTGTTCCAGTTCCAGTTCCAGTATCCTCGCGTGCACAGTTTTTCATCGACACACTCCGTGTATGAATTAACTAGTTAGAATTGGAATTTGAACCCAACCCTGACACTTAATGTATCGCTGACCGGAACGTTTACTTCACTGGCACAATGCGGTCAAGAGTGACAAAATTAATATCATAACGGCATAGCTCGACGCATAACATGTCACCTTCGAGCATCCTAATCCCCGGTTGTAGTAAGAGAACACGCGTTAATTCGGACATTCTGAGAGATATCTCCTATAACGCGTGATCACTCGGACATCACGATATACCCCATCAACGAAATATACCAACAGGATATTCAAAGAAATACCTCCCATAACCTGTCAGCAATTACGACCAAGCAAAGATCTCCAATTCCCTGTTACACTGTCCTCACGTTGGCACACTGCACCGACACACTCTAGGACGACCTCTTAAATGACCGGACGGAGATAGTATCTTCCGCGGAACCTCCCTCGTGAATATATACATCTTACAACAGGTTATCTTACAACAGGCTCGTTGCTCACCGAGCATGATGTGTGGCTGATCGGAGCTCGTTCACCCTCACTTCTCCTACGACATAGTTTGTTCTCCGTTGGCGTTATCGCTGGCTATCGGCGGGTGAGTACATCATGCACAAAACCGCCACAGCAACTGGTTTCTCTCCTTGGCGACGGTGAAATTGCTCTTAGCGAGCCAGACATTCGAGCGTCCAGTGAGAACTCACGTTATACTGTACAGAAAACTGTTGGGATAGGTTTGAACCTCATAGTTTACACACGCCATAGCATCACCACGAGATGGGCAATTTTTCTTCTTCTTCTTCTTCTTCTTAGATGAGCTTGAGAAAAAAAATCTCGTTCTCCCATGCGGCCAACATTCCAGATGCGTGCGTACATGGAAAGCAATGTTTGGTTGTGACAACTACGTTTCCAATTTGCTGTACACAATGTCTCAAAAATTAGTTGCCTCAACCATATCGAATAGTAACCTCAACTATTCACCATTAGTTCTCGCGAGATTAGTGAGGTTAACCAATTCAATCATTGGGACTACCACTCGAATAGTTGGGACTTCCTTTCGAATCGTCGGTATTGCCGTTCGAATCGTTGGCACTACCATTTGAGTTGTAAGGGAAATAGAATAATCGATCGATTGTGTAAACTCATTTTTTGATTATGGCAACTAATCTTTTCTATCAGTGTAGAAAGGCGGTACTTTGGGATGTGAAGACGTTCGGGGAAGTGTAAGGTCTTGATTATATTTGTAAGTCACAGTTTTTGAGAAAGTCAGAAAGGATTTGCGCCAGTTTTTTCGAAGGGTTATAATTTAGGGGGAATATGGAATAGGACGGACGATGGGCAACTCTTCGCCAAGTACTTTTTCTATGTCCTTAGTGGCGCTGTTAATCTCCGTCTGGAGGGGAAGATCCTACTCTTTATCAACATTTATTTTTTGATTTGGATTTTTTGGTCATCCTGAAGTTATATTTTTATTTTACTAGGATTTTGGATAATTTCTCATATAATTTATAATAAAAGAGGCAAAAAAGAAACTTCTGGAAGATTATGTATAATTTATGCTATATTAATAATTGGATTTTTAGGATTTATTGTATGAGCCCATCATATATTTGCTACTGGAATAGATGTTGATACACGAGCATATTTCCCTTCCGCTACTATAATTATTGCAAGTCCCACAGAAATTAAAGTATTTAGATGATTTGCTACAATTCATGGAATAAAAATAAATTTTCTTACTACCTCGGTCGAAAGTACGTAGTTTCGGCCCCGGTGCCACGGCGGAAACTCTAATTTTTATGCCTTGGTCAAGCTATACGCGCGCCATCTAGAATAGCGGGAGTAAAAACTTAGTCGCATGTACTGGCACTCAATACATGACAAGATTCCCACTACAATATTACCACAAAGACCCAATTTACACCGCCACAACCTCTACTTTTAGTCTCACTCATATAACCTGAAAATTTGTTTACAGTTAGTCAATGCTAATATTTATTAGTAAATTCTATTCAGAAAGTGATTGTGATTAGTGTAATAAAAATAAAAGTAAGAAAATGCATGAACCATCATCTGACGAGTCAACAGATGAGGAAGAAGTCACCAGAACCTTTGATGCGGAAGCACAATTGATAGTGCAAACTGACACCTTACCTAAAAAGTCTGCTGACAAATATATGCTAGTCTATAATACTTACAAAAAATGGAAACAAGAAAATAAAAGTGCTTTATCTTAGTCTGAGGAGAATAATTTAATAGTATACTTCAAAAGTTTATCCACAAGATTATGTCCGTCTACTTTGTGGGGTATTCGTTCTATGTTAAAATCAACGCTGAACTCCAGAGACAATATTGATATTAGTAAGTTTTACAAATTGAAAGGTCTAGTTAGAAATAACGCTAAAGGTCATAAGCCTAAGAAATCAGCTGTCTTAAGGGGAGGGAGTCAAGTAAAAAAAATTGATTTTGGGAATTCAATATCATCCACATCCTATTGCATATAAAAATGGCCAACGCACTATATTGTTGGTTCTCGATGAAAGGATTTTTTACTGTCCTCTGACTTGCATATGCTTTTCAATATTATCTTAAGCAAAGTTCTTAGGTTTTCCATTCTGCGCATGATTCAGATCAAACTACTAGGCAGAATGGAGTGGTTGACGTCTCATTTTCTTCTTCATGAAAAGATACACCGGCTAAATGTGGCAAATCAACAAATTCTGAAGTATCAGAGTCTGCATCTATAGAAACAGTAATAAACAAAAATCCAAACGTAAGATACGACAACTGTGTATTTCACGGAAATATAACTAATAACTTTTATTTTTCTAATGGGAAAACTCCTGAGCAAAATATGTAATGCACTAACATATTTACTATAACAAATTTAACATTATAATATTACTGTTTAGGTATACTGCATGCAATATATTCAAATTGATAATTATTTTTAAAAAATGACTATTACTATATAAATAAATAGTCAATACATTATAACATTACTATATGTAATTATAATGCATGCAATATATTCAAATTGATAATTACTTTTAAAAAATGACTATTAAGGGGGGGGGAGTCAGGTCAAAAATTTAAAAAAATCGATTATTTTTTTTTTTCTGTGAAAACATTCATTTCCATGTAATCTATCTATTAGTAAAGTTATAAGCCGGAATTCGCAAAAATGGCTAAGTTTCTACGGTACCATTCATATTTAATTTTCTCAAAAGTCGTAAAAATTACCAGAATATTATATTTGAATTTTTAATTATTTTATTTATTTATTTTTGTTATATGCAGACATTATGGCCGATTTTTTGTTCGCACAAAATAATTAAGGGTGTTGAAGAAAAAAAAAATCAAATATTTTTTTTTTTTTTTTTTTCTCTTCGGCAGTTTCGTTTAGTTAAGTATACCCTCTGAACCTGCAAAATCTTAGACCTGAATGCGAAAAAATAGCCGATTTCTGCAATATACCTGTTTTTTAATGATTTTTTTCTATATAATAAAAAGTTTATTACGTATTTGTAAATAAATTTTTATTTGTTTACCATTTTTTAAATCAGTTAGCGATACGTGATACAAATGACGCGATGAGAGTGTGATGTCTTCAACGCAACACGTAACACTTACATTATATTCGAATTCGCGCGAATAATGGGGCATGCGCTGTGATATCTTAGCACGTATCGAATGCGCAGCGTGTTACTGCCTCGAGAAGTTACTTCTGCTACATGCGAGACGCATAACCTCGAATTGATGTTTTTATTTTTCGTTCATATTATGTTATTAGTTTGATTCCGTTGGCCATTTACGGTTTTTTTTCAATCAATAGTGTTTAAAACAGAATCAACAATCATCAGAAGTGATCAGATATGTAAATTTGTTATGAAGTGATGATTTAATGTTTGTGCAGCACATTTGTGAATGTGTCAACACTGGATAAACTTTCAGTGATGTTGTCAATAAAAGTGATCATCCCCATATTATTTACAGGTTTTTCTCAAATTATGCATTCATTTACTTATTTATTTGTAAAAAAAAAAAAAACATTTATTAATAACATTATTAATAATATTCTGTAATCTGACTTGCAAATAATATTTTTATTTTGTTCATTAAAGGTACTAAGGTGCCCCAAAGGTGAAAACAGCATAAACATTTTTATTTGAGTGGTAAGCTTTAGATGCCATTTGCCGAAACTTGGTTTTAAACCTATTCTGCGCGTGATTCAGACCAAACTGCTAGGCAGATTGGGCTGGTTGACGTCTCATTTTCTTCTTCATGAAAAGATACATCGGCTAAATGGAGCAAAAGTTAATAAAAGGTAATATTTTTCAAGTGACATAATTATTACTAAATAAATTTTATGCTATTTTCTAAATCAGTTATTAATTTTGCTTTCAGAATGAAAAAAAAATATTTTGCTCCATTTAGCCGGTGTATCTTTTTATGAAGAAAAAAATGAGACATCAACTAGCCCAATCTGCCTAGCAGTTTGGTCTGAATCACGCGCAGAGTGGAAAACCTAAGACCTTTGCTTAAGATAATATGGAAAGGCATACGCAAGTCAGATGGCAGTAAAAAATCCTTTCATCGAGTACCAACAATATAGTTCATTGATCATTTTTATATGCAAGAGAATTTGGATGATATTGATTTTACAAATTTAATTATTTTGACCTGACTCCCTCCCCTTAATACATAAGCTATAACAGATATAGTAACCTCAGCTGTTACAAAATAAGTTTTGTAATTGTGATACAAATAAATAGTCATGTCTATAACACAAACACAATTTCTTTAATTAAAGTGTATTTAGACCGTCATTTATAGATGCATTTGATTTGATACCGGCGCTCGACCAGCAGCACTCGCTTCGCTCGTGCCGCAAATGTCGGGGCGGGCATCAATATCTTTAATACACACATGTCATTGCTCCGTACTTTCGACCGGGTAGCAAGAAAAATAGTATGCACTACACGGGTAGAAAATTTGAGAGCCCTGAACTGTGCGCCATGATCATAGCGCGCGGTGCACGAATCTCAAACTTTCTGCCCTTGTACTGTAATATACTATTTATTCCTACTAATTTATGATCAGCATTTGTATTTTCTCGATCTTGAAAAAATTCTGATCCTGACGACTTTGAAGTAGAAGAACGCTTTGGTTACCGAATTTTGAACTTTTTAGCAGTGTTCTCCATTACATCGGAAGATGTTGTGTGCAAAAAAAGCAAATTCGTTGTGACATTCACCGAATCTGGTAAGTGCACGTAAAACTTTAAACGCGTTTTTCTCAAAACCATTTTTTTCAAACTGGGAAGACGTATTAATTGAACAACGTTGCATGGATCGGTTGGAAATTTTGAGAGTAGCTTTAGAATTACATTCTCTATCAAAGTACAAAGCCGTTTTTATATTTAATGTAAACTTTTTTTTATAATCACTTTACTGCTTATTTTGTGGCGAAAAATCGAGTCATTTTTTCAAAAGCGCACCATTTCTACAAAATTCGATTGAAAAAAAAATGCCTACGTAGTTCCATAACCAATAGTATATGGATTATTAAATTTTGTTTTTTGTTCGTCTTACATTTTACGAGAAAACTGTTCTCCCGTGAAGGTGTTTAAAAAAAAGGCGATTTTTTTAAAAACCTCCAGTAAGCCCTCATATTATACTGTGCAGAAAACTGTTGGGATAGGTTGGAACCTTGTAGTGTACACACGCCATAGCATCAACAGGAGATGGGCAACTCTTTGCCAAGTACTTTCTCTACGTCCTTGGTGGCGCTGATACTCTTCGGGTCCGTTGTCTTATTTTCCTCCTTTCCAGGAAGCGATTTGCTCGATCTTCGTGGGAATTTTACTGCGCCAAGAAACGCAATCCAAGGTCCAGTTGTTCGCTCGACTATGGACGCTATGGTTAGCCATGCTGTGGCTATAACGATTCCATGCACCCTGGTTATGCTATTGCTCGTCCGGTTTTATGCGCGTGAGCGCAGTGCAGAGGCTGTTTCATATGTCACTGTTTTGTTGGTCCTCGCATCACTGCAAAACTGGAGTATAAAAGACTTTCAGACTTTTTGCTTCAGAAATGAAAAATAATGGCTTTAAAAAAAGAAAAGCTCAAGGCAAGAACATTAACATGGACAATGCGTATCTGCAAAAGGTCTCGTAACTGTTATTCATGAAATTTCATTTGCAAGATCGTTATATATGTCACCACTGGTATTCACTGCTTCTCTGCGTTTACTTATGTTTATAATACGTAGTCTAGAATCTGCCTGAGATAGGACAGAAGACAGAGGACATTTTAATAAATTATCATAATAACATTCGAACATTTGCATAAAGGAAAACACGGAATGTCATGAAACATCAAGACATTTAATATATAAAGTATGGAAAAAAAATCTGCGGAAGAAAATCGACACATTAAACATTTTAATATCTAGAATTCCATAACAATTTAATTTCTCAGGGTCATTACCAATTACGTCACTCTAATAGCGAAATTGCATGTAAATCTAATAGAGTCTTTTTCAAATGCACAGTGATTATACTGACAGTCAGACGTTTGATTTTCTACTATGTAGAGATTACCTGACATGCTAATAGGTAATTATTATTTGTATTTAAAAAATGCAGAATTTCTCCAGTTGTAATTGAGGGCTTTACATTAATAGTACTTTGTAACTGCTACAGGCGTTGTAAAAGCCGTTTTATGAGCCAGCCAAGTATAATTTGATAAAGAACAACTTTTGCCTCACGAACTACAATTATTAGCACGACAGGCAATGACTAATGGTTACTCTGTGAATGGAATTTCACATAGTAATCAGAAGTAATATCAGAGTAAAAGTTTTGTAGACAAAATTTGGAATAACACGAAAAAAATTCGATCAAAAAATTCTGAAAAAATGTACACTAATTCTTTCGATATAATTATGTAATATGTCAAAAAAATTGTAGTGGTCTCGTAAGGGATTTAGAAAAATTGAGCCTTGGGACGCCAAAAGAGACTTTAAAAAATGCGTCCTTCAGACCGCATCATGGAATTTAAAAAATGGGTCCTTGGGACCCCATAGGGGACTTTAAAAAAATTCGGGCCCGGGGTACCATAAATGGGGGGCTTGACATGGAATTCCCTATATACATAGAAAATCTGTTCATCATGTTAGTATATTTTTTTAAGAAAATTCACTGGGTTGCACATTGTTCATTATTCTTCACCTTTCAAAAAGCATTCTCTATGAGAAAATTAAAATTGATTACCTTTTTACTCTTTTTATACCTAACACTATACATTTCATGATATTCAAATGTATAAGTAATACAGTTTTTAGCCTTAAATTAGCTTCCCACGAAAGAACGATATACTGGGATTAGAAAACATGCTGACACGTACAATTTTCATTAAACTGCAGTACATATATATGTACGACGATAATACAGTTCACATGGAAACTCTGTTCTTCAAGTTAGGATAATTCGTTAAGGAAATTCACGGGGGTTGAGGAAAGCTTGCGCCAAGGCACATGGAAACTTCAAACGATCATAACTTGGAACTCTGTTAATGCGCCGAGCGACGGGCCCGCGCGACGCTTGTCAGTGACTTTGTGCGAGAGGGGCATACCGTGAATACGTGCCAGAATTTAGTTTGAGTAAGGAATATCGGTACGGTAGTAACCTAACCTGTACGCTACTCTACGTCTGTAGAACTGTCTGGTGCTGCCGGTGCTAGGTTAGGTCCCACGTTACCAACGTGAATTGTTGTTCTATATGCCACTCACGCGTTATTCCGAATGGGTTTCGATCGTACCTCACCGCTATGTACACAATCGAGTTTCAGACTGGTGCACCTATTCGTTCTATAATCGGTGTGGCGTGACTTGAAACTTAATAGTGAAGTCATGTAGCGGAGTGATATTAATTAAAGTAAGCAAAGCATGATGGAAGTAAGTTTTGATTAACGAATAATAAATATTATTGTAAGCTATTTTTTAAAAATAGGGATGAATGATTAAATTCCAAGTTACACTGGTATTTTTCATAACTCACGATGGCAAGTGGCGGGGACAATTTGAGAGTACGTATTGGAACAGGCGAAAGGAAGATGTACTGCTTCGCGAACGTGATTGGCCTTTCATATAGCGTATGGCAGATACTCCCATATAGTCATACACAGAGACTCACAGACACTCACACAATCACTCACAGACACTGACACAGTTACTCCCAGATATTCACACAGTCACTCAAAGACACTCAGACAATCACTCTCAGATACTCACACAAGCACTCATATCGACACGCACACAAGCACTCATATCGACACGCACACAGACACTCACACAGACACTCACACACTCACACAGACACTCACACAGACACTCACACAGACACTCACACAGACACTCACACAGACACTCACACAGACACTCACACAGACACTCACACAGACACTCACACAGACACTCACACAGACACTCACACAGACACTCACACAGACACTCACACAGACACTCACACAGACACTCACACAGACACTCACACAGACACTCACACAGACACTCACACAGACACTCACACAGACACTCACACAGACACTCACACAGACACTCACACAGACACTCACACAGACACTCACACAGACACTCACACAGACACTCACACAGACACTCACACAGACACTCACACAGGTACACACAGACACTGACACAATCACTCACACAGACACTCATACAGACATCCAACAGTCACTCACAGTCACTCACACGGTCACTCACACAGTCACTTGATCACACACGGTTACTCCCATACACCATCACAAACACTTACAGATACTCTAGGACACTCACACAAACACTAACAAATACTCTAGAACGCACGCAAAAATACAGTTACTGCCAAGTCCTTTTGCCTGAGTGCCTGTCAGTGTGTGTAAATATTCTTGAGGGCCTGTGAGTCCCTATGAGTCTCCGTGAGTCTCTGTGTGCGTGTGTGCGACTGTGTGAGCATTTGTGTGTCTATGAGTATCTGCGAGATTGTATAAACGATTTTCAGAATTTGGAAACTACGCTTACCCTTACACTCATACATATACTTATAATTATACTTCTACTATAATTATACTTATAGTTATACTAGAAAGAACAATAATACCGCATTATATTCATACGAAAAATAATAACTACATACAGAGACTTAATAAAATTTGCATTGTACAATGAATTTGAATAAAAACAAAGTAACTCAACCCGACAGAAGTTTGCGAATACAAATAAGTATACGTACTGATACAAATCGCTAAAACATTTTCATTTACTTGTAGTGCTTAATGCCAGAGATATATCCATCAACTTTTTGTTAATAAAAAAAGTGTCACTCAAAAAATAGTATACGACTCATTCCGGGTCAAACAATCACGAGCCATTTGCAGTTACTCGCTACTTTGGTTTTTTGTCTGTTTAACGATATCCCGAAACGAGCTTTGCTTGCGAGCCAGAAAAGAACAAAGAAACAAATGTATATAGCCAACACCAAGCAGCGCCGGAAAATTCAACTCTCTCTCGCTCTCGAGTCTCGAATAGGATTAGTTTCCCACGGGAAATCAAGTGCGGTGGAAGCTGCTTCTGGAAGGTATTGTCCTCCGACCTCCAATAAAAACTTGAGACACTAATTGTCGCCCCCTTGGGGTGGGTGGTGCTGCGGCTGCTTCCACGACTGCTGCTGCTGCTTTAATGTCGTAATGTCGGCTATGAGTTCAGCGCACCATGCCAACTGTTTCGCTTTAAAGTAGTAACAGCTCGGCACACACGGAGTTGTACCTTACATTGAAATGATTGCCTTGGGCGACGAGATGTTTATCTGAATATATTTGCACTTCATTTCTGACGCAGTCTCATTGCTCGGCCTGTGGAATTGAATATCGTCTATTCTGTGAAAGATTCTGTGACTAATTTATCGATTATATCTCGATGATGAAATAGCTTCATATTGCCACTGATCCAGGCCGTTATGTAGTGCGTATAGATGTCGAACTATGCCATACAATCGTTTGCACTTTGTCGAACTATCAATCAGTAGTTAATGGTTTAAATCAATAATACGGGTCGAAATTAACTTCAACATGGTAATTGTAATAAATTACTTATGCGATTTATCATAACGTCTACTTCAGCAACGTATGAGAAGCATTATGAGTATAACCACTTTATTAGTGAAGCTCTACGATATTTCTAGTGAACGAATTCCTGTGAATTTCTTCAAGACGTTTTTATTTTTTAAATAAAAACGACACGTGTATTTTCGAATGGCGAAATCGATACAAACGAGATTAATTCGTACGATTGATGGACTTTTGAATAAAAGTTCTACTTTGTACTTGAACTAGAAAAAAATGTATTATTTGAGTAAGCTAACCAAATTAATATTCTTTTTCGCTCAACGAGGTATCTTTAGTTTCACTTTAATTTTTACAGAATTTACATAGGTGTATGAAAAAGAAAAAAAAAACCAGAGCCAAATTGAAATAAGCACCTCATCTGGAAGATACAATATATGGTCCGAATGCGTTTAGATTCCGATATGTCCAATCAAATTCGCCATAGTGATACTTGGGATTTCCCTGAACTGACGTCAATAAGCCTGAAGTCCCACGTAGAATATATGCGGTAACCAGAATGGAGTCTAGGCTGTCCCAGATCAATTCTGGGCACTTCAGGATGGAGTATGGGTAGTCCTGGATTGAGTCCAAGATGGACAATAGGATCGGATCAAATTCCATTTTCCATCACAATGGGATCAAATCCCAGTGTCCATCCGGGACTGTCCAGACTCCATCCAGGACAGGTCCAGACTCCATTAAGGACAGGTCTATACTCCATCCAGGATAGGTCCAAACTCCATTCAGGACAGGACTAGACTCCATCCAAAACAGATTCAGACTTCATCCAGCGCAGGTCCAGACTCCATCCAGGACAGGTCCGGACTCCATCCAGGATAGGTCCAGTCTTCATCCAGGACAGGTTCAGACTCCATCCTGGATTCCGGTGGGTTTGATCAGGCTTGACGTAATGATTTGGGATGTCCCTGTTCTGACGTCAATCAGCCTGAAGTTACAACTGCTTAGGATCCTTCCTTCTCTCATTACTTCATTATCCGCTCCAGTTCACATACATTCTACGTGAATAATCTTGCAGAAGTAAATATTCTAGTTAAATCTTGAAGCGCACAGATTTATAGTCACACCATGATACGATTTCCTAATTACTGCGTTAACTGCCGTTCTCTCGCGTCTCTCCATTCTCTGTGCCCTGTTCGTTCGTGCGAAGTACCAGTTTATATTTGGACCGCTTGGGATATCCTTGAAAGTCGACAAGTTAGAATTGGCTGTCGGTGGGGGACCAATTTCATTCTGCAAGTTTCACCGCCACCGTTGCTACCCCATTAACATAATTGGCTGCGTGTGCTCGAAGCGCGAGCGCCCGTGCGTGTTTGAATGTAGTGGAGTAAAGTTTGGGGGTGGCCGTACGGTTGCCATATCTCGTAGTATAGCCAGATACTATATATACGAGCTTTGGCAAGTGCCCGGTCTACTGGTCAAAGGAGAGCATCGAATGCTCGCCAGTTCCGCTACGATGGAAATTCGTCTGTAAATTGTAGCAGAGCAAGCTCACTATATTTCATGTTCGAGTCATCTATATACCTCATAGTTGAAGCTGATCGCCGTAATCGCGAATGCAAGACGAACTGCGAGAGTCCACTTCGAGCCAATATTCACTTCACTTCCCACGATAAAAGTTCGAATTGGTTAGGGAGTCCTGAAGCAGTTTAAAACCCCGAATTGCTTATAATTTCTGGAACGGGGATAATATCGATTGGACGTTGAATAAAAAATAACTCAGCTCTGTACCAGTTATACCTAGAGGCAGTTACACTTAGAGTAATGAAAATAGGCCACTCCACAAATGGGGAGAAAACAATAGTTTCCTCTTTTCGTTATATTTTGTTCAATTTGTAAGTGGTATGAATTATCGAATTAGTTCACATGAGCTGTTTAAACTTTCGAGTAAGAGGTTCGATTTGTACTTTTAAAAGGCATACACCACATCAGATCATTCAAGGTTTATGTTCTGATATGATGTGACAAGAATTGGCAAAATTACTTACAGTCAATACTTCGATTTGTATGGGGATTCTCATTGTAAACAAATTAGGACAATGAAAATGGTTCAGTGTCATGTCCAAGCAAAAAACTAGGCATGTTTGTCGACAAACATGCTTCTTTAATGTATTTCATACGTAGTAGCGAATTTACCAGAGTAATGAAAAGATCAAGTATATTAATCATTATTTCGCAGGACCATGATCTTACACATTGTTTCCTTTATTCCAACCTTTCTCAAAGTTTCTTTTATGTCGTAGTAAAAAATAATCAACACAATTTCACATACAAAGTAACTCTACGAATGTTGAAAGGGCCAATCGTGACCTTTTTAAATCACTCCGCTGCAGCTTAGTTATACTATCTAATTATATATTTCAAATTTCATGCTGAAATCATGTATACCATCAGCAAGAATCACGGACGGGATTTTCGATAAAACGTACAGAATGTTTAATTTTAATATAGCAACTTGGAATTTATACGAGAAATAATTGAAATAATGTATAAAATGTTGGTTTAATTAAAAACCTTTTTACCCAATTACCGAGACGGCAAAAATGATTGAAATTCGACCGGTATTTTGGTTTCCTATGGTGGCCTAACTCGGCAAAATGTTGTCGTTATAATTGTAGTGTATCGCTGGGGTAGAAACGATTCTACCAAGGCTATGCGGAGTAAAAGGGTATTTACGAGGGTAAAGCCCTAGGAATTATGGTGAACGAGAAGTGGGAAGCGGGGTGGAAGAAGGGGTTGCTGCACCCTGCTTACCCTTAGTGGCCTTCGAGCCAACGTAATTACCCTGCCCAAGGGAGTCACGTAACGTAGCCAAAGCGCCGCCGCGCTTTTGCTGTGCCGAGGTCGCTTCCTAAGAGCTCCGGAGTCTGGGAATCCGCCTGACCTGCACTAACAGCATTCCCTTCCGTTTCACTCACACACACACACATACAGACACTACTTTTACTATAAGCTCCCCGTAGGTTTCTCCTTCGACGAAGAGGAGACTAGCAGTTTGGTGAAACCTACAATATAGAGGGAAGCTATTGTAAGATTGAACTCAGGACGACCCCGCGTAAGTTAATATGTTGACAACAATGCCCGCACGTTAATGTGCGTTTGTAGCTCGACACATTAAGCTTGTTAGCGACTTGTGCATTGAAAACATAAATTGTCTATATGTGATTCACAAAAGCTAGTTTGGATGGATAAAGGAGGAAGACGTACAAATGTGAACGACAGAAAATTGAGGTGTTCATATTTTACCGGAATGAAGAATGGGGGTATATTTTCTTTGTATTTACGTGACACCGTGGGTACTTAAACCGACAAGTATAAGCCAAGCATGGTCGAAATAGAGGTTCGTTCCATTCGGTGGTATGCTTGGACGCCCAACGAGAATGTGGCCTCTCCTCTTTTCTTTGCGGCCTGGTGAACTCGCTTCTGTCTTTCACGACCTACCTCACATTCACTACTGATAGATATATATCCCTTCACAACCTGCAATCAAGTGTACTTCACTAACTCTTCACTTCACACACCTCCTTTCATGTCGATCTTCAGGTATTTCTTCTTCTTCATTCTCGAATTCGGCCTGTATTTCTGTTGGCAAATTTCAACAGTGTAACACTAGACATTTTCTGGATCAAATCTCATTGTGAACTTCCGGATGAGAAGTACTGATGGGGCAATTGTTACAACATAAGAAATGCACTGATATTACTAGTCGTCTTTTGACGTGATAGTGTCTCTAGGCAAGTACAGTTATCTACATTACCGACTGCCCAGCAAGACGCCAGATCCTTTTACCATAAGCAACTCAATTTACAAAATCACGGGAGAGCAATTTTGTTGAGGTTCTTGGAGGCACTTTGGTCGAGAATCTGTCGGACTAAAATCTTTTTGAGATTCTACAGAATTTACTAGAGAACGAATTTTCTCTGACTTAGAGCGGATATCCATAATTTTCCCGGTAATAATATCAGATGGACGAATATCATGTTCCGGATCCGGATAATTATGGATACCCGCTCGAAGCGAAATAATTGGTGGCCCCAATTATTTATACGCCATTGACATGGCTAAATGCACTCAAAATGACTAAATTGGCTAGGTTAACCAATTTTTTGGCTCGACCAACAAACTAGTTTGTTGTGACACGCAATTCGTTAGTTGTCAACCAATTAATTTGCTGTCCCATTCAACGGATTTGTCGCCCAAACTAACTGATTTTTTTCTGTAACCTATTAGTTTATTGTCTCAAATAATTTTGTCGCTTGAAGCCTATTCAATAAATTTTTTTTTCCGTACGGATAGTTGCGGATATTTGGATAGTTACGCATAGCCGAATAGTTGCGTATAATTGCATAGTTACGGATACCCGGATAGTTACGGATATCCGAACAGTTATGGATATCCGGATAGTTAAGCATAGCTGGATAGTTACGGATACCCGGATAGTTACGGATACGGTAGGACTTCAAATAATCTGATTTGCAGCGGTGCTCAAAACACAAACAAACAAATAAGTAAACATAAAAATAATCCTACAGAGAACAAAATTGTTTGTTTGTCCCGAGGTTAATTTGGCCAGGCCTTTATTCTAAAAATGGTGATGTCATGATGTATAACATTGAATGATGTTATCACAAATCGTTATAACTTTGTCTGATAGAATTTGTATTTTTGTTAATATCCACACTAGCTTTTTGTCGTGATTTGAAATAAAACGTGTTTTGTTGTCATGCCCTATTAGATTAACATTTAGACATAGAATCCAAGATGCTGTATACCACATTACGATATTCTAGTAGGGCACAGGACGTCTGTAGCTTAGCAATATTGTACGTGAACGAGGCGTAACACCGTCGAGCACCTACACAATCTGTTGATGGAACGTACGAAAATGGGTCGGAGCCATCTGCCTGGCTGCTATAAGGAGCAGTTGATGGTGCCGAAACCAGCGTGAACGTGAACACATTTTTCATTCATTTTGTCATGAAAATAATACTTTTTTTATGCTGTCAAATTACAAATGTGCCTATGTCGACAATCATATATTTTGTAATAAACATTTACATCTATTTAACATTTTTATTGTCGGCTATGTATTTTTTTCTCTTTTCGGGAAGCGCAGAAAACTTTCATGCTATGAAAAACATGTATTTGATATACTTTTTTTAATACCACCCCACAGATTTGAAGCCTTGAAGATATAAAATGTGAAAAACATTTCCGTCATTCTTGTGCTTAAAAAAATGCACTATTCGTAATACGTTGAAGTGTTCGTGAAGTTCATCGTTTCTAAGGAAAGAACACAGTTGAGAATTGCGGGGATGGTTTCAGTTCTATTGGCAGGAGGAGCTTTAGATATCTAAGAGAGCCAAACGTCAAGAAGAGAAGTAAAGAAAGCAAAACAAGCAATGAGGGCAGAAAATAAGGGCGAAGAGAAGAAAGGGCTGAGGGGGAAGAGCACGTACGACAGATTCGTCGATTGCGTTGGGCGACGATCCACTTTTGACAAATGGTCGGGATCGCCAACCCCTCGGATCGTCGGACATGAAAGACCCACGCGGCTTCGTTTTCTAGCTGGCTTCCACTCTTCTCACTCTTCTGTCCGACCAAGAGACTTCGAGGAAGCGTGTGGTGAATGATGAGCATCCGCGTGTGCCACCGACCCGTCGGGAAATAATCTTCTAATAAGGCCACGCCGTCCCTCAATCTCGTCACAACCGTCGAACCCTCTATCTCCCTCTATGCTTTTATCTCCTCAAGAGATCGTGGGTTTATCACTGGGAACTCAACAACGGTTATCATTCTGACTCTAGAGGCACTGCACAGCTGAAATGGCAGAGGCAATGACAGTATCCAACAACCTTTGATACCATTCTGCCGGCAAAATGGTTCGATTTGTATAGAAATATTGCATCCCGTATAATTAAAACTATGATGCATCCGTTATGGGTTTATCAGCATGCTCCATGTAGAAGTACAACCCATGAGACAAAACTGCATAAAATATGGACCTTAGAAACTCACAAAGTCCAGTCAAATTGAGCAGAAGTATAGTATGTATTTGAATAGATTTATGGTACAATTCTGTCATATTTGGCCCGACTTTATGAGGTCTAAAAGTTCACTTGTGATGGAAAATTGTGTCACGGGTATCAACATTATCCAACTCTTAGATGGATAATGTTGATAAATACATGATAAATCTATCAAAAGAGTAATTTGTATATCATTGAAGCAGTGTTTAAAAAATTATGTTTTCATAAAACTGGAGATTTTATAGCTCCCACTTGATTCCACATTTAAATGTTCTGGATGAACAATTGTTATGCATAGTTCTAGTATTAAATGCTGTTGTTGAAATTTTGTCGACAATTGGTAGAGCACCTTGACCTTATTATTGTACAATCGCTTGCACGAATTCTGGAATTCTGGTCGTTTGTGTCACGATCCTCAATCATGATCGATCATGGGTGAGCTTGGTTAATGTAGACAACGGCTCAAACATTTAATCTACCTTTCGCTTGCTGTTGCACGTTTCTCGCTAACGTTAGAACGGTGATCATCCATTAAGTTATTATACATTACTTCGGTGATAAATATTTACAGAGGCATGTCTCCTTAATATACGGGATCGTAACGACAGTATGTCTCGCTTAAGAAAGCTGTTAGACTTGGGGAATAAATTTTCCACCGAATAACAAGCGCGAAATATTCCAAATCACGGAATCATTTAACTACAAAGACAGCAATAAAGTCAACGCTCATTGCCGAGTGGATTTAAAATCCACAGAGTTGTCCCTCATATTAGAATTAGCTGGTGAAATAGAATGTATTCAATCGAAGCTTAAGCTTAAGCAGTGGATTGATGACTGGGGCCTCGAGACGTTTTTAAAAAGCTCTGCGGCAAGGAACTATGAGGTACTTCCGCTTATCCGAAGAGAGAATAGCCACGCGGATTTCCGGATTCGTTCCTTTCGTTCCCTTGGGAAATAGGTTTCCACCGAATATCAAGCGCAAATTATTTCAAACCACGGAATCATTTAACTGCAATAAAGTCACCGCTCATTGTCAAGTGGATTTAAAACCCAGGGATTTGTCTCACATATTAGAATTAGCTGATGAAAGAGAATCCAGTCAAGCGAAGCTTAACCAGTGGATTGATGACAGGGTCCTCGAGACGTTCTTTAAAAAGCTCTGCCATGAGGTACTTCCGCTTGTCCCAAGAGAGTATGACCACGCGGATTTCTGGATTCGTTCCCTTGGGGAATAAGCTTTCCACCAAATATCGAGCGCGAAATATTTCAAATCACAGAATCATTTAAAGTCTCCGCTTATTACCAAGTGGATTTAAAATCCGCGGAGTTGTCCCTCATATTAGAATTAGTTGGTGAAAGAGAATGCAGTCAAGTGAAGCTTAACCAGTGGATTGATGATTGGGTCCTCGAAACGTTCTTTAAAAGGCTCTGCGGCAGGGAACCATGAGGTACTTCCGCTTGTCCGGAGAGAGCGTGACCACGCGGATTTCCGGATTCGTTCGTGCAGTGAACCCAGGATATTGCTGAACCTCTTTGCGGACTTATCCCAAGTCGTCCTTCTCGCTCTTCGTATTCCTTATTCTATTTCTTCTTCTCTGTCCTCACGCTTTCCCCTTACATAATGCTTTCCTTCCTACGTTCGGTATATACACCTATCCATCTCTCACGGTTCTCCGCAATCTTCATCGTGGATGGTAGAGGATTCGAGGTCGAATGAGAATGACCCTAGCTTGATACGACGACCCTGAGCCGGCGCGTCCTCGACGTCGTTGGATGCCGCGCTGAGCCCGTCAACCCAGACAGCGAGATCGGTCCGCGAACTCTAGGAATTCCGGAAAACCAACGTCGTTGGCTATAATATGCAAATGTAGACTGTGTATACTGTAAACGGAACGCGTCGGTCATATTTCTCTACCATCGCGTCCACGGTGACGTAATCATGAGGACGTTTGTCTAGCTTTCCTTTCTCGTTGTACCCGAGAATGGATAATTCTTGGCAAGGTCCCTGATGTTGTCTCTAACATGAAACTTGGAGAAAGACCCTTCAACCCTCTAACCTGACAGGCTAGGCTGTATTACAACGCTTTGCTACTACTACTGCTGCACATTCGTTGGGTTTTGCAATGTGATCAGTTTATCCACTGCGCTCGGTGTCCGACTCCGGAAAGCAAAATTTCTTGTAGTTTCGCTACGTTTCAGATTACCTGAAAATGTTTGGTGATCATTTCCCATTTACCCACAAATTTACGTTTATTATTTCAATTGTATATACGGCGTGGTTTCAAAACTGCCAGTGTTGAGCACGTTGAAAAGATAAAGTATTGCTCATAGAACAAGGTTATTGTTTGCTGTTCAAAATAATATGTCCGGTAATTTGTTCAGTAGGTATTCGGTATTCTGTTGTGAATGGAACTTTGCAGTCTAGAGTACTTGGTGATTTTTGAAAGTTAATAGTAATTTAAGTTGCATTTACATATCATAACCATGTAACATGCAACACGCTTAATAAAAAGTCTTCACAATGTAAAAGATAGGAAACAACATACTATTACACGTTTGGTTTTTAGAGTGTAGTATGTAAAAGTGCCGAAATAACTCTTAGTAGCAAGCTCCTCCGCTAGATGGGGAAATGGCGCTTGCACCTTTCTCGCATGCATAACATTGTGTATTATCAAGTCCAGATCTACTAAGTCAGCGCCTCGTTTTTCTTACACCTCGATTTCTTTCCCTTCCCCTACATTGGGATATCCACTTTATCTTCCCAAAAGCGCAGAACAAGCATATACTAATACCTACCCAATTCATCGACATACGTCCCTTTCCCATTTATTACCTAATTGATCACAATACCTCTTCGCGTGCCCTCACATCTTGCAGCTAGGTCCAAATTTATTTCCAGTGCTAGAAACCTGAAAAAAAGACGTCTGTTAATGGTAGTTAATTTGAGCATAACCATGAAAAACCATGGATGCAATATATCTCGTTATCGTACAGATATTTCTCAAAGACGAGCAAATCTAATCGCCGCACGACTTGCTCCTTTTTTCCTGACTACACTAAGGGTCGAATTTATAATCCGAAGTTTGAACTCACGTTCGTACTTAAGATCAAATTCCACATTTGGGACTATAAATTCGACCTTAAAGAGTAGGAACCAAAATCTTTCGCTCTAATTGTCATGTCCTTTTATCTCAGGTTTGTGACAAAGCTACTGCACAAAATAAAATAAAATGTACATATAAACCGTAATTTCTTCAAAAGCCAATCACAATACATATTGTTAGCTGTAAGTTTAAATTAATGTGCACATTTTGCAGTATCAAGAGAGTCTTGGGAACTATTATAAAATTCCCTCGGTCTGCGGTTTCTCGGGATTTAGCTCACGGGTTGTGTTCTCTACTTCTTTATCCTCATTCTCTTCTTCACTTTTTCCTCGCATTCAATTTCTTCACGTAGCATCGGTAGAGATAGAAAAATAATTGCCAGGAAAATTTTGCTTTATCTTATATACCGATACGGGTATATGCATTGACCGAGAATATTTTGCCACTGCGGAAAAATTAATCTCTCGTTCTCTCCATATTACATGCTGAGGAAGAGGCAAGAGATCAACAAGAAAAGGGACGATTCGTGACTGTGAGCAGTGAACCGTGTTTCTTCTCTCACAGCAAGCTTCGCTCGCTGTGGAACGATCGATCCTTCTGAGATTCCCGAGGGAATGGGATTTCCAACCTCTTCGTCAGCTCAAGCACTCTTCATCACGCCTTGCTAAAGCGTGTTATGGGTTAGTTTGTGCATTATAAAAAGCATTTTTTCAATCCTCTCATCTCATACTCTTTCCCATTCTATGAATCGCAATCCGACAATTCATAATTTCTTTTCTTTTTGACACTGTTGCTACGGATCAAAGCTAACTTTTTTTTTTACCATTTGCAGATTTTTTACTCCTCATCATTTTTCCCCTGGGAGAATCTGACTTTACTCACTGAAATAGGCAGTAATTCGTTTCATACTTCATTAAACTTTTTTTTTATGACTTATCGACGAATATATTGCAAATAAATTTCAAGTAAAAGTATATCTAGATAACCATATATCTTAAAAGTACAATGGATAAGAACTGAAAAGTTTAGTTTATTGTGTTACTAAATTCTCAAGATTAATTGCTTCTTTAAGATCCCCAGAAACTTTATCGAGTGTTGAATCAGATCGTTAACTAATTCCTATCATTACCATAAAATACCAAATATTACTATATTTTTTGAGTATGTATTTGATGTCTTTGAATGCACTGCGATCAATATACGTCGCTATTTATTATCGATTTCAACATTGTTTGGACATTGGATATTGCATTATAAAATAAGTGCTTTAAAGTATTAATAAATGCGGTTACAATTCTCAGTGTTAGAAGTTTGTACTTTGTATCAATGTATCCAACATTCTTCGTTTATCCATTCCCTGGTTTTCTTTACAATAATTTTTTAAAAATTTCGTCTTTAAGAAATTACCATACCGCAAGTGTAATATTGAGTACTTTCTTTGTGCCGGTTTGTAATTTCCACAATATCTTTTAATACAGAGTATCAAAAGTTTTTTTTCCTTTATAAAGACTTTTTCATATTCTGAAAATACAAAATTACAATATTGTTATTTGCGATCGTATTTTCTATTTTCGCCGAAAAGTTTACATATATTGTTTATCGTATGAATGTGTGTGTGTAAAATGTTACATATCACCGTTTCCAATATTATTTGGACGTTGTTTATTGTTTAATTTATTATCTATATTTATGAATTTCTCAGTTTATAAGTAATTATAGTGATTATATTAAATTCTCAAAATTGATAATATTCTCTTTTGACATTTCTCTTGCTCGCAAAAATAAAAAAAAATTACTTAACGAATATTCAATACAAAATAAAAGTAAGCCATTACACCATTTACGGTAAAATTCGCTAGATATTGGCGTTGGATCCCGAGTGCCATAAAGAGATGGTAATAATTCGTAAATTCTTTTCTCCGTGTTTATCTGCTCATTTCAGTCCACTTTTGGGCAATCTGACCCATCTTAATCTTAATCTTATAAATAACTGACAGTTTACTCATTCGGCTGATTTCCAATTACGGAGACAACCGCTATACAGATTCTTGATACATCTCTCAGTTATATTTATTTCTCCCGATACAGTTTAACAACGAGCACACTGCGATTGCCACGGTAATATACATACCTCGTTGGTACATTATACACACTTACCGGGCATACAATGTGTTGTAAATTGCAATTACCATCGTGATAATAATCGTTTGGCGAGTTGTACGGTGGAGTACGAACTACACCGTTGAGATTCGTATCTTCGCTATCGTAGCAGGTTCAGCCGGCGGCGTTCTTGAGAGTGCGGGCGAGAGCTACGACTATACTCGATGGGACGGAGATCGTTAGGGATCGAGGAACACACAAATAAGGTGAAAACACACAGTTGTATAGAAAGACTTCGTTAGAAAATGAGTTTATTTCTCTGTACCACATGATCTATGTACAACGTTACGGGCGACCGACGAATACGATGTTCGGCACTAGAGACTCAAAACTCGGTAGAGATTTTTTATTTTAAAATTGCAAAATAGAACTTTGCACATTGTTTTCTCGTTAATTTTCATTTTTCACAAAGCCACCTCTATGAGTAAGCTTATTTATTAATATTGGCTTCCTCACAGAGGAAGCTTTGTAAAAAATTAAAATGAATGAGACAACAATGTGCAAAGTTCTACTTTGCAACTTTTTTTCGTTACCTACATAGTTCTTGAAAAATTCCAAAGCACGTAAAATCCAAACCGCTTTACCGATCACGACCAAATTTGGTAGGTTGCAGCGTTGAATGTTATTTTTCACCTGTAGAAAATTTCAGTTGATTTGGTGAGATTTGACATGAGTTTGAGCAAAACGAATATTTTTTTGAAAAATTCAAAATCCCATAAAAACCGAACTTTTTAACAGATTCGTGCCAAATTTAATACCGATCCTCCGTTAACACAGCTGTATTCATAAAAAATTATTTAGCTCAATAGGTTAAAATTTGCGGATGCTAGAGAGCGCACAGAGATTTTCCAAAATTGCAAAGTCATATAAAATTTGAACATATTTGAATTTTTTTTAAAATTACCACAAACCAAGGCATCGACCTGATTCACATGTTTGCTATTATTGGACATTTTAATGAGTATTTTATTGTCAAATAATAATAATATTAATCACAAATGAAGCTAAATTGTATGAAGGTTTTTATATGTGGGAAACGGACCTGTCATTAAAATTTGAGTTTTCGGTATAAGAATGCTAAAAAATCGCGGGAAATAATGTTAAGTACTATAATCCGACCGTGTAGCTATCTGTGTGTAAGACAATTAACATAAATGTAAAATAAATAAGCGGCGTCGCTGATGAGGCTATAGTAAAAGCTCGGTCGTCGGCTAAGCTCTGTATTTGATGGCTGTGCATACAGATGTGCATACTAGTTTTCATTCTGGCGCATCAAAAATGTAAACGAAAGATTTGAAAAAAATAAAATAAGTAAAATAAATAAAATAAATAAAATAAATAAAATAAATAAAATAAATAAAATAAATAAAATAAATAAAATAAATAAAATAAATAAAATAAATAAAATAAATAAAATAAATATTGTTGAGATTGAGTATAATTAATGAGACATGGATCGTTAGGGACCGAGGAACAAATAAGGTGAAAAAAAAAACACACACAGTTGTATAGAAAGACTTCGTTAGAAAATGAGTTTATTTCTCTGTACCACATGATCTATGTACAACGTTACGGTACCGACGAGTACGATGTTCGGCGCTAGAGACACAAAACTCGGTAGAGTATAAAAAAAGAAAGAATACAGATAGTTCGAGAATCTAAAAAAAAAACATGGAGTCTAATGTAGCTGGGAATACTTGAGCACAAAATGCTTAATGGATCTCGTGATTATTGGATCCATAAATTACGAACATTTGTTTCGTCGTATTTTAAGTCTCCTCTACAGGTGAAATTATGATTAAACGACATGTATACTTGATATGAGTAGGTGGATGGTCGTGGGTGGGAAACGGACGACGGTGGACGTGTGGGTTGCTATTTGGGACATTCTGGCGGTTCCGGAAAAGTTTATCAGTTAAATTCGAGTTTTCGTTGTAACGAATGCTAAAACAGAAATTGCAAAAAAATAATGTTAAGTTCTATAATACGACGGTGTAGCTGTCTCTCTGTGTCGGAGACAATTAAACGTAAATGTTAAATAAATAAGCAGTGTTGCTGGTGAGGCTATAGTAAAAGCTCGGTCGTCGGGTAAGCTCTGTATTTGACGGCTGTGCATACAGATGTGTATACACACTGTGTGCACAGCTATAAGAATACCAGTTTTCATTCGGGCGCGTGAAAACTCCAGTTTGTGCGAATGCAAACGAAAGATTTGGAAGAAAAAAAATGGGAGAGTAAAATAGAACGGGAAAAAAGGGAAACAGGAGATAAAGCAAAATGGGGGGACTCAAGCGAAGCTATGGGTGACAGAGTAGGGACAGTACACATGTTTGTTCCAGCGGAATCGGATGGAAGTGCAATGTACAGAGCAGACCCGAGCTTCGCGAGCTTGTGACGCTTGCAGGTCCTCACCTCGGGCTCGAGGACAAGCGCAACGGGAACGTCGCCTCCTGATGCGCGCACGGTCACTTGCCGTAATAAAAAAAAAAGGCGGCACGTAGAATGAGGTATGAAAGCGTAAAGCTCGTTAACGAGAAAAGAGCGAGTGACCTGTACGTGCGGAATGAGTTTAGGAGCAACGCTATTTCGCCTCTGGAAAATGTGCGTCATCGACATAACAATGTTTTCCGCGTTTTTTTATTTTCTTCTCATTTTTTTTTAATCTTTTTTTTTTTTCACTTGCCTTCCTAACGCGGTCATCCTCGAGCCCAATATTGTGTTACAGTATTTTTTTTTTTCATTCTCTTGATTCATCGTCATAATAATAATAATTTTAATAATAATAATAAGGTAATAGTAATAATGATTATTGTTATAATAGTTATCGTATATAGCCGACGAGAAGCTCTTAAATTATGGATGACTTATTCTTAATTACGTGTTTATAAGGAGAAGGGATTAGGGCGTAGGTTTTGAGGAGAGGAAAAATATTAGAATATAAAATTATCGTATACGAATACAAGATTATCTAGTGTGTTTAATAATATATTTACGTTACGCTCGTGTCAGCAATTTCCATTGAGTTGAATGAAATCTTAATACCTCGGGCTCTTCGTGCATTTTTTTTAATATCAAATTAAGTCGTCGTATGATATACGAAAGACAAAATAGTGAAGTATTAGTGAGCAGGTGGAAAAGCACAAGGGACAGTTCTTCCAACTCGATGAAAAGTGCATTTGCTGTGCATCGAAATGCATTGCCAAGGGTGGCACGAGAAAACTGGCACTATTTCTTTTCAATACTCCGTCTCTTTGCTTCCTCATATTAAAAAAAAATATCTTTTCCTTTATCCATTCGAGTCATTTTTTTTCCCTCTCTTTCTAATTTCTTTTGTAACGTTGGATCGCGGGCGACGACGAGAATTCGGTCGAGATAGGATACAAACAAGTCTACACAACTCTCCACATTGTTAAGAATGCCAGGAATGTTTCCCATGGCTTCAACATGGCTGAGACAGTCGCAAATACAGAAATAGGTGGATCACGAGGAGAGAGACTGGAAAAAGTAACAGAGCTCTTGTGATATCTCAGACGAGAAATAACTCGCGAAGCTCACTAGTTTCACGAGCTCATAGCGCAGGGAAATCTGAAGCCAAAAGTGCAGATGATGCATCTCAGTCACGGAGCCAGACACCTCATCATATTTTCTCGCTGACTCGGGAGCTCGGGAAAAACAAGGGAGCTTGTGCTCAGCAACCATAAACCGCCAGGCTCTCCGCGTAATCACATTAAAGCTGCATCTCGATTTGTACGACGGGCAATTTTGCCAAACGTTATATTATTCTTGGGAAATAAAAGTGCGGCTAAGAAAAAAAGCTGCTTTCATTTTTCTTTATGCCACGGACTGTAATGACCTAACTCGAACTCTTGATTTTTATTCTACTCATTTTCTCGTCGGTGATCGCAGACACTGAGAAACAAACTTGGTTAGGCTTATTACGATCTTGGTTATAAAATTTTAGCAAGAAAAATTTAGTAGGTGCAACCAAGTTATTGACTGGGCTTACCAAGACCTTGATTAAAAATTTTACCAAGAAAAATTTGGTAGGTGCAACCAATTCACTGGTTAGGCGTACAAAATACTTGGTTGTCTTGCCAAATCTATTTTTATGTTAACCAATAACTTGATCGTATCTACTAAATTTTCTTGGTAAGATTTTTAACTATGTTTTTGGTACTTCGAACCAACCATTTTCTGGGTGAGGTTAATTTACTGAATCTAATGAATTATTTTGGTTAAAAATTTTACCAAGATAAATTTGGTAGGCGCAACCAAATTGATAAGACAACGATAGAATTGGTATTCTTACCAAAACTCTATGTTTTATTAATCAATAACTTGATCGTGTCTACTAAATTATCTTGGTAAGATTTATAATCAAGTTTTTGTTAGTTCTAACCAAATCTTTTTCTGAGTGAGTATAATTCACTGAATCTAATGAATTATTTTACAGTATAATGCCAGGAGTCTCTTCGCGCCACCCTTCGTACCCGACTATATCTATTGTACGCGCGTGCTCGAGCTTCGGTTAAAAGCGAGCACGCACCGTAAACCGAAGACAATGATTTTAATCTTATAAACGCGTGCGTTATGTATTTATCTCACATTAGCACGTTTACATGGGCCGCAATTGGTGTCGTACCTAATATCACGGACCCAGTTAAATCTCAGTGTACACGCGCGCGTCCGCGTTATTTTCGAACTTGTGTATAATTGGCTTTCTACCCACGCACCAAAAGCAGCTTTCCGTATAGTATTTCGTATACCTCAGCGTTAGCGGTAAATATCTAAGATATTATTTTCATGCATATATAAACGGAAAATAATTAATAAGACACATGAATTGAGAATCATTTAAATCATCACTTAATCATCATTTTTTTGATGAGCAGTTATGTCATTTTTTTATCGTGATCGTTATGAGAAGACAACCCGATTTCGACGTGAAAACACCCATTAAACTAATTTTGAACTGAAGCTCAATTGATCTAAAAAACTGGTAAAGAAACAAACGA
Organism: Ephialtes manifestator; assembly: GCA_963970395.1. Taxonomy (NCBI): domain Eukaryota; kingdom Metazoa; phylum Arthropoda; class Insecta; order Hymenoptera; family Ichneumonidae; genus Ephialtes; species Ephialtes manifestator. The sequence continues at coordinate 34,229,977 of OZ019974.1, read as the reverse complement.
AGAAACTCACGAAATTATCACTCATCGTGTATATAAACGGGAAACTCTTAATCAAACGTCTGTAATCGCTACAAAAATTTATTATTGAAATCGAAAGTTTTGGATGTCAATGGTAAGTAAAAGGTGAATTAGTGATTCAACGACTGTTTGCGCAGCTATTTATTAATTAGCATGCAAACTACGCGGTACTGATCGTGGGATCAAGATGTATGTTCGGGAGCGAGATAAACAAGAGCTAAAAACTGAATAGCGCAGCGTCTGCAAGATAAGACAAGCGTTGAGCCGCTAACAACGGTACAGGTTATCCGAGAACCATCGCGCTCTTCTCCGTGTTGTTTGTCTTGACGAGTGTATATTCTAATCCTCAAGTTTCTCAATTAATTCGATCCTGGTCTCGGTTGCGGACCGATGAGTTTCGCCTCAACGGAACTAAGAGGCTGTGTGTAACTTTCGCAAGGCGAGATCGACGCTAACTATACTCGACGCGAGGCAAGAGGCTAACTATATATAATCCACGGCGGAGCTCCCAGCTTTCCTCTTCATATCTAACTCCATACATCCAATTCTACTTCTCTCAATCCCCTTATTCCCAATGACCGCAGTCCCCTGAACCGAATGCAAAATCAACGGAGTCAATTTCTACCTAGAAAGCGACAAATCAACGGGATATCGGAAATTCAGGCCGCAACAACTTGATATCGAATACCCGTAACTTTACCCCATTTCTAATATATATATTGTGGTGTTCGATGTAGAGAATGTCACGGAATTAGGTTTTGAATCATCAGCAAGATTAAATACGTTGCAACGCAGTAAGTCATATCATAAAAATTGATAACCCTCCAGTAGAACGAATAATCAACGCGGTGAATTTGTAGCTGCAAAGCAACAAATCAACAGCGTATTGAAAATTCAGCCCGTAACCACTTGGTATCGAATACCCGTAACGTTCCCCATTTTTAATATGTATATTGTGACGTTTAGTGTAGAGAGTATCATAAAATTAAGTGTTGAATTTTCTGTGAGTCTGAATCATCTCCATCGGCCCATTCTACATGTCCATCCCCTTCAAAATTGATAACGATCCAGGAGAACGAAAAACCAACGCGGTCCATTTCTGGCTAGAAAGCGACAAATCAATGGGTTATCGAAAAATCAGACCGCAACAATTTGGTATCCAATAAACTTTCCCCATTGCAAATATATATTGTGGTGCCTGCTGTAGAGAGTATCACGGAATTAAGTATTGAATCGTCAGTGTGTTTGAATACGTTGCAACGCAGTAAGCCACTAAATCATATCCATCTGCCCACTCTACGTGCCCATCTCCCTAAAATTTGATAACCATCCAGGAGAATGAATGATTTTTTTTTACCGACTGGTACTTGAACGAGCAGATTTCTACTTTACGGCTGGTCGCATCGCTCAGGGTCATAAACTTGTTGGATATAAAAAATGAAACCGGGCGGTAGCCGCCAATTTCTGGGTACTCAGCTGTCAATGTTAATCCAATCATATTCACGAAACTATGGGGAATATTGTATACCGACCGAAATAGATACCGTATGACACACATGCCCGAACGCATTGATAAAGGAGCCCCGAGGGAAGGTTTGGACGGTGACGGAGTTTCTCGTGATGCAAATTGGCTGGGACGGTATTGCGGAGCTTAGGTTTAGACGCAAGGCAAAGGTTAAGTCGCGATCCGGGGATATCGAAGGAGTTAGGTGGGTATGTGATATATATTCAGCTTGGCATACGAGCAAAGGTGCGCAACAGCCAACGCTTCAGACGCGATCGCCACTTCGACTATCAGCAAACGTTGCGCGTTCCACCCAAAGCGAACACAACCAAGTCGTACTGTGCCACCCTTTGGTTGCTTGTACAGCTCAATCGACTTATCCTTCTCGCTCTCTTGGAATTCCTGAGAAGCCACAAGAGGCAATTATCTTCCGCCAACCCCTTTACGCGGCTGCAAACGCCCTGATGTTCCCACTTACTACCTTGCCCTACCCATATACCATCATACCTGCTTGTCCTGAACAGATCGTGCTACGCCCGTTGCTATCACGACTTCGCGAAGCGTCTGCATAATCACGCTTGATTCCCAATGCTAATTAGAATCCGTGGTACGTAGCAAATACACGTCGACCTTTGTCACCCTCATCTCTCTCTCTCTCTCTCTCGGTCGAGGGCAACTGGATGCATTGGATATCGGTTTTCGTGGACCACGAGATCGGAAATAAGGTGCCGTTGAGAGTCCGAGGAAATGAGGAAACACAAAAACTAAGTATATGTGTAGAACTTGATGTGAAATACAAACGATTATCGAATGATTTAAGAAGGTGGATCAACAGGAGAGTGTAGCATGCTTTTAGACGGAAGGTGAATGATCATTTTGAAACTGCTGGTAACTGAGAAAATTGGTCTAAGGCAGAAGCGTATCTATGGCAAATACTTGCAATATTTTTATGGAAACATTTTGCATAGTGTATTGGTTCAATGTTGGATTTTATGTGCTGATTTGACTTTGTTCTATCACATAATTTTTTAAAAGAACAGGTATCAACTGTATGTGAAAAAAATCCAAGTGTCATGAATTGATGTTCCTCTTCATAACTTTCGTTTTGTTTTGTATTTCCTTTTTCCACCTAGCAAAGGAGCTTGGTCACGTCTCAGGAATGAAGGCGTTGTCGCGTCGTCTCTATCTTAAGCTGAATAAGATACTGCTGATGTTGCTGGTTGCGAAGGAAGCGAAATCGGGCGCGGGTAATGGGCCGTTTCGCAAACCGGAGAAACGAAAGACCGTCAGTACGGAAGGAATGGTACGGAAACGTTTATCGTCGGATCGCGGCCGTGAATCCTTTCGGAAGCATGTTTTCCGCGCGTAAACTATACTTTATTTTTGTGTAAATACGGCTCTTGTATCATTATCTCGGTCTTCAACTCTTTATCACACATTTACTTGCCAACCTGACATCATCCTTTGCTCAATTAGACGAATAGAACGTCACAAATGCGGGAAAATATGCAGCTCTTCGATTGCCTGTCAACAAACCGCTCATCACGTTAATTAAAGGCTACGAAGCGAAAATAATTATGATGGTGGCAATGACTTCTTCGGAGAATAAATTTTCCTACTTGGAACATCGCAATCGACTTTGAAGCAAACAAGCTAGCACATAGTCAAGATCGCCTCACAGAACTCGAGGATACGATCGAACGATCAGCAAAGCGTGTATATCTTTTCCTTTTTCCCTGTCTTTCGCCTTCTCGCTACCTCCCCCTGATAACCTCCTAACATTATAACGTTTACGGCTACGTGGTGCAGCGCTTAATTATGTTCGACGATGCTTCGAGTGCAAACTTCTTGCTAGATTGCCAAGAATTTTTCACAATGTTACGCTCCAACGCGTCCGCATCTCGTCTGGGGGGGGGGGGATTAACTGCGGGGCGATGTCTTCTCATACTACACTCGCTCACGATAAAAATACAATATTTTATTTAAATAAAAAAATCCAAAAAATTGAAAGTTGATAAAACAAAAAAGTCGTTAATTTAAAAAGCATGTCAAAATGATCCGGTCGAAAGTGAATCGAGTTTTCTCGGGTAAGCGAAAACCTATAGGTCGATATCCAACGATCGACCGGATCCGGATGTCGCTGGTGGTTCAATCGACTCAGTGATTAAACCATCGCGCGTCATCGCTCAGCCTTAATAAATAAAAAGTGAAAATAATTCAGAAGAGACCACTTCGACTATTTCGGTACTGAGTTGTACCACCGTGCGTCCGCTTCGTGATACATAGTTGACGTTATTATTGAAAGGCCAAAGAGGTATATGATACGCATGTGCCGGTTTCTTTCAATTATCGGAGACATTAAAGGGTCTCCAATATGTTCGCAAGAGTGCCTAACAATGGTATCGGCGGAACCCGAAAAAAACGGCTCGTGCGTGTCTTAAGATAGCCCGGCAAATAAAGGGCCCACGTATTCACGATGAATTATTTTTATAAGTACTATACCGACGACATGACAAGTCGGACATAAGCGAAAGAAGAGAGCTTGAGGAGTAAAAAGGAAAAAAATGAAAGTGTTGGTGGTGTTGTATAATATAAGCGCGCGTCAACGCGAGACAAGTGTGAGATGCAGGCGCAAGAATACGTCACGTGTCTTGTTCGCGTTGGTTTTTATCTTGTCCCGCGTGTATAATAATGTGTTATATAGCTTATTAAAAGCGACGTGAGTAACCGGCGTCATAGAGTTTGCAGAGGCTGTCGGCACGAGCTGGCATGCCGCTGGCGTTATGCATACTCGGCACCGAAACCGAAACCGAAAGTGCCTCTTGATGCTTGAGCGTTTGCCTGCGTCGTTGCCAGGTGAAGGTCCATGCCGCTATTACGATTATCTGCGCGATGAGGAATACCGTACCGGCTATTATTGCCTCACCCATATTAACGCAAACGCCAGACAAACCCGATGAAAGATCCTCGCTCTCGACGAAAATGGCGTCCTTTGCCGATGTGGTACGATTTCCTGTTTTGCCGTCGCGTTCGAAGCCAAATTTGTCCGTGATCTGTATCGACTGGACGAGAAGAAGATCCTCACGGGTCTGCGATGCCGAACGACGTCTTCTACGACGACCGTAACTGATGACCGAACGAAGCTCACCGGTTGATTCCTCCTGGTCACACTGAACTGGCTCACATGTTGGCATACAAGGCGTCACCAGTGCACGGAATTGTACAACCTCGGAACTCGGGAATTTGAACGCGTCGAAGTGCGAAAGGAGAATCTGTAAAAACAAAAAAAATGATCATTCGTTAGTCTAGGAAAATTGCATAAATGTAGGATGGATTACATCAGTGAAACAATGAAAAAATATAATTTAGTGTCGTGGAATTGGCAAGCATATATCATATCTGGTAAGAATAGTTTTCCGAGTTGAAATGTAGACCCTTCACACGCCCTTAGTTGAATCAAAATGGGTAAAATATGCTACTTTTCACTCTGTAGAACCTAATCACTGCATTTCACTCTGCAGAACCTAATTGGAGGTCCAGACATACAAATTTCAGACCAAGTTTTTCTCTGTTCACACTAAGTGGGTAATATCTGCCATTTCCGGAGGTTCTACAGAGGTTCATGACCCTCGACTTATTCGGCGGGACTTTTACGTTTCGAAGAGGGTCTAAATTTTAACTGAGGTTCGTATTATGATTGAAGACATGTTTGCCATAAACAAAATGACAGCACTATTTATTTCCCATTTTTCAATAAATCTTAAAACTAATCAGGATTACATCAATGTACACCAATAACTCCAACCAAGTTATTGGTATCATTTTTAATCAAGATCTAGTTAAGCCCAACCAAGTCTTTATCTCAGTGTAACAATGATAAAATATCATACAGAGTCATGTGATTGGCAAGCACATTTCGTATCCGGTAAGAATAGTTTCGTATCATCATTGGAGACACATTTGCCATCAACGGTAACGCCACTGTCTATTTTCCATTTTTCAATAAATCTTAAAACTCAACCATATTGTTCTTGGGCATGGATTTCCGTCAGCATTTCTCTCTATCTTTCCATTGACGTTACACCTCAAAAGCACTTTTGGATCATCGTTGCACGGAGAGGTGCATTTTTTCCTCAAATATTTTCCATCTCTATCTGACAAGTGCGGGGTAGGTTTCGCTAGAGAAACGTAAGACGTGACGATGAAGGATCGGTGCGTTAACATGGGTTTCGAACGTGGAAAGAGGGATGAGCGATCAATCATCTTTTGCACACCGTTGCAATGAAGACGGGTAGGACTTGAATTCACGGGGGACCATGTTTGTGATAAAAACTTATGAAAGCTTCCACGAAGATTACTGTTTCTTCCGAGTCACGAGTAGTCGGATAGGTACAAATTTTCCTCATTGTATTGGGTACGTTAGGTATATCGAATCTGGCGTGGTTACAACCAGCAAAAACTTAAGAATCAAGCTTGGTTTCCTCTCGTCGCATTATACCGTTTCTTTAGTGCTTGTCTCTTCAATTTGTACGCAACTGGTGTCGCCCGCTCATAAATCCATTCTACATAAACTCATATTCCGTTCACAGTTATCGTTATTCATATATAGTAAAAACAATGCACCGGATTCTCACGTCTCATGACATACCACAAGAACAAAACGGCGCATTGTGGTTACTCAACAAAAAGCGTCACATGCAAACCGTTAGTCCCACGTACGAAAGTCAAATCTATGTCCCATTTAAAACTAATTTGCAACTCATATATTCTTAACCGCTATAAGTTCAAGCAAAACATATTTTGGAGACATATTCTAGCTGGAATTCTCTGTGTATTGTGCCGGAAGTAATGTCTATCCATTTTCCATTTTAACCCTATTTAGCAGTTCGATAAAACTCTCAGACTTAGTTGGTGGGTTAAGCTGGTTGTGTGAAAAGGTTGCTTATGTGAAAAATGGTTATGACACTTCTGTCTCAACCAACTTCAAGCAAATCGTGATCTCGAGGATGAAGCGCGAAACATAATTAATCATAAAACGGACTTACTTAAGTAAAGTTCTATCATGAATGTATTCAGATCTTCTCCCGAAGAGATTAATCCCCCCCGATCCTATTATCTCGTGGGAGGTACTTTTCATTTTAGTTACAGCGGTGTCTTGAAAAATGAAGATTGACGCGACCTAAAGTACAGTGTGGAAGTCCGAATAGTATAGGGAATTCTAATTCCGTCTTTGGAAACTTGCGGCGATGCTGGTGAAGGTGGGCACACATTTAACTATGATATATTCGGAAGAGATTCTTCATACAACCATAATTCAATGCCACTCAAGAAAGTTTATTTATTCATCAATTCTACAGACATACAAGAATCTTTATTTGTTTTCGACGAAAATCTCACCCTAGTTTCATCACTGTATCTCAAATAAAAGACTTTTCTTTCTGCACAGTACGAAACGCGCCGTTTGTTAAAAAAACCTTGAGGAAGCAAAAAAAGGTACGTGCAATGTCCATCACATTTAAAACCTGAATTTTTCTTCTAGATTCGCCGTTATCCTTCTCGTGATGACCTATTCATCATACTAAAGGTGCACGTTTAACTATGATCTATTTGAAAAAGGTTCTTCATAAAATCATAATTGAAGTGAACTCCACCCAAGGAAGTTCAGTTGTTCATCAATTCTACAGATATGCAAGAATCTTTATTAGTATTCGACGAAAATGTCACCCTAATTGCCTTAATTGTACCTCAAATACAATACTTTTCTTTCACCAGAATATAAAACGCGCCATTTGTTACAAATCTTTGAGGCAGCGACAAAACGGACGTGCAATATCGACGCCATCTGCTACCTGATTTTTTTTCAAGATTCGCAGTTATCGTTCTCGCGACGAAACCCTCGTCATACTAAAGGTGGAGGACTGTAAACCAGAATACACGTAGGCTGCAACTTCATTACACTACATGCTCGTAACATCGTGGTCAAGATACGCGGTGAAGAACGATAAGGAGAAGCACGACCATCGGGTCGAAGTGCTGTCATAAACGTTCGCGTTGCGGCGATGTGGATGATCTCGTGACTCCAATCGCAGGAACCTTATCGGTTTTACTTCTCGGTTATACTCTTCTTGAGAAATCTCACCGTCCTTAGGGTCCCCCATGCATCTACAGCTATCTGCATCTCTACCGTAGAGCAATATGCACGGTGGGTTGTATCTCCGAGCAACAGTAATATAGGTTATGTTACCCTCGGTACTAGAGCGGAATAAACCAGATGGAAGGACGTACGTGCAGACTGGAATCCAGATTAGAGCAAGGCGTGTAGTTGATTCACCAACGATTGGACACAATATATGGGGACTTGAAACTAATTGACCGAAAAATTTACAATAAGTAACATACAGTATGCTCTGCGTAGAGAAGATAAAAAAGTTTCATATAGAAATGGAGCAAGGCGGGATGGAACCCAGGAGAGAATCGAGGATGGAGTCTGGGCAGTCCAGCGTGGAGTCCAAGATGGATTCTGGGCTGTCCAGGACGGATTTTCAGCAATCCGGGACGGAGTCCAGGATGGTGTCCAGGATTGAATCTAGGGAGCCCAAGATGGTGTCCAGGATAGAATCTGAGGAGTCCAAGATGGAATCTGGGGAGTCCAGGATGGAATCTGGGGAGTCCAGGATGGAATCTGGGGAATCCCGGATGGTATCCAGGGAAGAATCTGGGGAGTCTAGGATAGAGTCGGAGGAGTCCAGGATGGAGTCTGGGTAGTATTGAATGGAGTCCAGGATAGAGTCAGGATAGTATAGAATGGAGTTCAGGATGGAGTCTGGATAGTATAGAATGGAGTCCAGGATGGAGTCTGGGTAGTATAGAATGGAGACCAGGATAGAGTGCAGGATGGTGTCCAGGATGGATAATGGGATCGGACCAGACCCCATTCTCTATGCTGGTCTACCCAAACTCCATTGGATACTCATCATTTTTATGTGGCTAGTTGATTCATCAGCATATCAGGCCTTGAAATTCATTGAGTGAAAAATGATACTATGCTGCCTAAATAGACACAGTTCTTTCGCAAGTAACATACAGTATGTACCGCATAGATAAGGCAGAGCAAATTTTGAGAAACGTACATGTAGAATCGTATACAGATAGCGCAAGATGTGTAGTTCATTCGTTAATGAATGGACAGCAAATAGGGCCTTCAAACTCATTGACCAAAAAATTATACATGGCCGTCTAAATTCTTCTTTCACAAGTAACATATAGTATACTCCGCGTACAGAATGAAGAACAAGGTTTGAGGTCCTGCGGTGATGTTGAGACAACATAATTTTGATTCGCACAAACTCATGTTGAGTATTGCCGCATCAATCTACGCTTTTTCGAATGCGACCCCTTTAGAATGTTTCGTGTGATATCGTTACTGGACTGCAGGTCGAGTTTGCCGTGGCAGACATGAAAGCCTGTATGGGAGACCAGAGAAACGTTTCCAATTTTGTTCAAAGCGTCGGCGACGCTCTAGTCGAAATGGAGGCCATCCTCTATGCCAGCACCCAACCCTCTTACTCCATTTCTCTCTCTCTCTCTCTCTCCCTTTGCCATTTCCCGTTCTTTTTTCTTTACGTGACGGACATACAGTCCGTAGTGTGTAGCGCCGTGAAAACTTTTCGCGGCATTTCGGGAACGAGGGAAAAGGACTGTTAAAGCGACGGCAAGAACGAATGGAGAGACGAGTCAGAAGAAGAAAAAAAAACAAGAAAGATTCGGAGCGACTCGATGGCAAATGCTAGTCTGCATGCACAAGCAACCACACCACACACTTTTCTACCTTGTGCGGAAAGTCGGAGTTGGGTGAGGGGCTCGTCGTTGCCACAGCCCAAAAGTGGACTCATTTCTCTTCTCGGTCGGGCTAATAAAATCAACTTCCACTGCCGCACCCCCCGCGAAATGCGAATGGGCGGAGGCTTTTCTGGTAGGTTGGGGTGGTACGTATAGGTACCTCCGGTGAAGAGCAAGTTAGCGAGGAAGAAGTAGCAACGGGGTGAGTGCAATACCACCACGAGGAGGCTCCCAAGTTTCTCATGAACCTCCGGTAAGCGGCCGCACCGGCAAATTTATGCTTCCTACGGGCGCTCGCGCGTATTTCATCGGCTCGCGCAAGCGCCCCATGAGAAACCTCCCGTTCTTCCACTGGATAAGGTATATACCATACTGGTTAGCTCAAGCCGTCCAGCTACTAGAGAGCTTCGCTCTAGCCAGCCCGCTTCCCGGTTAGCCTCGACGTTCTTTTTCTATTGCCGTATAACACGCTCGAACCAGCAGACGTTTTATCGCCGTCCCAGAGACTTCTTGAGTACTCGACTGTTGAAAGAAAGCGCACCGGTAGAATGTACCGGCGAGAACGGTAACGTGTTATAGTATACGCTCTACTATGGACTTATTTGCCGCCGCCATTGCACTTAACTCTTTGAGACATACATTTTTCGTTTACGAAATGAAAAGAACTCATTAATTACTGTGAGAAATTAGCTTATGGGGTAACATTACTCTAGGAATTTGGAAAAATCGATTTTTAGTTTTTTTTTTGCTTGAATAATAATTCAGAATCGTAGAAACAATATGCAGTTGGTCCTATAGTGAACATTAAAAAAAAAAGATTTAATTGAAGAGCTGCGGCCGTTGAATCGTTACGAAATGGAGAAGTCAAGCGTCGAGAAAAAAATACAAATCGGATGAGACATTCACCGAATCTGGTAAGTGCTCGCTAAACTTTAAACGCGTTTTTCTCGAAAACACTTTTTCAAACTGAGAGGACGTATTACTTGATCATCGTTGCATGGACTGATTTGAAATTTTTATAGTAGTTTCACACTTATATTCTCTATCGAAGTACCTAGTCGTTTTTTAAATTTAATGTAAACTTTTTTTTTATAACCAATTTACTGCTTATTTTCTGGCACAAAATCGATTCATTTTTTCAAAAGCGCACCATTTCTACAAAATTTGATTAAATAAAAAACCCCTACGCAGTTCTATAGCCAATAGAATATACATTATACAATTTTTTGGTTTGTTGTTTCAGGTCTTAAACTTTACGAGAAAACCGTCCTCCCATGAAGGTGTTTTAAAAAAAGACGATTTTCAAGATGGACTCCGTCGCCGCTATTTTGTGTCAAAACGATAATAAACAAATTCGAACTTCAATATGTGTTAAACAAGCCCTCTGAAAAGAAACTCTATTCCTTTTTTCATAATCCCAAAATGAATCGTCGAAGTTAGACCTCTATTTCGATCTACCATTTATTGTCGAAGTTAGACCTCTATTTCGATCTACCATTTATTGTCGAAGTTAGACCTCTATTTCGATCTACCATTTATTCCATCTACTGTTAATAATGAGTAGACATGAATAATGTCCGCAACAAACTCAATTAGGTAGGCTAACTATTAAAATATTAGCAGTTAGTTAGGGTAACTATTAAAATTCTATCGGTTAATTAGACTAACTATCAAAATGGAATCGGTTAATTAGTCTAACGATCAAAATAGTATCGGTTAGTTAGTCTAATTATTAAAATTGTATCCAGTCAGACAAAGAATTTAATGGGTACTCTAACAAACTATATTTGTTAGTGAAACAAGTTAATTGGTTCAACCAAACAATTCAATTAGTTGGGCCAACTAATTAATTATCTGACTATGAAAACACAAAGCAAGTTGGATTAACTATTTTTAAAATTACTATAGCTAATTCATGTTTTCCGTGCATATATATATGTATATCATACCATCATAAATATATATACATATATTTATATATATATATTTGTGCATTGAAATAATGGAGTAGTAATGTATTAGGGTACATATAAATAAATAAATAAATAAATATTTATGTATATACATATATTTATATATTTATATAATTGTCTGATATATAATAATAATCTGCTTATTGGACAAATCAAGATTTGTAAAATCTTTCAAGACTTTTGTGCAATTTGGGAATGATTGAAGTGTAATATTCAATTTGGGAATAACTTTAATTAGCCTCATTGATTGTAATTAAAATTTTCACCTTTTTTGTCAAAGGACAGGGAATATTTGCTTCTTGAATCTGAAGCCTGTAACGTTTTGTTGACTAAGAAACACGAATGTCTATATTTAACCATGATGGGTAACAATAATAGTTCGAGAGATTGCACACATGAGAGTTTAGTTTCATAGAATACATGCCAACAGCTTGCAGCCATTCCGGCTGAGGTCGAATGGATAGGAATAGGAAATGCAAATATTGATCCTTGCCATTCCACAGAAATTAGAGGTCTCCGTCCTCCGTAAGCGCTTTCAAGAGGATAGAGCAGTTTCATTTCATCTGATACCACGAACAGCGCCCGCTCATGCTCGCTTGCAAATGTATACATATATATATATATATATATGCTGAGCAGAAATACATCTATATACTGAGCAGAAATAATTGTCAGGGTGTATTTGAGATGGTCTTGGGTATCTTAGAACCTAAGACTTTGGTTCACCCCGAATTAATATTAGAACACAAAGTTTCGTAGGATGCAGACATGGGAAGCAAATATCCGGTATCAATATTGAGTCGACCGCTTTTAAGCAACTTCTAACAATTCCCAAGTTGAGCATAAACTTCTTGTATTAAGGTATTTCGACGTTTCATTATTCACAATTCTATTGAAGATAAGGATCTTCAGACAAGATTTTTTATGGATTTCGTGATATTCATTATTTTTATAGCATTCTCAAAAAAATATATATGTATTGAGCAGATTAAGATTTTTATTAAAATGTGTATCGTTTTGTATTTTGAATTAAAAAAAAATAGCACTTTATATGCTATTGGTCATACTTGTATATAATTAGTTTGGTAATGGGATATTTGTAATTCGTAAAGGTTGCGAAGTAAATTAGAAACATAAATCACATGAATCGCTAAATACATGGGGAATTCCATACCAACTCGGTCAACGGCTAAACCTCAATTTTTTTTAGCGTCAATTTTTAATGTTCTTCTTTTAACTGAAAAATGCATGCAGACATTTTTTCAGATTTCTTTTTATCGAAATTTTTGAGTTATAAATAATTAAAGTTATCTATTTTTTTTATTTGTTTCTTTTCCGTATGCCTTATTCAGGCTTTTACGTTGCCCCTCTCCCCTTTTCCCCGTTCACTTCATAGAGACCCCCCCTAGAGTGTTGTCCGCAGACACTCATCCTAATGCACTACTGTATCGCATTTGCACGAGGGCACAGGGAAACTGCGGAAAACCTGGCCGATACAGACGGCTTTATTTAACTGAGTTTCTATTGTATGGGAATACATTAGAAACTCAGAAAAACTGCCTCCTGCTCAGCAGTTGGCGCAAAAACCAGTGCACGGCTAAGCGGTCACCCATCCGAGTTATGGCCGCAAATAATCCTGCTTAACTCTGGGGACTGCCGAAGCCACACACCGACCGCGCGTCCACTACTGTCGGTAATTAAAGCTATCTAAAAAAACGGCCCAATATTTCAAAAAATTCTCAACAATACTATGAAATGCTGCTATTTTTTTACCGATTTTATAAAATTATTCAAAGATTTTTTAAACGTTAAATAAACAACGCTTCGATTTTTAAATCTCAAAAATACTGGCCAAATCTTGGCAAAATTTTTTTTTTTTTCTACGCGGGATACAATCAACTAAGGTTAACAAACATTCGTCTGTATTGCATAACTAATCTTTTTTTCAATTTCACAAACGTCCCTAGTTTTTCGTTCATTTGTAGAGATAGTAAAATAAATTGGCAGTTATATATTTTTTAATTCTACAGCATTGATTCCGTTCCTCAACAAAACAATTTCCATTAAACAATCGATTTCCAACCCAAGATCTATTAAAACAAATATGATTTAACAGATACTTCGACAGTAATATCTCAAAACGTACGTACATTTACTTGATCAAAAAAAAAGTTAAAAAATTAAAAAGTTATAAAAAAATTAAGGTATAAGTTTTTTTTATTGCGGGACATTATCGCGTCTCTTAATAACGTACCGGCTACTCTTGTAGCAGTGAAATCAAGCGGAATGGTAAGTTAATGAGCCAGCAGTTTTTCCACTTCTATAATTAGACTCTCATTTTCTACTTCTTCACTATCACCGCAGTCGATTTTCCACTGGGTACTATGAACTACACGCCTCGGTGCGTTGACTTTGTTGTTCGTCTCTTTTTTTTTTTTTTTTTCTTTTTTCTGTAGCACCCGTAGCACATTTCTGCCTACCAATAGAAATTGTGAGTGCTGCAAGGACCATTTCGCGTTGAGCTCGTCCTCACAGTCACCCTCTCGGTCGATTCGAACCCGCGCGCCAAGTAAATTGCTTTCCTCGAAGCGCGAACGCTGGAAACTAGCCGCAGCTGACACCGACGACCGGGACTCGCTCACTCGCCCCCCGCGTCCAATACTCGAGAGGATACTCCGTGAACAGGACTTTTTCTTTCTCCTATTCCGCCTCCCTGTCCTACTCATTCCCTCCTCTTCTTCATTCCACGGTTCGTCGTCGTTTTTACGAACCATGTCACGTATATTCGTTACGATGCGACAGCAATACACTTTTCTCGATATTATTACGATAAAGAAAATCTATAGAAACTATATAAACAAAACTGAAGGATATGGAAGAAACATGAGCACAGTTTCATCGCGAGTATTGTGGCCTGGTGTTACTCTAAAAATTATTACGTACTGTAGAACATTCCGGGAAATTATTAAAACCAAATATACAGAAGGACAGACAGACAGAGATTAGTTAATTTTTTTTATCGAAGGCACTTGCAACATTTATTTGCATTAAAATCCGAGAGAGGATTTTTTTTTGGAATGTAATTATCAAGAGAAAAAATGCTTTCAATCAATACACTTTTTTCCAATATTATTACGATAAAGAAAATCTATAGGAGAGATGCCAAATTTAGGGAGATGGAAAAAACATGAGCACCGTTTCATCGCGAATATTGTGGGTTCGTGTTTCTCTACAAATTATTACGTACTGTAGAATATTCCGGGAGATTATTAAAACCAAATATACAGACGGACAGACAGACAGAGATTAATTAATTTTTTTTTATCGAAGGCACTTGCAACATTTATTTACAATAAAATCTGAGAGAGGATTTTTTTTTGGAATGTAATTTGCAAGAGAAAAAATGCTTTCAATCAATACACTTTTTTCCAATATTATTACGATAAAGAAAATCTATAGAAGAGATGCCAAATTGAGGGAGATGGAAAAAACATGAACACCGTTTCATCGCGAATATTGTGGGTTTGTGTTTCTCTAAAAATTATTACGTACTGTAGAACATTCCGGGGGATTATTAAAACCAAATATACAGACGGACAGACAGACAAAGATTAATTAATTTTTTTTATCGAAGGCACTTGCAACATTTATTTACAATAAAATCTGAGAGAGGATTTTTTTTTTGGAATGTAATTATCAAGAGAAAAAATACTTTCAATTAAGACACTTTTTTCAATATTATTACGATAAAGAAAATCTATGGAAGTGATGCCAAATTGAGGGAGATGGAAAAAATATGGATACAGTTTCATCGCGAATATTGTGGCTTCGTGTTACTCTACAAATTATTACGTACTGTAGAATATTCCGGGAGATTATTAAAACCAAATATACAGACGGGCAGACACACAGAGATTAATTAATTTTTTTTTATCGAAGGCACTTGCAACATTTATTTACAATAAAATCTGAGAGAGGATTTTTTTTTGGAATGTAATTATCAAGAGAAAAAATACTTTCAATTAAGACACTTTTTTCAATATTATTACGATAAAGAAAATCTATGGAAGTGATGCCAAATTGAGGGAGATGGAAAAAATATGGATACAGTTTCATCGCGAATATTGTGGGTTCGTGTTTCTCTACAAATTATTACGTACTGTAGAATATTCCGGGAGATTATTAAAACCAAATATACAGACGGACAGTCAGACAGAGATTAATTATTTTTTTTTTTATCGAAGGCACTTGCAACATTTATTTGCATTAAAATCCGAGAGAGGATTTTTTTTGGAATGTAATTATCAAGAGAAAAAATGCTTTCAATCAATACACTTTTTTCCAATATTATTACGATAAAGAAAATCTATAGGAGAGATGCCAAATTTAGGGAGATGGAAAAAACATGAGCACCGTTTCATCGCGAATATTGTGGGTTCGTGTTTCTCTACAAATTATTACGTACTGTAGAATATTCCGGGAGATTATTAAAACCAAATATACAGACGGACAGACAGACAGAGATTATTTTTTTTTTTTTATCGAAGGCACTTGCAACATTTATTTACAATAAAATCTGAGGGAGGATTTTTTTTTTGAAATGTAATTATCGAGAGAAAAAATACTTTCAATCAATACACTTTTTTTCAATATTATTACGATAAAGAAAATCTATAGAAGAGATGCCAAATTGAGGGAGATGGAAAAAACATGAGCACCGTTTCATCGCGAATATTGTGAGTTTGTGTTTCTCTACAAATTATTACGTACAGTAGAACATTCCGGGAGATTATTAAAACCAAATATACAGACGGACAGACAGACAAAGATTAATTAATTTTTTTTATCGAAGGCACTTGCAACATTTATTTACAATAAAATCTGAGAGAGGATTTTTTTTTTGGAATGTAATTATCAAGAGAAAAAATACTTTCAATTAAGACACTTTTTTCAATATTATTACGATAAAGAAAATCTATAGAACAGATGCCAAATTGAGGGAGATGGAAAAAACATGAGCACCGTTTCATCGCGAATATTGTGGGTTCGGGTTTCTCTACAAATTATTACGTACTGTAGAATATTTCGGGAGATTATTAAAACCAAATATACAGAAGGACAGACAGACAGAGATTAGTTAATTTTTTTTTATCGAAGGCACTTGCAATATTTATTTATAGTAAAATCTATGAGTGGATTTTTTTGGACAGCATTTTTTTCTATTTTTATGTACTTTCTATGTCACATGAAAAAGTAAAACAGAAATATCAAAAAGAATATCAGAGCATAGATGCTGCAATCAATGCGGAAGAAAAAAATTAACTATCGAGAGAAAAAATGCTTTTAATCACGCTGAAATTGCCCGATGGAATCTGAAGCAGCAGATCCAATACTAACATCGTGCGGCGTCTGTTAATTCCGCCTGTCAGTTTCAGCTTCAGATGCTTCTGACAATTTATAGTGAATATTATTTCATTTTATTTTATTTTTTTACAATTAGATTGAACATTTTTTTTAGATTAGTGGTAGCGTCGATTTGAGTTTTAAAAAATGAAACTTATAAATTATATTAATTATTATATAATTATAAAGTATACTCCGTGAAAAATAGGTTTCACTTTTTTCTGTGAAACTTTTTTTTTTGTTAATGAGCTGCCAAGTGTTAATGCATAATCATATTTGGTATTTCTAAATAAAGATACATCGATATTATTTTTAAAAAAATTTTTTCATCGCCTTATCCTTAACTTTTCCCATTTCTGAAACTTAAGAAATTTACCACATTCACATGCTCAAATAAATATACTCTTTCCAGAAAACGTAGCGATAATATTTTTTCTCATAGTGTATTGTGTCTACTTCAAAACTGCGTTAGATTTCTTTCAATCCCTTCATTAACATAAAAGACAGAATTTTTTATTTAATTAAAGCCATTTACGCATGTTTTAAACATTTTTTTTTCTTTTTCGTTTACTTTTTCACTAATTTCAGTTTTGAAAAATTGAGAAGAGTTTCATATATATTACCCGATTATCGTTTATTATTAAAATAAAATTAATTTTAAAAAACGCAGGTGTAGCGTGTAAAAATTATGACAGAATAATTCCAAATCTGCCGATCACTGTGTAGGACGTTTGAGAGTCTAAAGAGGGTCTTGGGCCACCCACATGCATGTCATCATGCGCTGCTCGTTGTCGACGAGCTCTGTACCTATTGCCTGAAGCAAACCCGTCCACCGATATGATTGATTAGCGTGAGACGATCGATACTTTGTTGCTCACCTTCCCTCTTGAAATTCTTAGCTCACTTACTTCTCCGACCATCAGCTTCGTAATATCTAATCTATTTTCACTGAAGATAAACGTTACATCATCTAATCTTTCGAGTTTTATCGCTCCATTTTTTTCCCATTCATGAAAAAAAAAAAAAAAACGAAATGTTAAAAACAAATTATTCCCATTCGAACAACCGGAAGGTACTTCGATAAGAAATATGTTTTATAGCAACGTAAGCATCCAGACCATTTATTGAACTCTTAAAAAAAAAATAATAAAAATAAAAATTGTTTCAATTTACAAATTAACAAATTGCAATAAATTATAAAGGCTAAGAAATTTTGAGAAATGATAGAGAAGCTGAGTCGGTTTTTCAACTAGTTAACGTAGAATAACAAAAAAGTATAAGTAAAAAATCAACATTCCCATTGTACTTCGAGATTGCAGAGTGAAAAAAAAATTACAAAAAAACATGAAACAGTTATAATTTCTGCAAAAATCACGCTAGAAACCCAATAGTTGGTAGTTTTTACTTCCAATCAGATTCTGTTTTTCTCCGCATTGTTATCTCTCTTGATTTTATTTTGTATAGCTCCGATGATTGTTTGTCATATCATCAAAATGTTCTTTCTTTTCCAACCAATCATCTCCACAATCATACTTTACCAATAACCCAATTTTTTTTTTTTTTTTTATATATGTATATATGCTGCTGCACGGTCGTCTTCAATATAAATGTATATACATCGGAAAAGCAAAAAAATAAGTGCTTTTTATGTTTTATCATATCATGTTCATAGCTAATTAATACAGTCGGGATTTTTTTTTTACCTTGTTTATATTTTATTTATTCTCTTTTCGTTCGAAGATGCACGAGCACGCTTTTGCGCATGCTCCCACGTGTACGCGCGACGAGGGGGCATTACCCGAGCCGCGAGCACATTACCACCCAGCGTCAATTATCCCTAACGATAATACGATAATGGGCGTGCGGGTTTGCGAGTGAGAAACCGTCGGTACACGGCCTCGCGCCCGGAACGACGATTCCCCTTGGGAAATCAATTTCAAAGAGTGCTGCGCCGGAGCCCTGAGAGTCAGATACTACTAGTAGCTGTATAGCAACTCGAGTTCTCGAGGTTGAGTTGCCAGAGCGCATGGAACACCTGGACTGAGTTCGACATTTACGAGGAGAGCTTGAGTCGAGTCTAAGCCACCGCGAAGTCCCTTTAAATAAATAAAATAAGCAAAGCTGCGACTGACACTACGCTTATTTTCAAATTATCTTACACAGTCAACGTCATTTCAACGTACATGAACATGAACATCCGTTCATTTCAAGGGTTGACATGTTTTACAGCGTTCTTATGATTGTCCGATCGTACTTTGTTACATGCAGTCTCACAAAATAGACTTGTCATTTCTAAAATGATTTTAGAATTCAAAATAATTTGAACTAGCAAATTTTTATATATTTTGTATTAAAGAGTGTATTATTTGAATTGGTTAAAAATGTTGATGATCATCATCAAAACATAGTAGTAACAGACTTAGTATAAGGAGGCTAGAAAGTTTGTCAGGTAGAATTTTGACATATCCATTTTTTTGCATGGATAAGAACCATTTACGGATATAGTGATAACAAGCCTTACTTGCTAATCTAACAATTTTTTTTGCTGGGCTAATAGAATATTTGTCAGCCTACAACATTTTTTTACTGGGCTAATAGTAGATTAGTCAACCTAGAAAATCTTCTTACTGGGCAAATAGACGATTTGTCAACTAGAAAATCTTCTAGCTGGACTAACAGAAGATTTGTCAACCTAGAAAATTTTCTTGCTGGGCTAACAGTAGATTAATCAACCTAGAAAATCTTCTTACTGGGCTAAAAGAAGATTAGCCAATCTAGAAAATCTTTTTGTTGGGTTAATAGAAGTTTAGTCAACCTAAAATTTTCTTTTGCTGATCTAACGGAAGATTTATCAACCTATAAAATCTTCTTGCTCAGCTAACAGAAGATTCGTCAACTTAGAAAATCTTTTTGCTGGGCTAACAGAAGATTAGTCAATGTAGAATATCTTTTTGTTGGGCTAACAGAAGATTTGTCAACCTAGAAAATCTTTTTTTTGGGCTCGAATAGAAGATTTATCAACCTAGAAAATTTTCTTCCTGGGCTAACAGAACATGAGCCAACGTAGAAAATCTTTTTGTTGGGCTAACAGAAGATTTAGCCAACTTCGAAAATCTTCTTGCTGGACTAACAAATCTTTACTATAACAGGAATTGATTTGCTGGCCCAGAAAAATTTTCTCTCCGTGTGATCCCGAAATCAATCGGAAAACAAAAATAAGGCTCCATCTTCTCAAAAATTTAAAAAATGTCGAATCATATATCAATCACAAAGTCAACATAGCCGAGGTATTCATTAAACCACCAAATTGATTAAAAAAAAAAAAAAAACTTACTACGCCCAATGCCAACTCAATTACCATAATACTTCCATTCTTCACCATGGCAAGCCGAAAACAAAAATCATTCACTGTATCAATATTGAACGCGATGAAGTTAAAAAAAAAGATGATCACTAACCTTGTCTGAAGAAGCAGTCTTGTAGAGCGGTCCCATGATGACATGATCAGTAGGACAACCATCCGAATCAATAAGAACGATTTCACTGGAATCTACACCGTCCATGGCGACAAGTTCACGAACAAAGATTTCGTATGGGCTGTTGGGATCCAGAATCTCGAATTTGAGGGCAAGCGGATCACCGACCTCGGCGGATGGCATACCATCATTTCCATTACGGTCAGTTATCTTCATAGCCACGTTCGGCGAGTCAACGATGACCTCTTCGGATAGGGCGGGCGTGATGTCACCGTGAACTCCCAGATCAACTTCATTCGATACCGTCTTGTTGGTCAGATCGTACTGGCAAGTTACCGCCAAACCCAAATCCGAGCTCGTCACTATCGTGTCGTGATGTTGAATGACAACGTCGTTTAGATAACGTCCGAGACCCTGTTGCCTGACGTTGCACTCGAGATCATCATATGCCATACGCAATTCAAATTCCAGTGCACCCTTGATGTCCTGGACACACGAGTTTGGTGAACCCTTGGCGTATACCTTGCCATTGAAGAGCTTGCTCGTCTGGATTCTGGCTACCATGTCACCGGCTCGACAATCTATCGTCACGTTGTAGCACGAACTCAGCTCGTATGTTGAAGCTTCCGGTACGTCCAAGTAAGGTTCCTGTAATCAGTTAAATGATCAAACGATTATTACGATTTGCTACGATTGCTGGTCAAACGATTGCTACGATTTGCTACGATTGCTTACCGTTTTGTTACACTGACAAAAAGGATTGGTTGGGCTTAAGATCTTGGTTAAACATTTTCTCAAGGAAAATTTGGTAGGCGCTACCAAGTTATTGATTGGACGTATTAAATATTTGATTGTCTTACCAAATCCTTGATTATGTTAATCAACAACTTGGTTGTGTCTACCAAGTTTTCTTGGTGAGAGTTTTAAACAAGTTTTTGGTAGTTCTAACCAAGCGTTTTTCTAAGTGTACTAATTATAATGATCATTGTAAAAATAGCCATTTCATTTATCGCACGGAGGCGTAAGGCCTCTGTGAAAAATTTAAAAAAAGTAGTGCCTATCAATACTATTGATAGGGACTACGATAGAGTTACTCAATTACTTTATCATTTATATTTTTCTATGGATGCAAACTTCAATCTCATATCTTATATAAACTTTAATATATTTCTTTGTTATCGTTTCCATTTTTATACGGTTTCCTCTATATCGAAATCAAAGTTGATCAACATATTGTATGTTTGATTAAGTAGGAAAATTACTAGGTTTTCTTTAATTTGAAATATTGAATCTTGGTTAGATTAAGATACCAAATTGCTATTTTACTGAGGATCGTTATAAATGGAACATAACCATATCCATAATTATGCGCCATTATCCAGGAAAAAAATGTCCCGATCATTAAATGCATTGACCATTCCATTACATTGACACTCAAGTCTACATGATTGATAGTTTTTACGTTCTGCAGAATTTCAATTCATACGACGGTCTGAACTTATCTTGTTGTCTTTTTAATACAGATTCGTCGTCCAGATTTCTGACACCATCATATCGCATTCAACGGAAAATCTGTCTCATCGTTTTTTCTGTAAACGTGTATTTTTACACGGTCCTCTTTACGTTGAAATCAAAGTGTACCAACATATTATTTATTTAATTAGGTTTGCAAAGTTAGACAGGTTTCTTTCAATAGAAACGTAATCAGTTTAAGGTACCAAAAAGGATCGTTTCAAGTTAAACTAAGTCCATAACTATCGCCACTATCCAGGAACAAAACATTGTCGTGCAGACCATTGAATCCCAAAAATTCAACTAAATTTACACTCAAGTGCCCATGATGGACAGTTTTAAACATAAATGCATTGTGCAGGAATTCATTTTGGACAACAGTCTGAATATATTCTATTGTGTTTTTTAATACAGCCTCGTCGTCTAGATTTCTCAGCCCGTCATATTGCATTGAATGGAAGAACTGGTCCATCACCTCTTCTGTCGTGTCTCTCAGTGTCAGAGTGCCCAGAGCCGTGAGGAAAATGAAAGCATTGCATGGCCTCAACAGGTTGGAGGGAATGCAATTTTTCTCTCTCAGTCCTGTGTTTTTTTTTCCCCTATGTTTTGTCACCTTGCCTTGCTCCTGTGTCAAGCTCGTGTAGAGGTGAGTGTTGCTCTATCCATCAGCGTCGTAGGTACAGCATCTCCCGCCCTTTTCGAAACGTCTATCGATCTGTAGCTATTCCCACAGCATATATAGATATATTTGCAGGTCACAATGCCTCCGGCAGTTCTACCAGCGTATGTGACTCTTGAACGGGGGCGAACCTTTTACAAAGTGGTTAGCGTGGAACGGACGTAGGTTCTGCCTCCTTGTGTAACGCTGTATACATATATATGTATGTATGTATATATATATATATATATGTTGGTATGATCAGGGTGAACGGACAGCTGTCGACACTGGCCAGCATCGGACTATCATGAGGCTTTCCGGAAAACACGTTGTAAACTCGATTTCCTGTTCCATTATTCCTTTTGCTTTACGCCATCGCTTGTATCGTCCAGGAACGTGAACCTTGCGGGTGTATTGATGCAGCTACATAGCTCCCGGCATAGCTACTACTTTTCGCACACTGTCAAAGGCTTTTAGAATATACATCGCTGGATGGGTCAGCGCGTTTCGCCAAATCCCTTTGCAGCAGAATAACCCACAAAAAAAAAGTAGTCTTTTTGATCGTTGTACAAAAAAGTGCCCCCTGGAAATCCCACGCAAATCATACAGGTTTCGCTTTTTATCAATTCAATCATTTTTTCCAGGCGCCGCACTTGGAACTTTTGGAAGTTTCCTATTTTGTTCGTTTCATCTGCAATTAGTACTTTTGGAATGTTTATTCGTGAAGCGCAGATTTGTTAACCAATGTAGGCCAGGTTCAACGCTTTATCAACCATTCCCAACCATTCTCAATCATTTCAAACTATTCTCAACCATTCACAGCCATTCCCAACCATTCTCAACCATTCTCAACCGTTCTCAACCATTCTCAACCGTCCTCAACCGTCCTCAACCATTCTCAACCATTCTCTACCGTTCTCAACCATTCCCAACCTTCTCTCAATCAATCCCAACCATTCCCAACCATTCCCAGCCATTATCAACCATTCTCAACCATACCCAAACATTCCCAAACATTCCCAACCATTCTCAAGCATTCTCATCGATTCCCAACCACTCTCAACCATTCCCAACCATTTTCAACCATTCTTAACTACTCCCAATTCCTACGCGGAAATGGGCGATGTAAAAAAAATGCAGAGCTTAAAGCTGTATAAATTCCAATTCTTCATAGGCTAGAGCTGTGCTTTTCCAAATCCTAACTGCTCCTAAGTGGCATTTGTCCGAACCATATTTCTGTCAATGTCATACTTGTGCTGTGGGGATTGATATTTCATATTGCCGCAAGAATAGGAAGACGTTAATTTATTTCCTGGATATTGTCGAAGTTTTTTCTTAAGATTGATATCATGCATTAGATACTTGCCTGAATGTCAGAGAGGGTAGCTCGGGCGTGATGGCTGAGACGGCAGACCATGTCGCCGGTATCACCATAGTCGTAAGAGTGGCAACGGAAAGGTGAGTTGAGACACAGTTCTCGGCACTCCTCGGAGGTGCCGACGTCTTGATAAACCGAGTCAACGGTCTTCAGAATGCGTCCGGTGAGTTTCTTGAACTCACATAGCTTCACGGGCTCGTCGACGCAATGATTCTCGAGGTAATCGAAGCCCTTGGATGTCTGAAAGGCGCTCGAACCAGCGATGGTCAATCTATCCATATCTGAGAGCTCGCACTCCTTCGTCGCGTTGGCGTAATTGGCAGATCTGTAATCAGCAAAAGAGAATCGATTATCCTCATATACGTAACATTTTGACACAAGGAGATATAAATAATACATTTTTACCATTGAAGGGTAATTTTTAAATCATTGGGTTTACCACTTTAGGGTTTTGGAAAAACAATTTTTTTTGCTTAAACAATATTGTAGGATTTTAAAAACAATTGCAGTTGGTCCTATAATGAAACATTTTTTTAAGGTTAAAAAATTATCAGCTATCTATTCTGACCACTTTGAAGTAGAAGAAGATTTTGGTTACCGAATTTTGAACTATTTAACAGTGTTTTCCGCTATATGGCAAGCTGTTGTGTGCAAAAAATGCAAATCAGAAGTAACATTCACCGAATCTAGTAAGTGCTCGTAAATTTTAAATACATTTATCTTGGAATCACTTTTTTCAAACTGGGATGACGTATTACTTGAACATCATTGCATGAATCGATTTGAGATTTTTACAGTAGCTTCACAATTACATTCTCTATTGAAGTATCTAGCCATTTTTTTTATTTAATGTAAACCATTATTTTTATAAACAATTTAATGCTTATTATTTGGCAAAAAATCGATTTATTTTTTGAAAAAAAAATTGTGAAAAAAAAAGATTTTCAAGATGGGCTCTGTCGCCGCCATTTTGTATCAAAATGATAATAAAATAAAATTATTCGTACTTCAATACGTGTTTAAATAAATTCTCCGAAAACAAATCCTATTCTTTTTTTTATACTCCCAAAATAAATCGTCAAAGTTAAGCCTTTTTTTCTGCCACTAGATTGGTGTTAACCCTTAAATGAAAATAGGTAAAATATGCCATTTTTGAAGGTCTAAGAACATTATCTCAATCTATAGAATCTAATTGGAGGTCAAACCATAAAAATTTCCGTCCATGATTTTCTCTGTCACACCTATACGGATAATATACGCTATTTCCGGTTCATGACCCTTGGCTAACTCGTCGCGACTAACGAATTAAGGTTTCAAAGAGAACCTAAATTGTAACTCGGAATCCCAAGTTTCCCTCAAGAATCTATGATTTAATAGATACAACAACATTAACATCTCAAAACGTAACTAAACTACGATATAATGAGATATAAATCTTAAATTTATTTATGCGAACATAGATGTATACGTTTACTTCCGGCTGCACGTTTGAAAATCATGATGTTATCAACCTTCTTCTACCTCACAATCATATTATCATAAAAAAGCGAAATCCAGTGAACTGTCCTTTTGAGAATCTTTATTGCATAAATAATTATTTTTTAACCTCATTTGCTTTACCAGCAAAAATGATTGACAGTTATAATAATCGTCCTGTGCATTCAAGTCCAAACTCCAAATGGAAATTCTATTGAAATTCACAGCATATTTTTTATTAAGCGATTTGTTCCCACCTCAAGCGATAATAAATCATTTTAAAGATATAGCAACATTAACGTCTGAAAACGTAACTAAATTACGATATAATGAGATATAAATCTTTTAATTTATTTATGCGAACATAGATGTACGTTTACTTCCGACTGCACGCTTGAAAATCATGAGGTTATCAACCTTCTTCTACCTCACAATCATAATATCATAAAAAACGCGAAATCCAGTGAACAGGGCATAATATAATAATTGATGGGAGTGAGGTTGCATAGCGTGGCTAACACGAAGAAGTAACAAGAAATAAAGTGCAAGAGGAGGAAATAAGTTAACAGAAACGCGAGAGAACGGTCAATGGGATTCCTTTGATTATCTCATTCGCTAATCGTGAGGACGAAGGGTGTGGCGACCATAAAGTGTCACCTTCGTTCCAGGAACGATGTAATGCAAATGCGTTTCGGTCGCTACTCGAATGTTACTCCTCGTTGGAACATCAAGCAAACGCATACTCATGTGCATACGGAACAACGTGTTGAATACTACAACCCAGAGATACAACTGAGCCATGAAGTTGGAGTGAGGCAACCAAGAGCAAATGCACGAGTATAAAGCCGTAGATCGCGTGTTCGCCATCGAGCTATTGCTTCTCTATAGCTCGCACGTTACTTCTCGCGTGTTTCACCGTGGAGACTATGTCTGTTGTATATGTGGAGGCCCGTACGGTGAAGTTGACAGAGTTACTGTCTGCTATATACTTTTTCGTGACTTTTGTACAGTTGGTATCGCGAAAAGTCTTTGTGGAGTCAATAATGTAGATATAAATCTTACTGTTGTTTTTTTTTTATGGCTTTGATATAAAAGGAAGAAAAAAACATAGTAGGATTGCAAATAAGAAAGTATTTAAAAAGTAAAAAAATATATACATAAAAAATATGTATGTACATAAAACAATATAATATTTATAAAGTATATAAAAATAAAAATAATATTATATAAAAATAGTTTAAAAAAAATTAGAATTCAAAATTCTAATCTTGTACTGAAAAAAGTATTAAATAAAATTCTCAAGTATTAACTATTAGAAAAGTATTATCATATTTGAGAATTTTATTAAAATTATTATAATACTTAATACTTAATTTGTTGTCCGCAAGCGGCCAAACTGTTTGCCTCCTGGCTTAAAGTTTGTTATTCTTCCTGTAAAATAAAACCCTGTCTTAAACTGAAATAAAATTTCCCTAACGGCCCGGGCCCCTCGAGTTGGCGATCCGCGCCTGAGCTCGCGAAAGCTCCCGTAGTTCCCGCTCGGCCGACAGATGGCCACGACGATGCGGTTTCTCCCGCAAGAGAAAGGAGTTCCGGCCGTGCATATAAGCAGTGAAGATTCAGAGCTTCTTATCCGAAACTTCCTGCCCGTTTCTCCCAGTAGAGACGACCGCAGGAGGTAAGGATCCGGGAATAGTGCTGCCTACGTACGATTCCTAATTTTTGTCCTATTTACTGCTCACAAGTAAATATATTAACCCGAGGTTGCTGTTTAAGTAATTTCTTTTCTTACATAATTCAACTGACTGTCCATAAGTCGAGACTTCCCTTGAAATTGTGTTCTTTCAAAGAGTATAAATATAGATATAAAAAAAATAACTTAAATAAAATATTCTTTTAACGTAAGTTGCCCTCCCTAACAAATTTACTGCCCATAAGTGAGTTTTCCTCTAATAAGTGACTGCTGACTTCAAGTAGTCACCCTTTCCTTTTCCTCAGGAATTCGCCGTCTCTAAAACTCAGCTTCCCTTTTTGTTTATTAACTTTTATTAATATGTCTTAATTGTTTGTTTCTCCATTACGAAAACACTTGTAAAAATAAACGAAAGCGAGGGAGAACATTCTCCTCGTTAAAACCTACAACGCCTTGTCATCATTTATGACAAATTGACGCAATTGCTTTATATTATTTATTTATTTATTTATTTATTTATTAAGTATTATAATAACTTTAATAAAATAAAATTATCACAATACTCAATTTTATTTAATACTTTTTTCAGTACAAGATTCGAATTTTTAATTCTAATTTTTTAAAAACTATTTTTATATATTATTATTTTTATGTTTATATACTTTATAAATATTATATTATTTTTATATGTATATTTTTTTAACTTTTTTTAATACTTTCTTTTTCGCAATCTTACTATGTTTTTTTTTCTTCTTGTAGCAAAGCCATTAGGTTATTTGGCTAATAATTATTGCTAAAAACTTAATGGTTAATTGACGCAATTCCTTTATATTATTGATGTACCTTAGAATATAGTACGTACATGAACCTTTTATATTCAGTGACATAGTGAGCAATCCAACTTCATCGTGTTTCAACAGATCGTAGATTTGCCTCTATCTATCTGCAGGAAATTCGATGCTTGCGGTGCGACTTACCATGTGGTGTTCAAGGGTGATCGCACTCAGCCGGGAAAAGCTACTTCCTCGATTACCCCCATCCGTCGTCACAAACCCCTCTTATCCGCAGTGCTCTTATTATGCGAAGTTCGAGTATAAAGGATGGTAATATCTCGCGATGATATGCTGTCGACGAGGTTTAGACATGAGCTTTTCCTCCGTGAGCGTCTTCACCACCTTCATACCTTCGTAGCCCTGGCCGAGCTTAGGAAAATGTGAAGGGGAGGCGAGGCTCGAAAGAACGAGAGAGGGCAGAAGACTCCGCCACGTCATTTTGGATTTATCCACCCTTTCAATTGAGATCGAGCCGGGCTCGTGAATCTATTGAAAATATCCCCCCCCCCCCTCTCTCACCCTTCTCACCGGCTGTCTATATATCTATAGTATGCTTATATTGCCAGTGGTAGAAGAGCAAGAAAAAGGAGAAAAAGAGGCGCGAAGACGAGGAGTAAGAATGCGCGGAAACCTCACGAAAATGTGTGAGGCTCGTGTCGTACATCATATTCGTAGATGAGAGGGAGAGCGATCAATCTTGCTAATTTATCGAGGCGGAAGGATAGCGACGCAAGCAGCTTTCCATCGCGCTTCTTGCGACGATCATTTGCCGTGCTTCTTCCTTTTCGTTTCGTCGGTATGTAAAAGAGTTTGGTATACACGAGCCAAAGTGGCAGATGATGTAACGTGAACGTAACCGCGACGACCATACGAAAGTGATTATTATGGTGGCGTCAGTGGCCTGTGAGAAAATATTCATGTATACATATGTATAGATGTGGTACATTAATACATACGTCTGCATATTCCAACGCTTATAGCCACTACGTGAACGGGGGGAGATAATCCATTTGCAGCTCACGTAATAGGCAGGTAAGTCGAGGAATAGTATATGCATTTTTGTCATGCACACGCGCTGGTCTCGAATGACTATATGATACTTCCAAGCGTATACAGAAGCTTCGTACATGTTGGGTGCACTGACCAGCGTTGACTCGACCAATAATACTCTGGGGATTGTCGAAGCCGAGAGAATTTCTTTTAGTGTTGTGTCACGCGATTTTAATGTATGTAGGCATGTTGTTATTTTTTGGAAAGAGGAAGGAATACCTTTACTACTGAAAGGCATCGTATAAACATAAAGACGTAATTCGTGAGTACATAGTTTTCCACATATCCATTATCCATTATTTTTCTTAGTTCACGAAAAAAAAAGCTCTTGGTTAAATATGCACCAATCGATTAATTGGTTAGAAGAACTAAGTTGTTGGTTACGTCAATCAAGTTGTTGGTTGTATTAAAGAGAACTGGGCTATACTAACCACTAACTTGGTTGTGCTAACCACTGATGTGATTGTGCTAACTACTAACTTGGTTGTGCTAACCACTAACGTGATTGCGCTAACTGCTAACTTTGTTGTACTTACCACTAACGTATTTGGGCTAACGATTAATTTGATTGTGCTCACTACTAACTTGATTGTGGTAAACACTAATTTGGTTGTGCTAACCACTAACTCGATTGTGCTAACCACTGACTTGGTTGTGCTAACTACTGACTTTATTGTGTTAACCACTGACTTGGTTGTGCTAACCACTGACTTGGTTGTGCTAACCACTGACTTGGTTGTGCTAACCACTGACTTGATTGGGCTAACCACTGACTTGATTGTGCTAACCACAGACTTGATTGTGCTAACCACTGACTTGATTGTGCTAACCACTGGCTTGGTTGTGCTTAATACTAACTTGGTTGTGCTAACAAATTGATCGGCATACTTAACGAAGTCTTTTTCTCGTGAATGGAATTTACATACTCAAGAAAATTCTCATTTGGCAAATATGATTTATTGATGTGATCGCTTAAAAAATATTGTTCATTAATTTCAAGTGAAATGCTTTTAATATTTTTGCCTTCGGAAATTACGCTGTGCCTTTTCACAAAATACAACTGAATAGACATATGTTTTCCGGCAGAAGAATGGAAGGGATAATAGAATGAAAAAATAGAAAGAATATAAATGTTAAACCGCAGAAGTACGCGACTCGGCGCTGCATACTGTGAAACGTCCGAGTTGTTAAGCGCGAACGGAATACCAGAGTGACAGAGTCAAACGAGACTGGCCGTATATACAGATATACGGTATAACACGCTGAAAATTACTTTCAACCGCACTTGATTACGTCGTAATAACGCGTGGTTAGCGCCGTTGAACGGAACCAATCAAAGAATAATCGACGGGATGCTAATTTACAACGAGATGGATCTGGAAATATATATACATTAAAGGAAAAGGGAGCAACGAAGCAGAGAAAATAAATGACATAGCAATTGTCTGCGCATCGAGACATAAAATAATTAATTACTCTCAATCTTACGTGAATTTTCTTTCAATTACTTTCAAAGGCTAATTCTGTTCAATGTCAGACATAATTACAACACCACTTATACTGGAGATTTAATGGAAAACAGTGGATCGACCTATGACTCATCGAAACGAGTTCGTTCGAGGCTAACATTTATATTTACCATCGCTCTTCTCCATAACCAACGTATTCGCCATGATGTTGATTAGCTATGCACTATCAGCAACTACTGACTATCACGCAATGTTAATCAACGAACATGATTCGATGAATAAAAAAAATGCAAGGTCGTATAGCACGATACACAAGACCAGAAAGGGATAAACAGTAACCGGTATTTCGAACAACATCCAGCGTTCAATGCAGTCTTAAGTCTCATTTGTTCGTGTTCTTCTTTTTGGTTTTCTTGTTGCACTTCCTTCCACGTGATGTTTCGATTATTTTCTAGTATGGACGAGAACCATGTATGGCCCTTTTGCGATCGGAGGCTTTAACTTCTCTTTGAACCATTAAGTTCATTAACGGCAATGCTAAAAAAATGTATTTATTTTTAATTTATAAAATGCATATAAAATTTTATGCATATACTGTATATAAAATTTTATTGATGAATGTGCAACAATATTACCTTACTGTTATACTGAAAATAATTGAAAATATTTTAATATCCATGCAGATAATTATTCGAAATTTATGATACAGCGTATGAATAATTTGACACTTTTGTTGGAATTTTATTGAAAAATTAATACACCTCAGGAAATTAACTTTAGAAAATAAATTGACAAATCAATTTTGAGAATTTAGATACTCGCTTATGAGATTATGTTGCTAACGCCAATATCTTATATAAAATCCAAATTAGATTTTATAACGTAGGAAATGGAAATTTAAAAAAAAAATCGAACAGCAGTGTAAATTGAATAAAAGCATTTTTTCAAAATTCATTGGCTGGTTTTTATCGTTAATGATACCTCAATTAAATAAAAATTAAAGTATATTAAAATTATAAAAAGACTCTCTGATTTCGTTATCTATTACAAAGCACATCATTTTAATATACGCGTCTATTAAATTTTTTACACTGTCTATCTGTACTTTCATATGCATATATTAAATTTAAGGCAAAACTCTTAATTTTCCATAGCAATATATATAAATTCCAATTTAATATACATGGTGTGTATATTTTATCTAATTTTGTATGTTAAACGTGTAATACTTTCTTCATACTCATGATAAAAATGCATTAATTAAGATTCCGGCTTCCAATATCATCACCAATAATAACTTATGCATAACCTAATTTTTTCTAATCTACGAAGTTTGAAATCACTCACGATCACAAAGACACGACTACTCAAGATTTTCCGGCAACTTCTATATGAACCGTCTGCCGATCTCCCATTCCATATATATATATATAACCTTCGGTAAATTCATTCCATCGATTTGGGATTATATTGGCCCGAGATCTGAATAATATTCATGAGTCGAAATCCGTTATGATATCGATGATAACGCCAGCGAGCACCGTTTGCCCGAGGACCGTTTCGCCTGCTGTCTCCCCAGCAACGACGACTATTTCTACGAGCAGCACCAGCGTAGTCGAAAAATCACTGCTGCTCCGAATCTTCTCATCTTCATCTCATTGTGAATCGAGTACGCCATCAAGAGTTTATATGGAGGTGCTATATATATATATGTACGACTGTAGATAGCAGCAATGGTGAGGATAGCTGAATTGCATAATCGAGAATAGTGGATGAGCCGCAGGTTCTCTTTGGAAAGGAATTTTTCAGCACGGTGAAAGAGGAAGTCTCTCTTTTCAGAAGGCTGGAAAACCGGGAGAACCATCACTTCACATCTTTCGCATTCTATACGTACTCGAGACGCGTACATTCCTCTCGATGCGTACCACCTACTAACACATCCCTCGTAGTTCCCTTAACCGCAACACCCAGAGCCATTCGACTCTTTCTCTATTTATACACCTCACCCTTCGCATTCGCAAATCGAGTTCTTGCTTCGGTCCCGAGATAGATGGGCCGAATGAAACGAGACTGGCGAGCAACGTGCGGTACACGACTAGAGGAGAGAGATTCGATTAAGCTCGGCAAAGAGATCGGTACGTTGAGAGGTACGAGGGAAGAAGTGAAGTCGTAGCTTTTCACACAAGTGAACCAAAGCCACGTATGTAGTCATTCAAGCTTTAGTCATAAATGACACAACAATTCTGTCTGGATTTACGTTAAGTTACAGTTAAGGTCTTCGCAAAAAAAGAAAAAAAAAGAAACGCTTAACAGGCAAATAATGAAAAATAAAATGAAAGGTTTTTAAAAATATTTATTAGATAGATAGATAGATAGATATGTCCATGTTGGACATAGCAAACCTGAGTTCGAGAGCAAAGGCGGATAAATTATTTTTCTTCTTGGTAAACAGCCTAAAATTGCGTGCGTTTATTTTACAATTAAACTGAAATCATTATTCTAAGGCAAAGCCGCGTAAAGTTAACAAGAATTTTAGTTAGCAATAAGTTTTAAAACTGTAAAAATGTATTGAAAGCAGCCGTAAGGCAACTCTTCATGTACCAGTGGATGATTTCCACAATTTGTACAATAAAAATATTTATTATTTAATTTAATTACAATTATAATTTTCACTAATAGTTTACAGTACAATTTGTTTCATAATTATGATTTCATAATAATAATATGTAGTGATTATAAAATAGAGTGTAAACATTTGAATAGCTGAAAAAAATACTAATTTTCGCTTTAATATTGCAAGAAATAATGGAAAAAATGGAAGAAATAAGTAATGCATTACTTTCTTAATGCTTTACTTATTTTTTTCCATTTTTTCCAAAGAATTATCGTGAATTTTTATTGAAAAATAATAATTTTTGCATGTTATTATTATAAAATCATAATTATAGAGTTGATCGTACCATCATCATTATTTCTATAAGTATTAGGCATTTACAACTCTGGCAAAGAGATTGGTACGTTGAGAGGTACGAGGGAAGAAGTGAGTCGTAGCTTTTCACACGAGTGAACCAAAGCCACGTATGTATAGTCATTCAAGCGTGAAGTCACCGTTTAGGTCTCCTCAAAAAACAAGAAACAATCAATAATGTCAGACAAACAATTTACAAATATTACAACATCTCTTGTGGTCAAAGCTAATTATTTGGAATCAAACTATCCATCAACTGACAGATGTTTTATATATTTGTCAAGATAGTAGAATATTTTCGAGTCGTCGGCTGCTTTAACTTCAGCAAGACTCAAGAAATATTATTGTTCTTGATGTCAAGATTACTTTTTGAAGAAGCATTGCCAGTGCATTGATGATTTACATGATTCGAAAGGTAGGATCCAGGTTCGCTCTTATCGATTATTATCAGGGTATCACGAGGAAAGAGATAAGCTTAATTCGGATCTGATATTGTAGTGGGAAAATGATCTAAGACGTGTTCCCTATAAACCTCCAACTATAGCGGAATGGACGATTGTCTCATCTCATGAATTAAGTATCCAGTAACACCAGAGGAATTTCGCCAGATGCTACTTTGTAGCAATAACATCGGTATTTCGGATATCTTCGAAGTAAGTGTCACCCGGTCGTTTGGCATCAAGTTATGTCGTCATTCTGTGAGAAATGGCATTACTTTCCTAAATTATCCCATGAACTTCCAGAAGAAAAAGGAAAAAGAGTAATAATAAGAAAACGGTCTTATCATTTGTAGGGAAATAAAATAGCAGGAAAGGAATGAACAGAATTGTGAAAAGAAAAATTGAAAAACAACTGAAAAGTAGTTGCTCCACTTCAAAAGTTGACAATCAACTTGAAGTGGATTGAAGTATCGGGAATCCGGCAATGATGGAAGAAAGAACTGCGACCCCATAGACTCGAGTGTCTTAATGGGCAAAATAAATAAATAATTAATAAACTAAAGGGGTATTGTAATGTTTCCTGTCCTCTGTTCATCTCACTTTCTCAACAACTTTCGCCCCTTGAATCTCACTACTCGAGAAGTACCAGTGCTAGACTGCAAGATGTCGGTTCGAGAGGAGATTCGAGAAAAGAATGAAAGACCCTTCTCCTCTTCTTCTTCTGCTTCTTCTTCTTCTTCCTTTTCCTCTTTCTCTCTCGGGCTTATGTCGGAGGCCAAGTTTCCAAATAAGAGACCCGTTGTTTCTACCGCTGAGTGAAAGACGATAAAGCCTTCCGATTTTGCTCCCCGGGAATCGACATAAAAGATATACACCTATAGTGGAACGCACAAGCGTCCAACTTACTGTGGAACCTCCGGTAAAATTTTAACCTTCGAGAGGCAGATGCTAAATGCGAAGTTAACTTCCGCGAAGAGCTCTGCTTTTCCCCGTCGCTTATATATACACTTCCCCTCTTTCCCTTCCCACATTCTTGATTCCGTGCCGATTCTTGTAGCCCTTTTTATTCCGTCTCTTTGGATACGTAGCTCCTACACCCCATCGTCCTCATTCTTCTTCACTCTGTTCTTTCTTCTATTCCTCTAGCCCGTTTTTCCAGTCTGCTATTTCGCTTTCTTTTCGTGCCCCGTGCCATTTCGAACAAATGGCGTAGCCTGAGAAAAAAGGATAGGTTCGCGGCTGGTTCAACGGCAAGTGGAAAGGGGCTTTGGCTGCTGCTGCTGCTAGTACAAGAACTTGGAATAGCCCGATTGCAACGGTGGAAAAGAATTACAAGTTGTTCGCCCCGCTGCATCTCGATGAATCTCAAATTATTCCTCGTCGACAGCGTAGCCCCGACCTCACTGTCTTTCTACCACCCTTGCTAACTCATTGGGACTCATCTTACCGTACGTTCCAATACAATATCGTAACGTTTGTGGTAGAGCCACCGACGGGAATGAGGTAAGAAAGAAAAGAAGACAAAGAAAAACGTCGTTTCCGGTATTGCGTCGTCGCGAGTGCGCACTGGCTTCATCCTCTTTCCCAACACCAGTGCAGCGTTCTTTTCGTCTGACTAGTCGTCCCTTTATTTCTAGACAGAAAATTGTCAAATGCTTCCGACCGCGAGTAGCCGGAACCATTTCCCGACAAATTTCAGTACTTTTCCAGTCGATTGTTTCGTTTTGTCAATGTAACGATTCTTGTATGCACATTTTTGTAAGACATCTTCCAATGAAGGGACCAATGGCTAAAGTAGGTACAAACTCAAGTAGAAAATTAGTTCGGACCAAAGTTAGTGATGCAGAATTTTTTTCGATTATGTCCCTAGTTGTAATCATAAACAGGTATATCCTGTTAGGGTTGGGAGACACGAGCGCCCTTATCCCTTTATATCAGTTTTAACATTTGACATAAACAAAAAATTTTAATGCATGAAATTCCAGTGTGTCTGACGGCAACGATGACTAATCACAAAAGGAATAAAACAATGACAATAGTTTCGATAAAATCTCGTTACCCATGAACTTATTAGGAGAGGATTCAGATTGTAGGACCACGAAACACGGGAAACTGTCCACAAGCTGTTAGATGCCGGCACCGGTTTAGATGTTCGCCGTAGTAGCAGTAGTAATAGCATTTATATTGGTAGTAGGTTTAACGAAGTGGAATTTCCCATGTAGTCAGGTTGTTCAGAACGTAGATCAAGTTGACGCCGCAAATAAGTACGCGCGTGGCAAGGGCTTTGAGTGCCCTTCACGTTTCAGGTAGTACACTTCTCTCTAGTCTGAAGTTCTTTCCATTTTCCAACACCAGAGGAGCGTTTTTTTAGTCGAAATACTTGTTCTTTTATTTCCAGAGGGAAAATTGTCAAATGCTCCGAACCAGTAGTAGCTGGGGCGATTTTCAAACAGACTTCAGTACTTTTCCAGTCAGTTGTTTGTTTTGTCAACGGAACGGTTATATGAAGATTTTTTAAAGACATTTTCCAATGAAAGATCTGATTGCTAAAGTAGGTCTCTACCCGGCAAGAAAAAATAGTTCAGACCAAAGTGCCATCTTCGACTCCATTCTGAACTGCCCAGATATCATCCTGGATTGCCCAGAATCTACGCTGGATAGCCAAGACACCACCCTGGATTGTATCCTGGAGTCTTCATCTTTTCTACTCGGACGTCAACAACGAGTCTGACTAAATCCCTAGTTGTAATCATAAACAGGACATATTTAGGTCGTAGGATCCTCAAAACACTTGGAACTGTCCACAAACTATTAAATACCTGCACCACCTCGTACATTAGTCATCGTGGCAGCAGTAGTAACATTAATATTGGTAGTGGGTTTTACGTAGTAGAATTTTCCCACGTAGACATGGTGCTCAGTACATAGATCAAGCTGACGCCGCAAGTAAGTACGCGCGTGGCAAGGGCTTTGAGTGCCCGCCACGTTTTAGGTGGTACCAAGGAGTCGACTACAGGAGCCAACCAACCAACGTATATACTTCTCTCCAGCCTGATGCTCTCTCTAGCCCACGGACTTTCTTCGGCAATTACTGGAAGATATATGTCGTCTACGCAATCCGCTGATGCATTGCCCCTTCAACTCACGACTACTGTGTGCGAGACGCAATACCCTCGACACCCCGGCAATACTCACGCTACATTCTATACTTTCCACTACCTCTTCTTTCTCTTTCTCCCCGCTTCTCTATTTTCTCCCAATCCTACTCTCTCCCTCTCTTTTCCCTTTGTACATTTTTCTTTCCATTCTCTCCTTATTCTCTCCTTCACTTCTTCCCTCCGAGACAGTGGCTGCGCTCGACAAATGGCTGCAATTACGTACATGTGCCAATACATAACCTGCCACACGGGAATCGCGCGAGAGCTTCGTGTCCCGGTGCTGAGGCGACGAGCTCACCCCACGGGAACAAAGTGCACCGTCCTCTAGTTTTACTGTTTGCTCGATACTTCACTCTTCTTTCTCTCTGTCTAACCTTCGGCTCCGACGCTCCGACGAGACACAACCAACAGAGAAAATTCACCAACTCTCGTCGACAGCGACGTTTTCCCACCACGGGAATCGACGTTTACGACGACAGAGCCTCTCACTCATCCTGTCCACGGCTCGCTTCCGGACTTCGGCTCTCAGATGGCCGACCCAACTGACTCTACGATCTAACCGTGTCACCGAACTTTGGCCCGAAGAAAAATCTTCGTCACACACTGTACACAGTAAATTCGTAGACGTATGTGCGAACGTTAACGTTGCTTCTCTTGTCGCAATTTAGTAATACCGGTTGTCTCGTTTACGTTCACTCGGAGGTTATGGAACCACGCAGATTGATGATTCTTGAAATTGAAAATAAGAAAATTAGAACCGCTCTATCGATTCTAACCAAATTTTGTACACATCATGGTTTGGGTGACACGTCTAAATAACATTTGTAAATGTTATTATTGGTCGCAAATAACATGCAATGATAACACATACAAAAATATCACACGTCAACATTTTTCTTTAGGTTCTTGAGGGGTTTCGCGTTAGGTTTCGTTCTTTAGGTCTCAGTTAGGTCTAGCATTCTCTTTATTTCTTTCTTAAGGTTCGTTAGGTCCTTTGGTTAGTACTTTATTTTATTTTACTTTTTTTTTAGTTGTCTCGTTTGTTCTTTTTGGTCGTGTTGTTATTATATGTGTTATTACATATATATACATATGTTACTTACCAAATTTTAGCCTGATATCTCTTGATTTACGAAAGTTATAGTGCGAAAACAATTTTTGCGAAATTTTTTAAATGCTGTGAAATTTGAATTTTCCGACCGATTCTACAATCCCAAACTCTGTTTTGTTGAATATCGATGGAATAAAAATCTGAAAAAAAAATTACACATATAGAAGGTGCTGAAAAGTTTGATCTTGCATAATAATAATTTTAAAATATGATTAACAAATTAACGAAAAGCTAATCGTTTAAAAAATTTTCATTAAAAAATCGTTTTTTTTATGAAAATAATTTGTCGATTTTTCTGCAATTTTCAACAATTTTGCGTATAATGTTTGAAATTTTTTTTCTTTAAGTCTTTAAGCTATATTTGCGAATCTACTTGATCATTTTTTGGGTATAATATATGGTTTCATGCTAAAAAAATATCCAAAATTCGTGACTTCGCGCACATGTTTCAAAATTAAAAAAAACACTATTTTCAAACATTACATAAAAATCTTTAAAAACTCATACGTATTCAGAAAAAAATAACAAATTATTGTCATTAAAAAAAAGTTCGGTTGCCGGATAATTTTCTAAACGATATTGGAATTATTATTATGCAACATCAATCTTTTTCTGATTCTTATTCCATCTCGATTCTCTTGATTCAGATTGAAGAAGGATATTTCGTAAAAAAAATTAGATAAGAAATATTCGTAGCAAAGAACAATACGAATAATCTGAAGCAAAGTGTTTCATTGGAGAATAACGAATAACCAGCGGGCAAAATATATATATATATAGCGAGTTGTACATAGAGGTAACCACAGCATATCGTGATTGAAATGCCCAGGGTATCGAACGCCTCGGTAACAATAAACACGAGCTGTGCGCGGTTGTACACGCTGATAATTAACCGCCCCATTGGAATCTTCGATCCCAAGTGCATAATAAATAATAGCACGGTATACGAATCATCGGAACGTGAGCACGCGTGCGCGACATTGTAATGGTATACAGACCGCGAGACCTTCGCTCTAATTAATAAATATCACAGTTCGCTAATGAATTGTATCTGTCGCGTATAAACCAACGGTATAACGTTGCCTGATTGCGAATTAATTACTTATATCATGCAATTTGCATATGCAAATGCGAGCCCAGAGCTCTGAAGAGGCGCTCGTGCGCGTGGCATGCCAGAGCAGAGGGAGTAGGAATTTCTATGGTGTACCTGTGGCTGGACCCACAGTGTAGGAGAATCGAGGGATAAAATGGGTTGTTGAGGTAGGGTTGTAGAATGAAGGCCCAAGTAAAGAAAAAAATATATAGTCCGACATATGGAATTGGGTATATATAATCTGTATAAGTTCTAAACTGTTAGAAAAGATTACAAGTTTTTATTCATAAACTCGTCATCGATTGAAATTTAATATACAATTGTGATATAAAATGAATATACTTTTCCAGTAAAATTAAAGTAAATTATTGAATGTGCTGTACCATACATTAATTTTACATTTCATTACTTATATACTAAATATAATATATTAGTTTATGAATAAAAACTTCCAGTAAAAGTGCATTAAATTTTCAAGCAGATTTTTTTAACAGTGTATATATAATTTATAGTTGCAATGCGGACGCAGAGATACCAGAGCCAACACCATTGTTAGTATCCTTCTTGATCATTCAGTGGTTAAAGTTTGAATAAGCGCAATTTAGAGATTTCGTCGTAAGTTGACGAAATTAATTCGCAATTGCTTGCCAAATTTATGGAAAACTTATAATCTCCCACTGTATTTTGACCGACAGCATAGTGCAAAAGGTTAGACAATCAATGGATAACGAGTCTCGACTAATAATAAATAAAAACATGCTACTAATGTAATTAGTTATCCTCCTAAGTCCAATTCTACATTTTTTCAATCCATATTGGACCTTTTTAGAATAGACATATCAAAGATGTTGTTATCGTGGAGTCCACCGTCCATCAACATTGATCTTGATATAGCTGACTCAACGAACGATAAAAAAAATCACTTTCGCTCACATTTACACGGATGATTCCATCATCAATGGTAAAAGGAGTTTCGCCATTGTACTTAAAAACTAAGAGCGCCTATTCAGAATGCCAGACATATGCTCAATCTTTTCTTGCGAGGCCAAACAAAAAATATCCCAAGCAGCAATATTCACTGATTCGAGGTCAACATTAGAAGCGCTAAGAACCAATGTTAGCGAGGAGAACATGGTCAAAGTCATCCAAACAAAAATATCAGACATACAGAAAATGGGACGAGTCTCTTCTTTAGTTTGGATTCCTTCACACAGCAAAGGAATTGTTGGGTCAATCAAATCCAGCGGTCATCGGCTGTCAAATAAACATTTAGTTCCAGCAACGAAATGTTTTGTTTCTTCAACAATTTCCCGGTTCGGCAGAGCAACAGATGTTTAAGATGAGAAAACATTTTGTTGAGCTGACTAAACAATCTTTTTGACAGCCGGTGTCCGCTTGCTTTGTTGAATCAACAAATCTCTTTTCCCAGTATTCGCACAGGGAAATCAACGGCAATGACAAGGCAGATAAAGTAACTAAAATAGCATCGACCGAAGCCACCAATTCGACCACTGACATACTGATCGCGGTACCGCAATACAAGAAATACGTTATCCGGAATGTAAAAATAAAATTGAACGACCGGTGGTCATCGAGTCGTTTTCGTCGACATATGGGAAAATTGTCTGGAGACACACAACAGGAAGGAACAAACAGTTTTAACGCAGCTCAGAATAGACCACACCAACATGACTCATATTCATCTTATACTACGATCTCCACCAAATCACTGCATATCCTGCAATATCCCATTATCGGTTGAACATGTCATAATAGAGTGTCCAGACAAACATGAACCACATTAAAATATAAACATTATTAAACGTGTTTATTGTTATTATTATAAATATGTATATGTATCTACATTGGTCGCCAATAACATGAGTGTTGTCCCGACCTTAAATAAATAAAAAAAGAAAGGTGTTGTTGTCTCCTTGACCGAAGTAGTCTTGTACTTGTCGCGAGAGCAAAACATGTACGTAGCGCGTATAGCGGAAAGTCGAGTGGGCAAAGGGAGAGAAGATATAGCAATGGGTGAGGTGACTTGCACTGAGTGCTGGCGTTCTCAGCATACGGTAGCCAGTGGTGCCGGGTGGGGTGATAAACTCTATCTATCTTATTGCTATCTTCGTCGTAATTCTTCCGCGTCGTGTCGCGCGCCACGGCGAAGCTGCTGCTGCTGCTGCCGCATGCGAGAATGGAACGGTCAGCTCTCGCCATTCCGGCAGTATATATTTTAATGGTCGGATTTCTGCGAGCATGCACGTTCTCCCGATTGCGCCGCTATCACGGCGAAGCGGTAACGACGGAACCTCTTCTCTTATCCTTACGGTTACCATGTGATGCTTCGTCGTGGGTCTTTAATATTGCAGGACTGTAGACTTTTCTCTTTCTATAACTCTCTTCCATTTTTCAGTGATATATGATAATATTGTAGGATTGCTAATGGAATTTGAGCTGATATCTGACAGATTAGTTCTAGCATCGTTAAAGTCAGAACCACACGAGACTCGTTCTCTCATAACAAATATACTTGATCATGCTATATTCACTTGATCATGATCAATCCAACTGAATATATTACAAAACGTGTAATATTCTTGAGTCTTATCGATAATCCAGAATTGATAATAAAGCCCGAAGTAGATTAATCTTTAAACCTTTCGTCATTTAAATTCTCGGACTCCAACGATTGAAAATTCCAACGAAAGAGATATCAGAAATGCCACTTTATATTGATTCGTAAGTTTCTTGATTGTGACCTGTCTGTTGAACATACCATATCGAGGTTGAATCAATCGCCTATCAGACATGATTACGACCTCCCTATTTGAGACATCAGACACGCATATGCATACAGATGATGTATTCAAGACTGTATTAGCATGATCCCTCAATCTAAGTACTAATCCCCGAAGAGCTTGATCTTTCATCTTATGGCAACAAGGGCTTGAAAATTGCACATAAAATGATAGAGGAAGGAAAATGGAGAAGGGCAACATGACTTTCCATCCGCGAAGATGAGTCTTGGTGATTATATGATGAGCGTAAGAAGAGGACTACCGTCTGTTACCGGAGAAACCTATCGTAGTACGTGTAGCATCGTTTACATGCTCTCCGTACGTTCTTGCATCTCTTCCTCCGCCTTCTTCTCGCGGCTACTATCCATCCGTTCGTTGGTAGGGTGAACCTTTCCTTTCGTTTTCTTCGTATCATGCTACTACAACTCGTAGCCATCCCTTTCGCTCTTTCACTACTCAGCTGAACTGTCTCTCTTGTGGCCGGTTCCACCGATCCAAGTCGTTAGGTCCCGGCAAAGTCGTTTACTGCCTCCACGTTTGTTTCTTCCACCGGACGCATTCCTTGACTAGAGGCTAGTGCTTCTCCTTGCACTGGAGAGTTTCTCAGCTGCCGCTGTTACTTCTTGGATGCAGATCGACTACCGGATATTCGCGAGCCACGCGTAACGCGATACTGGCTCGCGTCACTGGTAGCAACAACATCGTACGTACATATTTCGGTACAGATATAGGAGCTCGGTGTTTCATCCTTCTGTATATTCCAGCGTTTATAGAGGGGAGAGCGGGGCAAAATGGGCCACGGGGGCAAAACGGGCCCCCCAATTTAAATGTAGGGCTGGGGCAAAATGGGACATCGGACCAAACGGGCCCCCCAATTAGATGTAGGGCTAGGGCAAAGTGGGTAAACGGGGAAAAACGGGCCCCCAATTAGATGTAGGGCTGGGGCAAAATGGGTAACTGAGAAAAAACGGACCCCCCATTTAGATGCAGGGCTGGGGCAAAATGAGCCACCTCGGCAAAACAGGCACCCCAATTTAAATGTATGGCTGGAGCAAAATGGGCCTCTGGGGCAAAATGGACCCCCCTCAATTTATATGTAGGACTGGGGCGAAATGGGTCACCGGGGCAAAACTGGCGCCCCTAATTTAGATATAGGGCTGCGGGCAAAATGGGCCACCGGGGCAAAACTGCCCGCCCCCCCCAATTTAGATGTAGGGCCGGGGCGAAATGGGACACCGGGGCAGAGCTGGCCCCCAATTTAGATAGAAGGATAATGCAAAATAGACCACCGGGGCAAAACGCCCCCCCAATTTTTATGTCGGACTGGGGCAAAATCGGCCACCGGGGCAAAACTGACCCCCCCCCCCCTCCAATTTAGATGTCGGTCTGGAGCAAAATGGGCAGCCGGGGCAGAGTTGGCCGCCCAATTTAGATTTAGGGCTAGTGCAAAATAGACCACCCTCATTTTCTGGTAGTTGATCCATGCTGTTTGTAGTTATCCATCGTCTATTTTTGCTTAAGGGGCCCGTTTTGCCCCAGCCTTCCCTATATGTACGTAGAAGGATCGAGTCTCGTTTCCTCTCGTGTAAAACGTAAGGGCGGATCCAGTAGACAGATACACTCGTAAATATAACCGTAGCTTTGCACT
Source organism: Ephialtes manifestator (assembly GCA_963970395.1). Classification (NCBI taxonomy): domain Eukaryota; kingdom Metazoa; phylum Arthropoda; class Insecta; order Hymenoptera; family Ichneumonidae; genus Ephialtes; species Ephialtes manifestator. The sequence continues at coordinate 34,186,476 of OZ019974.1, read as the reverse complement.
CAACTGTACAGACATACTTCGAATAAGGAGGCGGGAAGGACATAAATATTAAAGATGCCATGAGAAGTGGATGTAACTCGATGAGTTTAAAGACGCATTCATACGTAACTGGAATATGATAAATGGTAATAAGCGTTTAATTTCGAAAAAGTGCAATTACTCAAAACCTGTTAATGATAATGACAAAGAAATAATTAAAAGATAAATGCAATTGATATTCGTCAAAGTTCTAAAAAAGACTTATTAACTTGGAAGCTCGATAACTTTGTATAACTTGGGAGGGTGGAGGTGGATGAGACTTTGATTTTGTTCGAAACTGTATTGCCTCGTCCAGGGGGCGAAACGCAATTAACGTTTGTCAGCAAAAACTAAGCGACTACGTCACCGGGATCGTCGTTTTACCCGATGTTGGCAAGGACGCGCGAGTAGCCACGCTTAAACTTTCCTTATTACGATCCGACGCCTAACCCCCTTTCCTTTTCTCGCTTCCTCGGCACTTTATTCACTACAGTCGACGACTTGAAAAGTGAAGGTCTCCAAGGCAAATCCAATTAGGCACGATCAGATAATGTACGTCCCCTACTACATGATCACAACCAGTAAATAAATGTCTCTTTCCTGGTGTCGATAGATGACGCGTTTGCGGTTGTCTTTGGCCATAAAAATTAAGTTCCATTTTAAAATCGTTCGAAAGACTCTTCATGTATTAACTTTACCTGTCACTTTAGTATCATGAAACCTAACTTAACCGGCCATCAACTGTATATCTAACAATGTTTCCTGTGGTGCTTCTTTCTATGCCTAGCTATTCAACTCCTACTTTGACTCTCATGTCATGAGCATTTATTCTGAAACAACGCCATAGGCCGATTGATAATCGTCGTCATCATCGTCGAATGTGGATTCGATCTCCATAATATCCTCACCATCGACCAATAGTAATTCTTCTGTGGAGCCTCCAAAGAAATAATAAATTGGATAAGATCAAGCAAATCCCATGAATGTATGAGGCCCGATGATATCCATGGTGAACAGAATTTCTCTTTCCTGGTGTCGATAGATGGCGCGTTTGTGGTTGTCTTTGGCCATAAAAATTAAGGTAATTTAAAATCGTTCGAAAGACTCTTCTTGTCTTCATGTCTTAACTTTATTAGGCACTTTAGGATCATGAAACCTAACTTAACCGGCCATCAACTGTATATCTAACAAAGTTTCCTGTGGTGCTTATTTCTATGCGTGGCTATTGAACTCCTACTTTTACTCTCTTGCCATGGGCATTTATTCTGAGACAACGCCATAGGCATATTGATCTTCGTCGTCATCATCGTGTGGATTCGTTCTTCCTCATACCCTCACCATCGACCAATGGCAATTCTTCTGGTCTGCCCCCCCAAGGAATAACAAATTGGATGAGATCAAGCAAACCCCATGAATTTATTAGGCCCGAAGATATCCATGATGAACGGGAAATTCTCTTCCAGGAATAACGATACAAACGAACCCCTCAAAATGTCTCCGCCCACAGTATCTTCATCTTTCCCGGTTTCGTTCCTTCAGCTTTATCACTGGCTAATGATTTTCCGGCGTAAAATTAACGGTTGAATAATTATTAACGAACAGACGATGATGACTTGAGGCCTTGGATGTTGTTAGACCTGTTATGTCTTACGTAACTTGCAGGCCTTAAATTGCTTATGTATGCAGTATTATTACTACAGTTACATATTTCTACTCTCCAGTTTGACATCAAAGACAAGCCACTGTTCAGTGCAAACAATTTATTAGATGTTACTTACTCGTGCCATTAAATCCGGTCATCAATTTCACACTCGGCAATCGATTACCATTTTTTTCTCTTCTCTTATTTTTACTACGCGTTTAAGTCACGATCGTAAATTAACCTAAGCCCATTACCATTCATTGACCACTTAAATTTGATACGATGACTCTCATTATTGTTGTCTTTATTCTAATATTTCTAAAAGTTACAAAGTCCTTACCGAGATACCACTACCTACCCCAACAATAACTTGTTGAAAAATATTTTTTGCGCTAAGAATCCTACCAAATTTGACAATTCTACTTATAATGAATTCGTTTATACTCAAAGCATGGGGAGAATTCTGGAGATAATTTTCACCACCCCAAATACTAATCCATTAATAGATAAACCAAGTGAATTCACTTAATGATATTATTTCAAGTTGTATTGTCATTTGCTTTTAACAATAAACAAAACTGACCTAAAAAAATACAAATATATCAAAGGCTGTCCAACACATCCCTTTGGACCAACTGTGGTACCATGTAGTTTCTTTTGGCACCCGCTTGAATATATTTCTACGAAAAGGGTCGAACCATTAGCTAAATTCCAGCTGTAGCACGAATACGACATTCTAGAGTCACAGATACAGCTGTATGTTGTACCGAATACGGCAATAGGGCTACTATGTAGGTGGAGATCGGTCATCCCCATCCCTATTCTCCTGTAGGTCCCTCTTGACTGTTTAGTCAAACGAACGTTGGTCGATTTACATTCCAATGGTACGTGTGGTCTCTGGTGTGCCTCGCCGTGGCACTGCATCGACATAGACATACGTGTCTAACAATATACACATGCATATTGTGTGACAGTGTGAGAATGTCAGTTTAATGGCTTCGTGGGTACATGTGTCCGGATGCCTGCAGTAGCGTAGCTGTGCCTGCGGTCAGACATTATCGTTATAGTCGCACGTCACAACCACACTACAAGTATGTATGGGTCGGTGTAATCGATTGCTGTCATCGCAGTAGTCATTGTATCGATGCCCTGGAGATCTTTCATGATCTGATAAAAATTCTTGGCGTCCAGATAATGCCTGAATTCAAATACAGATATTATCTGTCGTACAAACAATGATACAACTTTTTTTTTTGTGTGTCATCGATAATTATATGAATTCGCAGATGATAATTATTTAAGGAGTAACACCACTCTAGGATTTTGGAAAAATATATATATATTTTTTTGGTTAAACAATACTTTAGGATCATAAGAACAATATGCAGTTAGTCATATAATGGAATTTTTTTTACGAATTATCAGCAATCAACCCTAATTATTTTGGAATAGAAGAAGGCTACTGAATTTCGAAATTTTTAGCAGTGGTCTCCGCTAGATCGCAAGCTGTTGTGATAAAAAAATGCAATGCTAATGTGACAATCACCGAAGCTGGTAAGGCTCGTAAAATTTTAAATGCGTTTTTCTCGAAACCACTTTCTTCAAACTGGGATGATGTATTACTTCAACAACGTTGCTTGAATCGATTTGAAATTTTGATAGTAACTTCACAATTATATTCTCTATCGAAGTACAAAGCCGTTTTTTTTTATTTAATGTAAACTTTTTTTTATAAACAATTTACTGCTTGTTTGTTGGCACAAAATTGACTAATTTTTTCAAAAGCGTACCATCTTTAGAAAACGTGATTGAAAAAAAATTCCCTACGTAGTTCTATAGTCAATAGTATGTAGATTACACATGTTTCCGAGTTTTTGTTCCAGGTCATATACTTTACGAGAAAACCGTCCGCCGATGAAGGTGTTTAAAAAAAACGATTTTCAATATGGTCTCTGTCGCCGCCATTTTGTATCAAACTGATAATAAAAAAATTCTTTTCATACTTCGATATATGTTAAATAAACCCTGTAAAAAGAAATCCTATTCCTTTTTCTATACTCCCAAAATAAATTGTCAAAGTTAGGCCTTTTTTTGCCGCTAGAGTGATTTTGCCCCTTAAATACATACATTAAAAAAAGATCATAGCATGATCGGTTGGGGATGAACTTAATATTCAAAGTGAACCTCAAAACTGCATCAACTTTACATGCACTGTAAAAATGCCTTAGTATTCAAAATGACTAGAGTTCAAGCATTTATACCGTCAAGTAGTGTAGCTATGCCTGCAGTCAGACATTATCGTTATTGTCGCAAGTCACAACCACATTACAATTATGGGTTGCTGTAATCGATTGCTGTCATCGCAGTATCGATGCCCTGGAGATCGTTTATGACCCTATAAAAATTTGTGACGACCAGATAATGGCTAAACTCAAATACAGATACACTTACAATATAGATATATTTGTATATCATTATAGAATTTATGTAAACATTATAGAATGTTCCCCACATTAGTCAATCATTAATTATAACTTTCTTTGTTTAATTGAAAGTATAACAATTACTATTTGTCATGACAGAAAGAAAGATTGATAACTAAGACACTCAGTATTTAAAAATATACAAAATTGTATTATCTACCATACAAATAATGATGCAAAATTTTTATATACATCCATAATTATATTAATCTGCACATGATAATTATTTAATAAAATCTTAGTATAACGATAACATTAAATACATAGATTCAGAAAAAAATCAGCATGATCGTTTTGAATGAAATATTTTAAATAATCGTCAGAATTCCATAAATTTGACATATACTGTACAAATGCATTCAAATGCAAAATGTATTCAGGTGACGAGACTTCCCGAATTTGTATCACTAAAAGCTTAAGGGTACAAAGAAGTGAGGAGCAAAAGTCGAGGGCCTTTTTAGTCTTTAATTAACTTTTACCATTTTGCTGACTAACTTTTGGCGTTGCAAAAATATATATATAAGGAAAATATAAATTTGTGTGTATTTGAGTCCCTACGGTAAATTCTCGTGAATTACGAGGCCACCCTTAGCTATGCACAGGTAACGCGGAAAATCATCAGTAGATTCTTGGAATCTCGAAAGGGGAGCACAGACCGGAGATCCGGCTTTTTGCCGAAATAAAGCTAAAGGTAGTTGCAGAGAGCCAGGCGCTCCAAAACTAACGAGAATGCGCGCTCTTCCGTTATTCGCCGTTCTACCACGCACGCCGTTTTACCTTTCTTTCATGGATTCCAAGCGGATCCCTCTCTTTTGGCGTGTATCCCACGAATTTTCTGCAATTCCCCAGTGGAGATAGCTCTTGTTTCCGTAGAAATCTGCCCCAAGCACGGTCCGCCATTTTTATTGTTTTTTTCCTTGCAAAACTCGTCAGTAAACGAAGCATCGAATTTCTTACCTACGAAAGCTTCATTTATATGTATTTTCATTAGTATTTTTTAGTCTTTAAGGGATCTTTCCAATGTGAAAAAAAATCGATTTTTTTTCGTCCTATCCATTAGTATATACGGTCAAAAACATCCTCTCAAATTTTTAAAGCGAAGTTCGAAATACTTCGCTGGCATACTTTATGGACCTGGCATCGTCGATTAATCGTAAGTACACAATTGAGGTATATGAAATTTCTACACTCGAAACTTTAAACGCGTTTTTCTCGAAACAACATTTTTCAAAACGGTGGACATTCTCCAGGGAACAGTTTTCAAGTGATCAATTTCAAATTTTAGGACAACATTCTTCACGCTACTCTCTATCGTGCTATGGAAACTTTTTTTTTAATCTTCCCATTTTTTTAAAAAGAATAACTGTCGAAAAAAACGGCTAAAATTGGTACTTTTTGTTCAAACCGCCGCCATTTTGTCAATTTTGATAAAAAAAAAAGCCTTCATAAGGCGATAGCCAATCGCATAATCCTTTGGGTTTTTTTTTTTTCAGATGAAATTTGTGATCCCTAGGATGTCCACCATGAGGCTATCTTTTATATCATCATTATTTTCAACAGTAAAAAAAAAATTTGAACAATAAAAATCGTTTTATAAAAAATCATTTTCTGTGATTCATGATTACCTTAATATGTCATAAAAATTTCAGATTGATCGACGTATAGTAACCGTCCGAAAAAAAATCGTGAAAATAGGATATTTTTCGGGGACGTCACACTGGAAAGATCCCTTAAGCACAGTTTCGTTATGTGCATATGTTTCGAACAAATGTTACCATCGAAAATATACATTCAACAGTGTTTCTGGTTCATGGCAAACGTCCAGATATACTTAAGGCTGAAATATATATATTTCAGAGAAAATAATTAGCAACCAAGTTATCGACTATGTGGCAATTTATTTTTACGAGCCGAGGACATATTTGCCAGAAGAGTTTTGACGATATTCGGAAGTAGGGAAAATTATTTCTGCCAAATTTCAGACGGTATTTCCCCACTCAATTTCTGGTAGGATGCACCGGCGATTTATTTTCACGTTCTGACCCTAACGTAATTTCGACTTCTGGTCGATTGGAACCCTATTCGAGTTTCCCCTCAAACTGGTACTTTCCCAGTTTTACTAAGTTGACTTAGCCCACGAGCTATATCTGTATCTTGAGAAATAATTGGATAATCTGACCCTCCCTAAAATTACATCAAGATGATATCTACACAGACAAACTAATTAATATAAGTTGTCAGTAATTTCGTTTTAGTCAGTAATTTTGAATCGCGTCAGTAAGAAAATACAAGAAAACATATTTCGAATTATATTTTATAAACATTTTTTACAGGAGATCAGATTATAAAACTTTTTTTTAACGTATGATTTAGATCTAAATAATGGCTAACCATTCAAAGCTCAACCCAGGTGAAAAAATTATATAAGATTCTATAAAAACTATATATAAATCCGTGTATATAATCCATATAAGAAAGTGAACATATAACATTTATATAATCTGAAGATTTCAGAGAAATTATTTTGAAGAATCTACAGATTACATATAATTTCCTTAAAATATATATATTTAAAAATATTTGCTTTTCAATAAGATTATATGCATTTCATATGTATTAAATATAACATAGAAATTCTTGTAAATAATTTCTCCACTAGAGAAGTACATCATTTGTACGTTACGATTATAACATAACTAAGAATAAATTTATTTATAGTTATGTCGTTTATTATTTAACCTTCAATGAAAAATATGCAAGAAAGGTGACAAAGCGAAACAAACCTAAGAGGTGAAAACCGTTTAGCTTGACAACAGAAGTTGCTATCCGTGTGTGTGTTATTATACGTATAGGAATTCTGCACTTAGCCCACGGATGTTCCGGGTTCTTCCCTGACGCGTAGCTGTGCTATGTTTCTAACGTGAGAAGCCGCTAGTCGTTGTGTGCTCGTCGTTGGTTAATGCTCGTTATCTCGACGTGTCGACTATCTAATGGGTCTCCGTAATGGTCGGTGGAGCCCAGCAGGACCAAACAGTAACGATATATCGTCCGTTTCTCGTAAGGCTCGCTAACTCCCAGCCCAATCTATGTATTATTCCGATGGTTATTTTAACAGGTAGATTTGCATACCAGTTAGTCAGAGATCACTACTCGGTATCAGTGTCAATGTTCGTTGAGCTGTCTACTCATTTGTACTGTCATTTTATTTTTTTAATTAATCGACACCCAAAATTCATCACGACAATAAATATATAAATATATAAATATATAAATATATAAATATATAAATATATAAATATATAAATATATAAATATATAAATATATAAATATATAAATATATAAATATATAAATATATAAATATATAAATATATAAATATATAAATATATAAATATATAAATATATAAATATATAAATATATAAATATATAAATATATAAATATATAAATATATAAATATATAAATATATAAATATATAAATATATAAATATATAACTAAATGGCCTCGGTATCTGATTATGAAATGAGTAGACATGTTTTCAGAGTCATAACCATTCAATTCTCTATTTTATAGTTCTAACCATTAGTAGGTCACTCTCAATTGAGTTGTGTCCGTTGAGTTTGCGGTCGTTGGCAGTTTTCTCCGTCTTTGATTGCAATTATTTTGGGTGTTCCAGGAAATTGGTGCATGTAACCGTTTTTCCGTACAATGCGCTTTTTCCCCTATAGTCAGAAGTGCTTTCTATGAGTCTCAACTAATCACCGCTCAGGTAGCGACATCTTCACTTTTGATTATACTTTGAACTAATAGATAGTCCACGAAAACCGCGTTTCTGGCATAAAGTGTTGTTCTAAAACTTTGATAAAATTGCTACTATCGAATAATGTAGATTGTTATTCTCTAAGGCGAAATCCTCAAAGAGAGGGCTACTGCTTCACCGAACCTCCAGGCACTAATATCTGAGTCTTGGTTATCCAGTCCCTGGAGAAGAATTCTCGTAAAAAAATATGGATGCTTGGTGTTCTCACGATACGTCGGATAATGTGCCATAATATACATTTTTGCGATAGGGTTATAGGATTTTCTAGGATATGAGAAAACATCTATGGGAACATCGTAAAAACGTAGGTACTTTTTAAAATTAAGGGTCCGGACACACCGCTCAATGCTGATTTGAGCAAATCCTAGTCCAATGTTACAAGTGTGCATTATGATATTCTGCAGCAATGAAGAAGATGCTTGAAAGGAGAAGTCAAGACAAAATTTATGACATTTACAAGGCGTGAAACCCAACCGAGTATATCATGATTCCCAGTCAGCCCGCAACTTATATAATCCCGTTGCACCACCTGGAGGCACATTTTAATATTAAAAATCGAGTGTATGAAAAATTAAAACGTTACTCTTCGAACAGACATTTATAGATCTAGCATGTAAATCATCTATACTTTAGCATTTTTACAAAGCTTTGTGAAATCTCAGAAACGAGGATTACTCCTTCGTCGAACCTCCAGGCAATGGAGTATCTGGGTCTTGATTATCTAGTCCCTGGAGAAGGTATCTCATAAAAAATACGTATGCTTGGTGTTCCCACGATTCACCGGGTAATGTGCGTTACACCAACCGTATACATATCCTCGTGATAAGTTTATGGGATATTCTATGATATGAAAAAACCCCTGCAGGAACTCGGTACTGAGTACATATTTAAAAAAATGAAAGATCCGGGCGCAACGCTCAGTATTATCTACTCGTGGGTAAAAAAGCTTGTTAATTATCGTTGAAATCTTATTTAGGTAAGTCCTAGTCCAATGTTGCAAGTGTTCTATATGATTTTCTACAGCAATGAGGACGATGCTTACCCACGTGAAAATCATGAGTCCCGGATGGAGTCTGGGGTGTCCAGGATGAAGAAAGGGATTTGATCCGATCACAATATCCATCTTGGAGGCCATCCTGGATCACCCCGGCTCCATCCTGGATTCTGTCCTAGGATTCTTCCATCCTGGGCTCCGGATTTTTGTCTACACGGGACATTCGTAAGACATGAAACCCACCCGAGTATTGTTGATGTTCAACGTCAAAAATCTAGTGACTGAAAAATTAAAAAGTTGTTCCTCGAACACACTTGTACAGTTCTGGCATGTTGATCATCTGTACTTAAGCATTTCTCCCAAGCTATATTGTGGAACCTCTGAAGCCTGGTTTAATCCTTAGCCGAACCTCCAGGCACTGCAATATCTGGGACTTGGTAATCCAGTTCCAGTAGAAGGTATCTCGTAAAAAATACGTATGCTTGGTGTTCCCACGATTCGCCGGATAATGCGCGATATACCCACAATATACATTCTTGCGATAGGTTTATAGGATATTCTATGATATAAGAAAACACCTACAGGAAAACGCTAGCGACGTACATACTTTTTGAAATGAAAGGTCCAGGCTCAATGATACCTGCTCGTGGATACAAGCAACGTGCCACCATATACTTGAACACCCGCGTTATATCGACCATTCAGTAAATACATATAGCGGATGTTGTAGACGCGTGCGTATATTCACATAGCGCGATTCGCCCGCGGATATTTCTGCTTGCACTATGTAGATTGCATAGTGGGTTGTGGTATAGCCGGAGTATCACCAGGAGAGCAGCGGGTTAAAGTCATCGTCGTCGTTGTCGTCGTTATACCTGCACATGGCAAAATACAGTAGTCCAACTCGTGTACGACTAGCCTTAGCGAATATTACCTATGTAGTTTTCGCGAGGATAGTCACTGACTCTCTCAACCCTTACGCCGAACTCCCAATACGTATTTGTGCAATAGTGCACTCACTGGATATACGTATACCTAGTAACTACAAGCATCTCCAGTATCTAGGCTATCTATATTGCACGTCGTATACCGTACCTAAAAGCATCGTATCTATACTCCACGATGGTACTAACTCTTGATGCAATCTCACAAGAAACTTCTTGCCCTATCATGTGTCTCGATATGTATATTCCGTTGCATATTACAAATTTACAGCATCACATTGTACACCGGTGAGATGATGATACGTCCTCATTGTCTTACTCTGCTCACTCTTGCTTATTGTAGATGGAAAAGTTTGACGGGGTAATGGAGAACCTGAGGATCTATCGAGTCGTGGAGGATGAAAAGGATCTAGACTGTCTCCAACAAAAATCACTCCTAAATATCCCAGGCAGCAATATTCACCGATTCGAGTTCAACACTAGAAGCGCTAAGAAACACTGCGATCGAAGAAGAACATGGTCCAAGTCATGTAAACAAAAATATCCAACATGCAGAAAAAGAGACTAGAAACTTTCTTAGTCTGTATCCCTTCGTACAGGGGAATCGATGGCAATGACAAGGCAGATGAAGCAGATAAAATGGCATAAATCGGACCCGACAATCAGACCGATGATAAGAAATACATTGCCCGGAATGTAAAAATGAAATGGAACGACCAGTGGACAACGAGACATCTTACTAGACTGCACGACATCAGAACTGACATATGCGTGAATTGTCCGGAGACACAAAACAGGAAGGAAGAAACAGTTTTAACGCGGCTCAGAATAGGACACACCAACATGACTCATATTCATCATATAACACGACCTTCACCAAATCACTGAATATCCTCCCGCGTAAAAATGATGAGTTCAAGATGGAGTCTGGGCAGTCCGGGATAGAGTCCGGGTACTCCAGGATGGAGAATGGGATTTAATCCGATCCCATTGTCCATTTTGGACACTGTCCTGGACTGCTCAGACTCCATCCTGGATTGTCCAGAATCCACCCTACACAGCCCAGACTCTGTCCTGGATTCCGTCCTGGACGCCACATCTTTTTTACGCGGGGCTGCAATATCTCATTATTGAACATGTCATAATAAGGTGCCCAGACAAATAAGAACTACGCGAACGAGCCAAACTTCAAAAAACGCTTAAACAGTGCCTCACTAACGTCGAGGAATGTAAAAAGAGTGCTGATCTACAGAAAAGACATTAAAATATACAAAGGCATATAAACATTATCAAGATGTAGGCATTTATGTAAAACTTGTTTTTTGTTATTAGTACAACTATGTACATTATCTACAATGTTTGCCAATGACAACAGTGTCGACACGACCTTAAATAAATTAAAAAAAATAGATCACATCACATATATTGATATAGGACATTGGTTGCAATGACTTGTGGAGGTTTTTCCTAACGTTTTTTTTTTTTAATTTTTCTCCGTACGGAAATTCCATATGCACGAGACGATCATTACTGGGAGATGAAGTGAGGGCAGCGGAGAAGATCGAGTTGGAAGGGCTGCATAATGCGAGAAGTTCTGGGTTAGCGAACGAGTCGCGGAAAACGATTTGGGACTCCGCAAACCGTCCCTACGTGGAACGACTCGGAACGGATTAGTGTCGTCGTTCTCTGTCGCCAACGTTACGGGTCAAAGCTAACCTGGAGATTTCTCTCCGCATTCGGCCGTTTAACGGGAACGACCAACCACTAAAACCTGTCGTCTCATTTTCAGCAATTTTTTCCGTTTCCCATACTTCCCTATGGTATCAAATATTTTAACTCCCATCGTAGTTATGTAACTACTTCATTTTAATACCGCAACGTTATTTTTCCACGTCAGACTGATTATTCTTCAGCATTGGCGCTTATTACACTTGCAGATTCTTGAATGTGTTTATTGCTGCATTATAAAATTCAGAATGCGTCAACATTCTGTTTTATGTATTAATGTATACGCGGTGTGCACGAGGACGAAATATGAGAATAACGAGCGGGATATTTCGATCAAATTGAATTAATTATTTTTCGTGGTATAAACCGTGATTCGTCAAAATTGGTAATTATCTATACACTTTTCAAATCTGCGATTAAAATATTACTAAGCTCCATGGGTACAGTCGTAGATATCCAAAGCTCAGCATCCTGCTCAGCAGGGGACCATGTTATTGATGTTGCAGCAGTAAATAATATATTAATTTAAGGACATTGACTTCAAAGTTATTGCCCAATCAATTACAAATCGATACACACCATATAAATTTACGTTGCAAGACAATCGCTACTCAATGCCACCATGACAGCAAGACCGTTCCGCGTGCAAATAAGCGAATACCGTCAGAGAATACGCCAGTCAAGAGAAGCAATTCGCAACGTCATTAAATCTCAGCATGGATCCACAACAGAAAATGTACCGAGCGAGGGCGGTAGGGCAACGAAAAAAACAAAACGTAAAAAAGAAAAGTGAAGAAAAAAGAATTGCAACTGCAGCACAGCAGTAGAAGCGGCGGCAGTTGAGCGGCATTTCCGTGCACGTGACGCTTCGGCCGGACGACCTCCGCAGCAGAAGCAGCAGCAGCAACGCTGCGGCAAATTCTCGAGCGGTTACCGCGGCCAATAAAGTTTACCTCGCGGACGGACTCTCCTCTACATGCTACAGTAGCAACCAGCGGTGCCCTTCCTCACCCTTTCCACCCCTATCTCGCTCTCACTCCCTTCTGGTTCAACGTTCGAACGGGTGTGACGGAAATACGCGACAGATACGCTCGGCGGGACCGCGACGGAAACGACGTGGTGGTCCTTGGCGTCCGCGCTTCGATATTCCAGTGGCAGAGAAGCCCGCAGCATAGCCCAACTATCAGAACCGCAACGCGCGGCGCCTATCCACGGGACACTCCTGCTCTTTGCACGCGATTCTCGTTTCGTTGAGCGTTGGATGCTCGTTGGCTCTGTGGGAGGTAGCGGCAACCGTATCCAAACGGTGAATCCGATTCGCTGCCACTATCGTCCCATCAGAAACCGCACTAAGCCGGTCAACTTCACCTTACGAAGCCGACATATACGTTACTGTATCCACTCGCCATTTTTTTTTCTCTCTATCTTTATCTCACTTGCACTCAATGAATTCCGCAGAGTTCTCGTCACCCCGTGAGATGAGGAAAAAGCGTGAGTGCGCATCGCGAGGAGAAGCGACGCGCGGCGGGGGGCAACTCACGGACGACCGCACCGATAGCCGAGAATCCAATTACGCGTCGTCGGTACCAGTCCCCAATAGCCCAGTTTGTAACAGAGATGGAATCCTTGCAGCGCCACAGACTCGACCCCGCATATCAACGTTTTACCTAAATGGTTTTAGCTCTTTCTCTCGTTCAACGTCGCATTTAAATTAAAACTCGTGACAACGTGTAACGCGGCAAGCTGTAGTCAGCGAGAATGTACGAGTTTTTCCTCTCGTAACTGCATCTGCATTTCGGCTACGATTCCATGTGTTTGAGCCCTTCATTTCCGAATGGACATTGTATGGATGCGTTTTTTTCGGTATCGTTGAAATTTGATGGGTTTCCGCATATTCATTGCATTGCGATTTCTCTTTTTTTTTTCTTCCATTGTTCCGTTGAGGCGGATTTCGCTGACGTAGATACGTCAAATGAATCAATTGGATCGAGTTGCGTAGTAGCTGCCGATCTATGCTTCATGGAACTTCTATCGTTCAACCCGGACTCCGATTTCCATCGAGAATATAGAATTCTAAGGGTTTCGGTCACGGTGATGTATAACTCACGACTCGGATTTCATATAACAGATATACGAACGCCATCAGCGGTGTACATCGTTCCTCATCAGTACCCGTTTCCTTTTTCTTTTTCATCCATATCCGTACCAATTCCATATTATATTCCGTCCTTCGTGAAGATATTGGAGTAACATCGGGGTAAATTGATACCGGGAAGGCAGATTTATATGCGAGCGTAGGACGCACTTGGGACCAGCAGAAATTACTATCGATTGGATGTCTCTCGTTTCCGGCGAACTGGCGCGGTCACGCTAAGCCCAACGTGAATGTCTGAACGCTGAGCGTCCCCTTTTTCGGAATTCTCTTCTTTCCGTCGTACGCCGTCGACCCATAGTTTTCATGCTCCTGTTGCACACAGACGACAGACGTTTTTCTTCCATTTTCCGACCGAACGAACGGGCGACGAAAGGGCGAACAGTCTCCCAGTCGCATTTTCCGGGAGAACGGAAGCTCTCGATGCCCACGCAGCTGGCACGCTGCGGGGATCTAGCATTGAACCTGGCATAGAGGGTACACATTACGTTCACCCGAGCCATCCACAAGCTAGTTCACTGCTCGCTTCGGTACTGTTGGTCAGGATTTCCCGAGATAATTTTTTGCCCTTTTTTGCGATTTCGATTCGGCGCTTCAAAACTTTTATATCCCTCGACTTCTCTCTTCCGACTGAATTTAGTCAAATGAACTTGATGGACAGTGACGAATAGTCAATGCTATCACGTTAGTCGAAAAGGTGCGGAATTCGTGCGTGACGAAGTGCGTTACAGTGTACAAATTTCGACCCCAACAGCTATAGCTATAGCCTTGGGTATATCAACTTTGTGTTAGGTAGAGATTATATATTTTTTTAAATAAAAAGTATTGGACATGATACATTTTTCGTTCGCGACGTGTGATCAAAGATAATTCAAGTTATAATTTGAAAGCGGCCGGTAAGAGACGTGCGGAATAATGTAAGTCGCAGAGTAGCGCTCAGTCAAGACAAGATAGAGAGAGAAAAGAAAAAACGTCGTACGGATGCGACAATAATTTTTTTTTTTTTTTTTTTTTTTGGATACTTGAATAGTATAGAGCATTTTAATAGAGAACAGTAGCCAGCACTTTTTATTTTACAGATGTTGTACAGCAGCAGGAGTAACGTGCTTTCGACTCTCCGAATTGCGGATAGAAGAACTAAACTTTTGAAATTAATTCCATTCAGTGGTTTGGATGTTGAGCTTTCTGCCTGTTAGGAGGCAACGAGCTGAAATCAGGATCCTATTCATTGACGGCTTTCGTGAAAAGGTAGTCGAGGTGCACTACGGCCCCATTTGCAGCGTTCGGTTCGCAAAAAACCGTTCGGACTTGCCGCACTGTAAATTCACACGAAATACGCTATATACTGCGGAACAGAATTACCGGAAATCATAGGCCTCCGCGAGATATTGCCTTGAAACGCTACAAGACAATTAAGATATTGCACTAGCTAAACGATATTCATTTCAACAAGATTCAGTATCTGCACGGAAAAAAAGGCTTGGTTGGAACTACCAAGTGCTATGGTTATATATGCGCCAGACAATTAATTGGTTAGACCAACCAAGTAATTTGTTAGGTGACCAATTTCTTGGTTGGTCTAACCAAGTCACTTGGTTAGCTTACCAAGTCACTTGGTTAGTCTAACCAAGACATTGGTAGCTTAACCAAGAAATTGGTCGGTCTAACCAATTAATTGTCTGGCGTATATATATCCATAGCACTTGGTTGTTTCAACCAAGCTTTTCTTTCCGTGTGGAAGATTTATTCGCACAACAGAGAATTGATAAATAATAACGCGGCTATTTTCGCTTCGTGATTTTACATAGCAATAAGAAAAACAAAGAAATTAATTCTTGATGTTGCTTAGAGAGAAAAAGTGAAGGTCGTTGCCTGCAAAGAAATAAATTACGACGCCCGACTATTACTTTCAGGTGAAACTAATGATGGTCGAAGTTTCGCACGTACCGAGCATCACTTTCTCCACCTGAAAGGAAAGAGGAAAAATTCGAAGGGATAACAAACGGTAGCCAAACTCGTGAAATCTATTCACATTCGAATTCGAGCAGTGTTAAGGAGATACAGAAAGCTAATACGGAAAGTATTAAGAGCGGTAGATAAATTACCAGGGTTAAAAGTAAATACATGCAATGGGGATATAATTAAAACCCGCATGAAAATTATGAGCCCAGGATGGAAAATAGAATTTTATCACATTCTCCATTTTGTTATCGATCCTGGATTTCCCAGAATCTACAGTCCAGACTCCAGCCTGGATTCTATCTTGGACTATCCAGATTCCAGCCTGGATTTCATTCTCGACAGTCCAGATTCCAGTCTAGATTTCATCCTGGACAGTCTAAATTCCAGCCTGGATTCCATCCCAGATAGTCCAGATTCCAGCCTGGTTTCCATCTTGGACTGTCCAGACTCCAGTCTGGATTCCATCCTGGACTGTCCAGATTCCAGTCTGGATTCCATCCTAGACTGTCCAGATTCCAGCCTGGATTCCATCCTGGACGCTCCATCTTTTCTACTCGGGTAATGTGCCCATCAATTTAATAATACCATTCTACATGATAAGTGGGCAAATTTTTATGACGAAATTAAGGAGCTGCGTAATAGAGGAGGCCGTAAGGTACAAAATAAGATACTTAATCAATCTGTTGAAAATAGCTACTCGTAATAAGCCATGAAGAATCTGACAAGTTTCCGACAAAACGTGCTGTATCACAAGGCTCGCTTTTAGGACTGTTTTTATTCATTTTATGTAGCACAAATGACACGATAAAACTTTTACTTTCCTTCTTTTCCCTCTCATATCGAGTGCGGGACGACAAATCAGCCTTACATACCTAACGGCACTAGCTTAAGGGGAACATAATTACTCTACTCTTTAATTATTCGCGAGACCGTTAAAGTCCGAATTTCAAGAAGCGGGCGAGGAAGAATAACCAGGAGAAAGAATCCAATGGGCTTTCCTGTCTCTCGTTGCATTCGCTTAGAGTTCCGTGTAGAAGATATACTTTTGCTCTGAAAGTGGTCGGTATTCTCCGCCTCCGCCCACATCCCGGAACGAAATCTCGGTAATGGAGATCTTACGGGGTCCTTTGCTTGCCGTTATCCTGCAGCCTCTCTTATCCCTCCCCTCGAGCAACTCCTCAACGAAGACTTGTCTCATTCCTTTCTGTCGTCCTTGCTTCGTGTATACCAAGTTTCAACTCTTCGCTCTGTCTTGCCACTTGACACACCATTTTGACCATTTAACGATACATGTAAATTTTTAAAAATTATTTTATCCATTTGTACGATGATGTGATCTTTTGAAATTCATTTTGACCATTTGAAGAATCATGTGAATTTTTCGAAAATAATGTTGACCATTTGAAAAACTATGTGAACTTTTTAAACTAAAACTAATAACATTTTGAAATAATTTTGACCATTTGAAGAATCATTTGAAGTTTCGAAAATGATACTGAGCATTTGAAAAATCATGTGAATATTTGAAATTCATTTTGACCATTTGAAAAATCATGTGAATTTTTGAAAATAATGTTGACCATTTGAAGAATCATGTGAACTTTTGAAATTTATTTGGACCGTTTGTAAAATCGTGTTAACATTTTGATGTTTATTTGGACCATTTGAAAAATCGTGTTAACATTTTGCAATAATTTTGACCATTTGAAGAATCACGTGAAGTTTCAAAAATGATATTGACCATTTGAAAAATCATGTGAATTTTTTAAAATAATTTTGACCATTTGAAGAATCATGTGAACTTTTGAAATTTATTTGAACCGTTTGAACAATCGTGTTAACATTTTGATGTTTATTTGGACCATTTGAAAAATCGTGTTAACATTTTGAAATAATTTTGACCATTTGAAGAATCATGTGAAGTTTCAAAAATGATATTGACCATTTGAAAAATCATGTGAACATTTGAAAATATTTTTCACCCTTGACGAATTCACATTTTGCTCTGAAAATGGTCGGTATTCCTCGCTCACTCCCGGAACGAAATCTCGGTAATGGAGATCTTACGGGGTCCTTTGCTTGCCGCTATCCTTGCAGCCTCCCTCATCCCTCCCCTCGGGCATCTCCTCAACGAAGACTTGTCTCATTTCTTTCTTTCATCCTTGCTTCGTGTATACCAAGTTTCCAACTCTTCGCTCTGTCTTTCTCAAGCCCTCGAGCGCTTGGACGTAACTAGTAATTAAATAAGTCAGGGCTATAATGTCTCTCATTGCCACGATGTTTGTTTGTGTCTGGCACTGGCCTGGTTCGTTCCAACCTCAACAAAGACTACGATAAAAAACGACAAGAATGAAATAAAAGCAAGTGAAAAACAGGCTGGGAATTACTGCTAGGGCATTATAATTATGCTGCAGTCAACTTCTCATATTCCCTCTATACAGACAGTGTAACATGCAAAGCCCTATACATCATCTATCGACGAGTATCACGATCCATCTCAGCTCTTCGGGCTACGACTCTTCCCCTTAAATTAATGTTAATTTGGGGTCCCGAGCGAAAATTTAGTCTCGAGGGTTATTCGAATAATGAAGAAGATAGAAGGAACAATGTATAAATACTCGCTATGGTGGGTAAAAGGGATTGAGGCTCCGTCGGCTCTATATCGTGGTCGGGTATGTTTATGGTGTTCACGCGAGGCGAACATGAGTTTTTTAATCGATCCCTTCGGCAAGATTATTTCCGATTCAGCGCGTGAGGAATTTTTAAGCAAGCCTTCGGGGAATCAACCACCGCGTGTATGGTCCGAACTTTATAATATTTAATTGAACGTCCCGAATTTTGGCTTGATTTATCCCATGATCCTTCGTCTCTCCTTAAACTCACAAATATTTTACGACTACTAAAAATTCGATTTTCTTATGTTTCAGGTAAGTCAAGGGAATAATTGAAGAAACTTCGCCACTGAATCCGACATCTCTTTATGGGCACGTATGTTATAGCCATACACATATGTATATAATGTGCATATACGTATCTGCAGTATAAACATAGTGATACATAAGTTATACCGCAAACTTCAAGACTTCCGATCCATTCACGAAGTTTACGACCTATTATTACACACGCCACCAACATTCAGTCTACTTTATTGTTAGGCAAATATATTATTATTATACGAGCCGTTGAAAAGTGACGAGACGTGAAATTGGTGAGCATTGAGGAGGATAAAAAAGCGTGGCATAAATTCTCTCCCCTCCGTTGTCTCACGGACAAGTTAGGATGTAGAGATGGTACAAAAGAATTAAGACAAAAAAACCCGATCGATTATAGTCTTGTAAGCGAGTTTGTCTAAAAGTTGGATCAAGCGGGTAAGAGTTGTGCGACAAGTTCTTCTTTTCTTGCTTAAATCCAGTCCTCATTTCACGGCTACCTTAGTCCGGAGACCGAGCGTGACACTCGGAATTTCTTCGACATTCTTGCCTTTTTTCTTACCCTCACAATTTTGCACACACATAAACGATACTTTGGGAAACAAACCTGAAAAGTCCGTCATTGGGCGAGCTTCATTCTATTTGCGGATAGGCAACCTAAGAAATCTCCAGAAAAGTAAATTTTCTGGATCTACCGTAAACCATACTTTATGTCTATTATCACTTTCTCCTAAATTAGTTCAACATTAAACAAGACTTCATTAAAACACAATAAATGCATCGCTCGACGGACAGAATTTTAACCTTTGTTCCAAATAGCAAAATCAATCAGCATTTGACACATCATTTTGACCATTTGAAGAATTATATGAATTTTTTAAATTCATTTCCACGTCCCCCTTTCCCTTTGAAAAATCATGTGAACTTTTTAAATTATTTTGACCATTTGAAGAATTATGTAAATTTTTTAAATTCATTTTGACCATTTGAAAAATCATGTAAAGTTTTAAAAATCATGTTGACCATTTGAAGAATCAAGTGACGTTTTGAAGATTATTTTGACCATTTGAAGAATCAAGTGAAGTTTTAAAAATCATTATGAGCATTTGAAAAATTATGTGAACTTTTAAAAATAATTTGCACCTTCCACGAATAATGTAAACTTTTGAAAATCATGTTCACTATTTGAAGAATCATGATATTTCCTGTCTCCAAATCGAATTTTCATATTTCAGTATTCAATCAGTACTTCGTGATAGCGCATGGAATACGTCGCTTGGCAAACAGAAACTTTTCAATTGTTCCACATAGCAAAATCGATCGGCACTGATTTTGAATCTGTGTACAGCCTCAATGCTTTGAGGCGATAAGGAACGCTTATACTCACTTGTCGCCTGACTTTGAAAAGGGAGAGAAAAGAGCTTGGAGGCAGATAGTCGCTGCTTCATGTGTACGCGAGAAAAGCTTGCCTCGAGTTTTATCCACATATGTTCTGCGCCCTCAAACCTTTGTCGGCGAACGGTATGTACTACAAATGCGAATCGTTTCCCGCAAGCGACAAGCGCCATTGCCACAGAAAAAAATTCATTAAAGTCCAATCTGCGACTTTTCGCCGTATTTCACCCTACAACACTACATCCAACTCTCCATTCCACTTCCTACGTCCCAATATAGGCAACGAGAGAAATCTCATTTTCGATTTTCTCATCACCCGCTAAAGTGGAATAGAAAGTTAGCATAGAGTCCAGACCGCGAATGGGATGGACATGCATAGAGAATGAACGTTTAAATATCGACCTCACTTCCCTCGCTCTGATGATTAATTCACATTATAGTCCTTGTCAATCGATGAATCAAATTTGAATGTAATCAATAAAATCATCCATTACAAAAATCTCTTAACCGGACGAATAAAAAAAAATCTTTAATTTAACCATTCTACTAGTGTAACAACTGCAATTTAAATAAACCACTCATACTTTGATTGACAATTTGCCTCGTAATTTTTCTAATTAACGAATGAAAATTTTTGTGGATCATAATTTTTTCGTTCGCAAATTCCTGATTTTATTTAGTATCTTGACATTGAAATCTCAACAACAACAAAAACTCTTCATTCGAAAAAATGCGCTGCAAAAAAGGAGCAAAATTACTAGTCCGATCTGCCACAGAGCATTCGTGGATGTAAATGGGAAAAAAAAGAGTGTTTTGTTACCGTAGAATATAGTGATATACTCATAAAAGCCCCAACCCCAGGTGTACAATCAAAAGTACTGTTATTGCGGTGGAAGTCCAGATTGCCCGATGCTATGGTATATCCGGTGAGACAGTGATGAATATGAGAAACGAACTGAACGCGGTATCATCCCCAGGTACATCCAAGTTTTTTGGTAAAACCAGCTTTTTCGCGCTCATTATTAATTGCAACACCGGTAACATCGGAATAGCATCAGCGTAACGGGGCACATGAAGTCGAATGAAAATTGTGAGGGTACCGCATGCATCAGAGCTCACAGTCGAGCGGTCATAAAAGTTACAGGAGGCCGGGAAATGCGGTGCTCCAACTCTTTTTCGAGGAGTTATACGCCAGCCTTGGTGCGAGAGTCCGTACATTTTCCTGAACGAGAAATAGGAGGAGTGAGGTCATCGGCGAAGTGGGTTTGGCTGCCGAGAACCTGCAATGGGCATCAGGAGCAACCAGCAGATCGCGCTTGGAAACAGTTTGCCAACTCGTTGAGAGCGAGACTCGAACTCGATAGTGGGTTTTCTCCTACGCTGGATTCGAGACTCTCATGGTTTGTTCGTTCGCTTCGTTTCCCTCACTCGTTTCTAACCATTCGCTCAGTCATCCCTTCGTTGGTACTTTCGACAGCGTATACCAACGAGACGAATGCGCATCTCTGGCTCTCACAATTTTACATCTCGGTCCACGGCTACATGCCCAATTTCAACCCCCTTTGCTTTTTTCGTATACACCTTTTTTTGTCCTGGTTGACCAGAATATATATTTAGGCGTGTACAACGAGTAACGTTAACATTTCACTTTGTTTCGATCGTTACCCGTTATACGGTACCTAAAACGAAAAAATGGAAAACTGTTCTCATTATATTTTATCAGTTTCTATACAGAAACATGATGATCGATTTTAATTAGCGCATAGAGAATTTTTGAAAGGTGGAAAATCATAAAGGAATAACTTTCGTAGTTCCACTTTGTAAACTGAATACTATATACATTTGATTATAAAAATTTGTAATTTAGTCAAATATCAATTCAAAAGAAGACTTGTTGGTCATGTTCCAGAGATTTATAAGTCTTATAACAGAAATTATACCCGTTTATTTAATTTCTTCGGTATTACGAATAGAGTGCTGTGAAAATAATGATACCAATTCTGGATGCAGCTACTATCCATTAGTCGGTTTACAATTTCTCTCCTGTCCGGAAAACCACATTTATTTCATAAACATAATTAATGCGACTCTCCTGCCTAATATAGATGAATATGTTTTCAACGTGTAACGTATACTTTACATGCACCTGAATTAAAGTGAAATATATTCCTAAGAAGTAAAATGACTGGATTAATATTGATGTAAATATGCATCACTTGTACAGTTTGAAATATAAACGGTACTGTAAAATACACGTGAAAACAACTGCATAATAATAAAAGACAAATTAAAAAATTGTTTAGACTATTACACAGTCATTCGCAGAGATTTCTGATGCACTCAAATCCTTTTGTCGGAGTGTCTGTGAGTGTCTATGAGTGTCTGCGAGTCTCTCTGAGGAAAGCCTGTGAGTTTCTTTGAAAAATACATGTGAGTCTCTCTGAGGAAAGCCTGTGAGTCTCCTTGAAGAATACCTGTAAGTCTCTTTGAGGGATATTTGTGAGGCTCTCTGAAGAATGCCTGTGAGTCTTTTTGAGGGATGGCTGTGAGTATCTCGAAGGAATGCATGTGAGTCTCTTTGAGGAATTTCTATGAGTTTTTCTAAAGAATTTCTGTGAGTCTCTTTGAGGAATGCCTGTGAGTCTCTATCAAGAGTGTCTATGAGTCTTTCTGAAGAATGTCCGTGAGTTTCTCTAACCAATGCCTGTGAGACTCTTTGAGAAGTGTCTGTAAGTGTCCGTGAGTCTCTTTGAGGAATACCTGTGACTGTCTTTGAGGACTGCCTATGAGTCTTTCTGAAGTATGCCTGTGAGTCTCTCTGAGGAGTTTCTGTGAGTGTCTTTAAACATCTGTGAGTCTCTTTGAGGAATGCCTGTGAGTCCTTTTAAGGAGTGTCTCTAAGTGTCTGTGAACCTCTTTGAGGAGTGTCTCTGAGTGTCTCCAAGTGTCTGTGAGTTTCTTTGAGGAGTGTTTATGAGTGTCTATAAGTATCCGTGAGCCAATCTTAGGAGTGTCTGTAAATGTCTGTGAGTGTCCGTATGATCGTCCAATCGATTTTTACATTTTGTTCTCTATTACACCTAGATATTTTCACGCATATCTAACATACACCTAAATTAAAGTGGAATATATCCCGAAACAGTAGCATGGCCCGGAATAATATTCACATATTTATACAATGCGCTGTTTGCCATATTGTAGAGCCTCGTATATATCCGCTGGTGTATCTCTCGGCCCTTTCCTGAGAGTCCGGTCGAGCGTCGAACCCGGCAGTGTTCCTAGCATGGCCAACAACAAGGCAATCGCCATAGGATTGTTATACATAGCGCCTCGGTGCACCAGCCAGGGCACCGATCTGGACTCTCCATTCTCCGTATGCACTGGTATGCATCGGGCTCTCCTCCGTCCGGCCGGTCAGTGTAACGGCTTGCAAGATCTCCCTGTGTTGCTGTCTCTACTCGCAATGCCGCCACACCAGCCGGGCACAAGTTCGACCAGAGTCCTGTGAGACTCCCTCGTACCTCGACATAGTAAACTGTGAGAGAGAGGACTATCCGAGAGATCCACGAGGCCCTTGTACACCTCCAGGGCGAACTATATCGATGCTGCAGATAAATGGTCGGAGGTATAGACCAGAGCGATGAAGAGGAGGAGGAGAGAGAGATCTACCTGCTCTTGCGGTCTTAGTAGTTTGCTACGAGGCTTACGACAACCTCTCTCGAGACTACATTGTCTACTGTATATAAACACACTGCACAACAGCGAGTAGTAGATAGGAGTGAACATAGAGGAAAGATGTCCCATCCTATCGCTGAAGAACAAGTGTAACACATACGTAGCCATATATATATACACCATATGGTCTTCACATCGATATTCTATACAGTTATCAGAAACTCTATTAGGTCTGTTACAGCTCAGAAACAAGCTAAATCATTTAGTTTTCCGTGTACTAGCTCACTGGACAATTTATGGTCTAAATTGAACTTCGACTAGACTATTACGAAACGGTGTTCGTGTTTTTTTAAATGTTTTCTGTCGACGTACGGCATCTATTGGAACGATAACTCATTGTGTACATTTCACTTTGTTCTTAACTTCTTAACTTACATTTGTTCCAAATAACAAAATCGATCAATACTTGATACACCATTTTAACCATTTGAAAAATGATGTGAACTTTTTGAAATTATTTTGACCATTTGAAGATTCATGGAAACTTTTGAAATTCATTTTGTCCATTTGAAAAATGATGTGAACTTTTTGAAATTATTTTGACCATTTGAAGATTCATGGAAACTTTTGAAATTCATTTTGTCCATTTGAAAAATATGTGAACATTTAAAAGCGTTTTTCACCATTTGAAGAATCATGTGGACTTTTGAAAATAATATTGACCATTTGAAAAATCATGTGAACTTCTTAATATAATTTTTACTATTTGAAGTACACCAACGAGACGAATGCGCATCTCTGACTCTCGCGATTTTACATCTCGGTCCACGGCTACATGCCCAATGTAGCCGTGGAATGTAATCAAAATGAATCAAATTCATTTTGACCATTTGAAAAATCACCGTGCAATTTATGGTCTAAATTGAACTTCAACTAGACTACTACGAAATGGCAATACGGTATCCATGTACGATCGGTAATTTTGAATATACAGTGAATTTAAAAAAAAATGATATAAAAAAATCGTCATTCAATTTTGGCCAAACCATAGGTGCTAAAATTCTGAAACAATTGATGGATGTTCGTAATACTCTAAACAACTTTTGATAAAAATTATGAACCATTTTTGCGATCATACTAAATTTGGGTGGCCCACTTGGTATGGAATGATCCATAAATGAATGAGCGAGAAATCTAGTCAGTTTTAATCACCCAGTTTTAGTTTTTCCAGAAAATAGGAAAAAGTCGATCGAGAGATAAAATATTATGATATATTTTATAAAGCCAGTTAAAAAGGTTATATGATCGCAATGAGAGTGAAAACCGCAATTGACCGAAAGTCGTCGCTGAACCAGTATTTTACAATTCGCATATATATATATATATATATATCTACGCTGTGGTGATCACGCGACGATCAACTGAGTAACGAGAGCTTCCAACTATTCTCCGTTTGTACCAGGCTCGTGTCAACTAGCCGTCGCTTCGGTGCGCCTGTGTTTGCCGAACTCCACGTTTGTTCTCTCCATTCGCGGCTTGCACTGGGGTCGCTTTAGTTTTCAAGAGCCTCTTTCTCTCTATTTATTCTCATTTTCGTGTAATAATACCCTGGTTACGGTATTATACCCTTCTTGTCACCACACCACACCTTTTCACCATGGTAAATGGATATTAACCATGTCGCATATGTCCATCACTTAATTTCAACGACGGAAGCATTTTGCCAGGCTTTTCTCCAAGTGTCCCATTCATTTGCACTTGGATACCTACGGTCAATAGCGGAATTATTATCCCTCAAAAAACATCGGCCGTATAAATATTAGAGAGAAGGACATTTACATAAGTAATTGTACGTATCCTTACGAAAAAATTGTGAAATAGGTTGGGAAAACTTAAATGAGTATATTGTTACGTTTTTATTATCAAGTATTTATGAATGAAATTATAGCAAACTGGGAGATCATCGCTTTATGAACTTGGAAAATGAAGAAAATGTTTTTTCAAGAGAAAACTGTCATCTGCTAATATAGAATGATGTACTTTATGTTAAAAAAAACTTCATTACCCTTCAGTCCGCAATGTTGGACATCACAGAGTATTTGTTTTTTTCTTGTCGGTTAGATACCAAAAAGCTAGCAGGTCTTTCAATGAACCCCTTATAATGTCATAAGAATAACAGACTGCAAATTGCAGCACAGTTTGTTCGACAAATTGATGACTACTCAATACATTTAGTTCTTGGAAAACGCTATAGTATCAAAATGTATTAGCACTCATGCAACCTCGAAAGCGAAGTATGGATTACCAACTTACGGTCGGATTCCAATCGGTCATCGGGTCGAATTCGAGACATAAGATGTAACGATTGGCAACTGGATTACAATTGGGATTTCGAACTGGAATTCGATCCGATGTCTGACTGAATTCCGATTATACGATAGGAATTCCAGACATCAAACTGTTGGATTCTAGTCGGAATGTATTAAGGATCTGTAAAGACTTAGAATCAGAGTTGTGATGATCTATTACTTTGGAACTCACTCACAGTTAGCGAATACTTCTTAGGGTATCCCTAACAAATCCCAAAACAGGGAAATATCGCTCGCTGGTCAGAACCGAAACCCAATCCGCGATTCTTTCAGATTCCACATAGGATAGCCCTTTTAGAGAAACCCTAACCTGATCGACAAAAAATTGTCATCCAGTGTGGAACCTGGAAGCTATTTGGGGTCTTGTTGGATTCGAAGCAGGATATCCCTTTTAGGGGAACCCTAACATAATCCAATCGATGAAGACCTATCATCCAGTATGAAACCTGGAAGCCTTTCGGGATCCATTCGGATTTCAAGCTTTCGATAACGCATTTGGAAACACCCGATCATATTCCCTCCAGGATTTAGTTAAAAACTGGGACAGAAAACTCCCCGACAGATTTTCACATAGGATCACCGTGTCTTGGTGAAATTTGGTAACTTTCGCACGCTCTTATACCTCTTTTCGTGTTAGGAGAACGTCAGGCCTTGGTATGGTATGGCAATCCAGGCAATCGACCTTGCTGGTTTTTTTTTCTCGAACGGTCGCGTGCCCCTCTGTGTAGTTATACTTATAGCCCTTTTTCTGCTCTCGAATTGCACGGTTGATTGAATGAAACAGAGAAAAAGAAGAACAAGGAATTTGAGCTTGCGCGCAGGTCGACGTCAGGTAGTAGACAGGGCGTCTCGACGAAGCCGTTGCCGCGCTCGCATTCGCTTTATTAAGTATGCACCGAAGAAAAGGGTGAGGCAGGAACGAGGAGCTATCGAGCAAACAGGTACACCAGTACGGAGAACCTAGTCGGCGGATCAGTGCAGCCAATTCACCTAGACGAGCCGAGGGCTGTAGGGAAAAGTGTATACACAGTATAGAATATAGACTAGGGTGCTCAAGATTCTCGAGTATAGAAACGAAGACGAAGAGGAAGAAGAAGAGAAAGAAGAAGAAGAAACTCTCGTGATCCGCACAGCGTTATTAACGTCCAACGCTAGAGGCGAGCCCGATCACATCGCGTTCGTGATAAATCGCTTCGGTGGCTTTTCGCAATCCTCTGCCTCTTCCTCTATTCGCCTATGTTCATCGGCATCTTCCAGCCGCCATTCTGTCTTGTACGTTTCATTACAAGTTTTCTTCAGTGTCGTTACTGTTGAAGCCAAAGTGCGCGCCGTTTCTAACAGAGCTTTGCGTTCCTGTAATCACTCTTTCTTCAGCTATCTATCTTTGGTTCCCACTTCACCGGTAATATTTATTGTAGTCGATGTTGAAGTCACGGAGCCTACCAGAGTGAAGATGCAGGCAATCGCCAATGCGCTTGTAACTATCTGCGGCACGCGGCAAATTCAATTCTCGTGATTCATACATTGCGAGCGAAATAATTGAATTTATCGAATATGTTAATTAATTATTGGTTCAAGCTGATTGAAAAGGTATTCAGATTAGACATGAATTGTTCAATTTAGTTCATCTTTCATTCCTAGATGATTTTCATTCAATCAACAGTATTTTCTCATCAGTGTAAATGATCCAAGTATCGCGAAGCAATACCGAGACTTTTTGATCGGCGGATCTTAAATGCAATCCTAAAGGTAATTTATGTTAAAAATTCGTCCGCTTTGGTGATATATAGCGGAAATAATCCTAATGTGTGGTTACGTATTGCAAAGAATGGTAAAATAAGGGTTTGTCAATGTAATAAAGCCTCCATCATGAATGGTAAATAACTCAAGTATGATACTAACATTGGAGATTCCAACTGACAATCCTTCTAGAGAGAACAAATACAATCCCTGACACAATCTATCGTCGCATACGCAAAGGGAAGCAGAGAATTCCGCACAATCTGGAATTTTTTGCCGCTTGTATTACACACGCCTTGTGTATTGCCATCGTGTTTCCACGTTTGTGAAAGCCGGAGAAAGATCGACGGATCTTAAATGCGTCAAAATTATCGGCCAAACGTGTCGTCCAGATCTTGCGTAAGTGTGGGTCTATCCAAAGGCAATTTATATTAATGATTGGTCCTCTTTGGTGATATATAGCGGAAGGGCTGTAAAAGTGTAGTTACGTATTGCAAAGTATGGTAAAATAAGGATTTTTCAATATAATCGTGACGCATGTCGTGTGTTCCAAAACGCAAAAGTCATGATCCTTTGATCATATAGCCGTAAGCAAACGACCGAAGTCATGACGACGTTTATAGAGTAGCCAATTTTAAGACGGAGAGAAAACGACCTCCATCATTAAATAACTCAAGTATAATACTAACATTGGAGATTCCCACTGATAATCCTACTACAGCAAACAAATACAATCGCTCCCAATGCAATCGCAATATATCGTCGCAAAGGGAAGCAGAGACGAACAGCAGCAAACATACGAACACTGCAAGAAAATACAGCGCAAGGACGTTCAATGAAAAATACAACTCCGCACATTCTGGAATTTTTTGCCGCTTGTATTACACGCGCCTTGTGCATTGCCATGGTGTTTCCACGTTTGTGAAAGCCCGAGAAAGAGAAGGCCTTGCAGAAGCCAAGATTGAACAGTGTATGCGTCGGACTCTCGTGGTAAACAATGAGCGTTGACGCTTTGAATCGGGTCCACGTGAGTAGCTGCCGCGGAACGCTCTGTACTCTTGCTCAGATCGTTCCGTATTAACGTTCTTCGTCTTCTTCTTCTTCCGCTGCTACTGCTGCTGCTAACTTCTTGGCGACGTGTCGCAAGCAACTCCAACGATCGAATGACGCGATTCCCAGACTCTCCACTCTTTCTCATCCAGTCTCAAGTACTGTAACCTACTAGCCTGTCGTCTGTTCTACGACTGCGACGGCGGCGAGTTCCAATGTCGGTCGACTAAGAGGCTCTCGCCACAAACAGAAACGAGAAACCGAAAGAAATAAATGGGAGTAGCGACTGGTAGAGGGGTGTTCATTCCACCGCGTACATACTATCTATGGCGTGCCGTCTTACCGAGGTATTAAACATGCACAAAGACTAGTCGTCCTTGTGATTATCCTGATGATCGTATTTTATTTATTTTTTTAACTTTTTAATTAACTTCGGTAGAATACATTTGTAAAATCTTCTAGTCGTGGCTTCGCCGTCATTGTGTCATTCCTTTTATGTCATCACAGCCCAAAGCTTCATAAAACACAAAAGATGATGAGGATTGGGAGAGAAATATTCATTACTTTGGCTTCCTCATAGAGG
The DNA here is from genome assembly GCA_963970395.1 of Ephialtes manifestator. Taxonomy (NCBI): domain Eukaryota; kingdom Metazoa; phylum Arthropoda; class Insecta; order Hymenoptera; family Ichneumonidae; genus Ephialtes; species Ephialtes manifestator. The sequence goes on along the minus strand of OZ019974.1, from coordinate 34,156,990 downwards.
AAGTTTTGGGAATAATTGTAATTTTCTAATTTCCTCTTTACAACTTTTTTAATTTTAGCAAATTTTTGTATGACGAAGCAATGTGCTTCTACTTTGCAATTTATTTTTATGGGCAATTCAAATTTCATAATAACGTTTATTTAATAAATGCTATGAAATCTGTATCTGTGGATCGTTTTTGAAAGAAATTAGTTTTAACGGAAACATAAACTAAATTAGCTGAAGGACTCCGGTCGATAGCTCGTTGGCAATTTATGTTAAGTTGTGGGAATTATAATTTATTTATAATAAATAAATTATAATTCCATTCATATTTATTATTCAAATATTGTCAATAAATTGCAATTACCACTACTACTAAAATAAATTCACTAAGAGAAAATGGCATATAATCAAACTGCCTAAACTGAACCCTGTCTTAAACCATATTTGATTTTAACTCTCATACCTCGATCTTTTTCTACACAAGGCAATTTATTTATCTAACGGATATTTGACACTGCACTCTTCTTAAAGGATCACGAAACGCGGTTTCTCATGAGAACGACTTGTCACGTGGCACCCGACAACTTCAATTTTAGGCCATATGGGTGGCTTACTCTGCTTCGAGGGAACGAACTACTGACTCAGTATTCTGTACTCGTAATCAAAGAGCAGTCGCTGTTATACACGACAAGTAGGACAGAAGGAAGAATATGAGAAAAGCGAAAAGGAAGAAACGTGAGCAGAGTCCGGCTTACGAAGAGGCGGACAGAGAAGAGACGAAAGAACGTGAATGCTGTCGGCGGTAGCACGTAGTATCGGATATTCCACGAGCGAACGCAACGACGACGACGACGACGAGAAGATCGAACAGAGCGACCCGTTGAAATTATTCTTCTCCACGGAATTGATTACCTCTCTTACCAACCTCCTCTATGTTTTCAACCATCTCATCTGTTCCTCGTTCTGAATCTACATCGTGAGTGCTCAATCGTGAATGAGCAACCGATGTGCCGATAAATAATCGATAGGAGGAATAATAAAGACCAGATTTTCGCTCTGTCGTCGAGAATCGATAAAGACATTCATCCACATATGGAAAAGTGTTATATATCTATATTCCTTGGTGTATGGCGATATCCATTCATTTCGTTAACAGAATCAGACACCCGTGTCATCGTTATTAGACAAATAACGAGACGTCGCAATGTCCATAGAGAAAATAGAAGTGTATTTGCGGGAAAACAAAGGTTTCATGAGCGTTTCGCTTGGACAAGTGTTCTCCTGGCAGCCACCCAAATCTATCTCGGACAAAATCCGCTGAATACACGACCATATCTCCTAGAGTTGACATTTCGAGCCTCTGTTTGTCCTACGTGAATCTCAAAACCTTTGCGCATGCGAATGATGACGTTCATTTCACCTTCTGTATAACCTAACCTACAATGACGTCACTGAGAGTGTTAACTATTGTTTCGTTTTCTTCGTCACTGGGTTTTTGATGCCGACATATGATTCGTGGCCGTCTTACGATGTACATAACCTTTCTGTAACCATTTAACGATACATTCCTTATTGAGTGATTCACGAAGATTGATGATTCTCAATTGAAGTCAAGCAGACTTGCCGTAATATTCAGCCTCAGTTGAAATTTGGAAAATTGATTGAATTGATCCTGGATGGAGTGACATAGCTCATGATTATTGGTTTAATGGCTTATCAATGAACGTAGAAAATTATGAAGTGGTATCTTATGTTCCGACCTCTAATGTAGTTCTGAAAATTAGAACGAGGTTTTAAACAACTCGTTAAATCTGCGGAACTGGGAATCTTAGCCGTTTTAAGTCAAGAGCGGGTCACGTTGAATATGTGGATTGTGTGATGACTGCTGATGTCTAAGTGGTCATCGCATCACGTATAGTCTCCAACGTTACTTGACTTCGGTAAGTATTCGAACGGTACACGACCTCACGAGCACAATATGAATGTCAAAATAATAACAGTAAGTACATAATGTTTTATAGATGATATCACCAATTATAAACTTCAATTAAGGTAAATTATTCTTGTCTAAATGTTGATACTGCACAACCAACTTGTTTCGTCGCGGAAAAATATCGTAGCTTGTAAACGCCATTTGTATATTCAATATCCAGCACCATATTAAAAATCAAGGAGTAATGCCGTTCGTGGCAAACATCGAGACATCTGCGGACCAGATGCGAAACTTGAAATATCACCTAATCCTCAGTAATTCACATGGAAAATGCACGTACGGATTAACTTGAAAGAAGCAAACACATTTTTTAGTGTTTCATAATAGTCGCCATCAGCTAGCGAAGGATTAACCGCACGGAGAGAAATTTCTGTGTTGTGACAACATAAAACGAGGACAACAAAAATCGTTACGTTAGGCTGGCAAATCTTTTGTTCGGCTGACAAATCAGTTTTGCTATAATGACAAATCTTTTGTTCGGCTGACAAATCAGTTTTGCTATACTGACAAATCTTTTGTTCGGCTGTCAAATCAGTTTTGCTATACTGACAAATCTTTTGTTCGGCTGTCAAATCAGTTTTGCTATACTGACAAATCTTTTGTTCGGCTGACTAATTTCTTTGCTGGCCTGACCAATCTTTTTCTTAGCCTAACAAAACGATTTTTGTTGTCACCGTTTTATGTTGTCACGACACAGAAATTTTTTTCCGTGCGGTCGCGGACCGTACGCATCGGCACCCCAAGACAGCAATAATTGAGGACCCATGGGTCACGGGAAATCCCATGGATACCTGATGGTTCGACGTTGTTGAGGCGTCGACACATCCCCATATCTTAAATAAAAGCCAATCAGCGTGAAAAAAATTGACACCAGCGACGTTACCTCCCACTCCAAACTTATAATATATGTCGGGACTTTTTTGAAAAGTCAGTCATCTTCAGCTTCTCAGGCAGAACGGATACTCCGAGAGTCTGATTTTCAGTTCATAGCTACACAGATTCTTGTCTTGACACTATTAAGTTAACATTTTTCGATTCAACTCTGTATCCAATTCTCATAATAATAACAGTATATGTCTGTATACAATTTTCTTCTGAAGTCAATGAGAGTTTGTTTTGTTATATAAAATAAATACCTGCGTCATTTTAATTAATCACGTGGGAGTTTGCTATCTCACGATTTAACCTAATTTGGGATTCGAACTTACAATCCGCGTTGGCTCCACACGCCATCGGCGAGAGCGAGCACAACCGTTAATTTAGCATATTCAGCATTTTTTAAATCTACATTTGTATTAAGTTCTAATGTGCGATATTCCTTTTTACCATGACAAACGGTGTAGGACATATCACAGTTATTTTAGTTTCAACGTAGGGTCAGGAATTGCAACGTGAGGCTCCCTCGGCTCTTTAGAAAAGAAACGATTTTCTGACGATTTTTAAAGGCATTTTATACTTTTTGTTTTGTAAATGCGCCGGTTTTGACAAAAATCAATATATCAAAAAAATCCTGCGCACTTCTACAGCTATTCTTACGTATAATCGAAAAAACTTTGGTGTCTTATAATAACTCAGAAATTAACGCAAAAATGGTCCGCCCGTTGAACTTTCAGAAATAAAAGTGTCGTCGAAAAAATGCTGCACAGTTACCATTTTGAGATGTATCGCTTTGTAAAAATAATTTTGTACAGTCAATTAGGTGTGTAATGAAAACCCTATTTTGTAATTCCGATTTATTTCATGGTTTCGGTGAAAAAAAAATCACGAAAACATCTTTTTTTTTTTTGCATCTTAAGTGGCCTAACGCCTTAAATTCCAATGTGCGATATTCCTTTTTGCCGTGACAAACGCTGTGGGACATATCACAGTCACTTTAGGTTCAAACGTAGGGTCAGGAATTCCAACGCGAGCCTATCCTCAGGCTCTTCATCCCGTAATACGACCATACTACTTCCACCATGGTATAAGCCTCTCTAAATTTCTCCGTATCGCGATAGGTGCCCTCTGGAAGCCTGTTAGAACGCCAAATTCCCAAATATCAGGTAAACCGATATCCTCCTATCTCCGCTATGCTCAAACACACGACGCCGAAATTTTTCGATGAAATTGGTCAACCTTCAACATGGTTGTGCCCATGACACAACCATGACTGGTATAGGTACCGAATCACCTTCATCGAAAACAACTGTCACCCACACACACATACACACATATGTATACAAACAGTCCTACATGCATGTACATGAGGCGATGCATACTGGAAATACATACCCGTAAGGGAAAGAGAGAACGAACGAACGACGGAGCTGGCAAAGCCGGATTACTGTTAGCAGCTCGACGACCACTGCTCTCAGCCGTTCGCACTTTGCATCCCGTGTGTTTATGGTATCCGGTGCGTTTGCTACTCCTGCTTCTCTTCTCGTACTACTGGCGATCACGTCATGTAGTGTAGTCCTCCACACGTTTGGGTCATTCCATATCAAGTGGGCCACAAAAATGTAGCATGTTTCCAAAAGTATTCATAATTTTTCCAAAGGTTGCCTAGAGTGTCACCAACACCCATAAATTATTTCAGAATTTTAGCACCTACAGTTTGCCCAAAATTTAATAACGATCTTTTTGTATGAAATTTTTTTTCAATTCACTGTACATTCAAAATTACCGATCGTACAAAAAATTTATTCCTGTACAAAATTTAAGTTTATAATCAAATAATTTCCACAGATGCAAAAATTATTTCCGCCATTTTATCACAAAATAAATTAATAATATTTATTTTCCGTTGAGACAAACTAGTCGCGATTTTTTTTTCAAAATTTGATAGAATTCCCATTATTATGCTTTTTATCACAAAATAAATTAATAATATTTATTTTCCGTTGAGACAAACTATTCGTGATTTTTTTATTCAAAATTTGATAGAATTTCCATTATTATGCTTACAAAGTACAGAAAAATTAGCGGTATGGCAAATGAATGTCCTACTTGGTATGGAATGACCTATATATGTGTGTCCAGGTATATGCGCCTGTATAAGGACAGATTCAACGCCCAAGTGGAAGAGAAAGAGAGATGTGAGAGAAAAGGGAGAAAAGAGTGAGACGAGAGAAAAAAAAGAAAATGCCTCGCATCATACCGGAAGGTGGCGTAAAACGGGGCGTTTTTAACGGTGCCCTTGTCGAGGGTGTAAGCTGTCTCGAGGCCTGTTCGTTTCCTCGTTTCTCTGTCGGCGCATATGGATATATCTCTTTCTGATTTCTCGTTCTAACTCCGTTTCGTTAGTTCTCTCCTTTTCTACCTCACATGAGTTGGATATATCTCTTCTCTTCACCGAGCAACGACCACTGCCGGCGCTCATTACCCTCGCGAATACTCGCTCGTCCGTGTGTTTCCTGCGAGCTCCTGAGCTAATTGCCGCGAGCACTGCGAGCGGAATACACAGTCGCCCCGTTACTCGTTCGTGTATATACGCGGATTATGAGAGCAACGAGGCCGGGACTCACAGTTGCCGCCCTGTACTCTGTATTGCATGCGAGGGCCTCACTCGTCTGACCCCCTCCCCCCTCCCCCACCGCGTCCCCCTCACTCGCTCACTGTTACTATCGCACGGTGATACCGTTAATTTCGTCTTGCGTGCTGCTTCCGGCGCCGTTCTCCAACGCCATCCTGGATTTTGCCTGGATTTTCATCCTGCAATATTCTCGCAAATTTCATAAAGTTTCGGGGATTTCACAGTAAGGAATAAGTTAACGGTAAGAACTTAATGGGGAAAAATGGAAATTGAAAAAAGTTTTGGCTTTAAGCTTTTTTTCTTTGGATCCCTGGAAAAAGTCGTATTAACGACGGAATAATAAATATCTCCATCTTGGACATTTCTTTTCGTCTTGCGTGCAGCTTCCGGCGCTATTCTCCAACGCTCTGAATTATGCCTGGATTTTCATCCTCCGATATTCTCTCAAATTTCATAAAGTTTCGGGGATTTCACAGTAAGGAATAAGTTAACGGTAAGAACTTAATGGGAATAATGGAAATTGAAGAAAATTTTGGCTTTATGCTTTTTTCTTTGGATCCCTGGAAAAAGTCGTAGCAACGATGGGATCATCGTTGGTATTAGATGGGAATAATAAATATCTCCATCTTGGAATTTTTTTTTGTCTTGCGTGCAGCTTCCGGTGCCGTTCTCCAACGCTCTGAATTATGCCTGGATTTTCATCCTACGATATTCTCCCAAATTTCATAAAGTTTCGGGGATTTCGCAGTAAGGAATAAGTTAACGGTAAGAACTTAAAGGGAAAAATGGAATTTGAAGAAAGTTTTAGCTTTATGCTTTTTTCTTTGGATCCCTGGAAAAGTCGTAGCAACGATGGGATCATCGTTGGTATTAGATGGGAATAATAAATATTTCCATCTTGGAATTTTTTTTTCTTGCGTGCAGCTTCTCCTGCGCCGTTCTCCAACGCTCTGAATTATGCCTGGATTTTCATCCTCCGATATTCTCTCAAATTTCATAAAGTTTCGGGGATTTCACAGTAAGGAATAAGTTAACGGTAAGAACTTAATGGGAATAATGGAAATTGAAGAAAGTTTTGGCTTTATGCTTTTTTCTTTGGATCCCTGAAAAAAGTCGTAGCAACGATGGGATCATCGTTGGTATTAGATGGGAATAATAAATATCTCCATCTTGGAATTTTTTTTTTGTCTTGCGTGCAGCTTCCAGCGCCGTTCTCCAACGCTCTGAATTATGCCTGGATTTTCATCCTACGATATTCTCTCAAATTTCATAAAGTTTCGGGGATTTCGCAGTAAGGAATAAGTTAACGGTAAGAACTTAATGGGAAAAATGGAATTTGAAGAAAGTTTTAGCTTTATGCTTTTTTCTTTGGATCCCTGGAAAAAGTCGTAGCAACGATGGGATCATCGTTGGTATTAGATGGGAATAATAAATATTTCCATCTTGGAATTTTTTTTTTCTTGCGCGCAGCTTCTCCTGCGCCGTTCTCCAACGCTCTGAATTATGCCTGAATTTTCATCCTACGATATTCTCTCAAATTTCATAAAGTTTCGAGGTTTCACAGTAAAGAATAAGTTAACGGTAAAAACTTAATGCGAATAATGGAAGCTAGAGATAGTTTTGACTTCATAATTTTTTTCCTTGGATCCTTGGAAAAAGTCGAAAGGACATACTAATTTTATGAAACATTTTCTTCTTAGTGTACAGGTCCTTCAACAATGTGCAGCCTTCGCCTCTGGTCTGAGCCCTCTACAGTTTATAACTTATCGTATTTATTTTTTACTGCACCTCATCTGTTCATGTTTATGTCGGCGTGTTTGTGGAGTGGAGAGTTTTCCGATGACCAGATTCACCGGTCAGTTCGTTGTTGTCTTGAGTTTATGTTAGTATTTTCCTTGTTGTTCACTTTTGTTGTTATGTACCTCATAATTTCGGACCACTTTTAATTTATTTCTTGATTTTAACTGGTAGACTGGAGAGTCCGATCGTTTTCTCGCTAACTCATAATGATATCATCATAGGTGAGATACCAATACTTTTTCTTCACAATACCGAATGTGTTTCTCAAATTTAGTAAAGTTTCGGTGTTTCACAGTAACGAAGAAGTTAACGTTAAGAATTTAATTTGAAATATTGAAATTGGAGAAAGATTTGAGTTTACGTTTATTTGTTTGGATTCTAGAAAAAAGTTAAAAGGCGCATGCTAATTTTATAAAACTTTTTTGTTCACGATGTTGAACGTGTTCCTTTTTGGCAATCATAGTATTAACGATGATCCCATCTTAGAAACATTTATTTTCCTTCATTCCCATGGTTTTCTTAACATGATGAGCCTAATGCGTTATTCATTGTTGAAAACGATGCAAATGGAAACGTCAGATTGTAACGAAGCCGTTTATAATGCAGAGGACATGCAATTTCACGTCGCTCGCGGGTACAGTGACTTTGCAACGAGCACTCGCAGACCCTAGTCAGCAAAGGAAGCGTTGACAGTGTCTTGTCTTATAAGATGAACGATTGCATCAGCGTTTATGGCTTCCATAATGATTCTAACGCAACTAGGATACAAAAAGAAATCCAGGATTCATCATCTGTAATTTGTAAACTTACCTATCGTCGACTTTTTCCCAATTAGTAGGAAAAGTTGACTAAAGTTTATGCGTTCACCATACGAAAAAAAAAAGTTTGCGGGCTCCCAAAAACAAGCGATGTCAACTTAATCTTACGTCCAATTCCTACAATTTCATGTGAGATTGAAACAATAACTCTAAAACAGACAAAATAAGATTTTATTGTGTCAATCTTAAATGTGATTGTAACAACAAGAATTAGAGTTAATTTAAGAACAATTATTTTTTACAGCGAATCGTTTTTGATTCAATGACATTTTTTTTAGTGCATCAGTTCCCATAGAAATCATCCATTAATCTCGGATGATGCCAGTGGGTTGACTTCATGTTTCGATAACCTTTGATCAACCGTTGTCTATTTTGTTTTTCAAAACGGAATTCCTGAAGGCAAAGGGTATTATAATATTGCATGGAGTTACACGCTAGACCGGATTGCAATGATTCAACCGATGGACTTTCGTGGTTTGCGCCACGATCGGTGAGCCAATTCTATTGCTGAAAGATTTCACTGGCTACAGCTCGATGCGCGGAACAAACTAATAATCCTTGTGGAATAAGCGCCGGGGGCAACCGTGTAATCAAGGCAAATCGAGCGATATCCGACGAAGCATACCTACCAACATCATCGGAGCTCTTCATGTTGCGCCTGGATACAGAGCGTAGACATCGACTTGTAAGATCTTTCTCTCTGTTGGTTGCGAAACATACAAGAATGAATCGCGTCGGGGAATCAGTCACGTACACAGTGCGCGAGGACCTCGGCCTTCGGATCACCGTTAAGCCCTTGATCGCGATTTGACCCCGACGAGAACCAAGCGGCCAAGCTAATGCATCCCCCACGCTGCGATTATTTTCTATAGTGTAACGTTCGAACGATTACCAAAGTACGGTTTGCCGTGGAGATTCAGAGTAGCTTTACAGAGTTGATCGATTTCCCATTCTACACAATATGACGATTCCTTACTGGCCGTATCATTTCATCTATACCATATATTACTGGTACAGTGTATAAGAAGTGTTTACTTTGAATTATGTCGGTATAATAATCAAAATTTTGATTCACAGGTGAGTACAATAACACGTGTGTAGTATATCTACGTGTATATATTGTACAGAATTGGAGATGTGTTGAATTAAAGTTGTGTAGAACTGAACATGTGTAGAATTAAACATGTATAGTAGAGAAAATCTGTTGGATTGAACATGTGTGGAATTGCCTAGATATCAAATTGAACGTGTATGGAATTGACCAGGTGTCAAATTCAACATGTGTATAAGAGAATATCTGTAGAATTTACCATGTATGGAATTGTCCATGTGTTGAACTGAACATGTATAACATTGATCATGTATAGCACCGAACATGTGTTTACCCGAACATGTATGGAATTGACCAAGTATCAAATTCAATATGCGTCAACTTAAACATGTATGGAATTGGCCAGGTGTCAAACTCAACATGTATAGCATTGCACATGTGTATAATTCAACATGTGCAGAATTGAACGCGTGAAGGATCGAACATGTGTAGAATTGAGCATGTATAGAATTGAACATATGAGTAATTGAGCACATATAGAATGGAACATGCGTAGAACATATGTAGAATTGAACATGTATACATATACAATAATGAATTGTGTCGGTGGATCAGTCACGTATAGTGCGCGAGGACCAGGTATCAAATTCAACATGTATAGCATTGAACATATGTATAATTGAACACGTGTAGAATTCAACATGTGCAGAATTGAACACGTGTAGAATTGAGCATGTGAATAATTGAGCACGTATAGAATGGAACATGCGTAGAATTGGAACATGCGTAGAACATATGTAGAATTAAATATGTGTAGAATTGAATATGTATACACATACAATAATGAATTGTGTCGGTGAATCAGTCACGTATAGTGCGCGAGGACCTCGGCCTTCGGACCACCGTTAAGCCCTTGATCGCGATTTGACCCCGACGAGAACCAAGCGGCCAAGCTAATGCTTCCCCCTACGCTGCGGTTATTCTCTATGGTGTAACGTTCGAACGATTACCAAAGTACGGTTTGCAGTGCAATACTCGGGCGAGCTTCAGGCTAAGCTTTACTGAGTTGATCGAGGCAACTATCCCGCTGACTCCTGACGCTATGGGCTGCCGTTCCGACGCGCCAGACGCTACTCCTGCATTCGCCTATAGAAACCCGGTACTCTTGGTTGCTTGAAGAAAATGCACGCGTCGGTGGTCGGGTTCTCTCGCGCATTATGCTACTGCTACAACTGCTAACCATACAAAATTTATACGTAGACCTCGAATCGAGTATAAACAGCGCCGAGTTCCTCTCTGCTCTGTATACCTCTGCGCTTAGACCGCGAGTTCCTACTATTTCGCTTTATTTGCTGCTGCGAATCGGCGCCGCCTTGCGAATGGATAGGGGAAAAGGCTATGCTTACGGTGTATATCCAATGGGCCGAGGTGGCTATAGACTTCTCTCATTCCGTCCCGAGAGCCGGAAGTCGGTTTAGATATACAAAAGATGGATTTTCTTTTTTATATTTTATTTTTTTCTTGCGGTGAAACTGACTCGCTTATTTGCTGTAACTCGGAATTTCTGCGGTAGACAGTATCAAGTTTGTAGACCTTCGGATCGGTCACGCACCCTTACAGACTCTTTGAATTATGAAAGTATAACCCATTTCGCAAATCAAATCAAATTCTAGATGATCTTATGATAAGTATGGAATATATGTTGTAATATTTACACATATCGATATTTATTTCAGAAAATATGTGACATAGATTTGATTCATTGATGTCAATATATATACATTTACATGTATATATTACAAATAATATAGGAAAAGTTGGTAACACGATAAAACAACACTTTAGAACTTTCAAGCTGTTGAGTGAAAATCAGGAGCTATATTCTTTACAAATTGTGGTTAATTCTCATTCAGTCGAAACGTAGACTCTACGAAGAGTTATAAATTTTCTGTTGAGAAGCATATACTAAAACAGTCAACTTCACCGAAAACCACTTGTGTAGCACAAGAGGTACGAAGATCTCAGTGCGGAACGGCGCGAGGCACCGCATGAACATACAGCTGTAGTAGAGTTGTGCTCCTGTTGCTGGTTCTATAGATCCTGCTGATGCTGATGCTTGCAAAAGGTTTTACCGCATAGGAAGAATGCGCTTGCGGTTTCGCCGTAATGGTCATAGTGCTGGGAGGGGGGAGATGAGCGCGTGCACACCGCGGTATCCTGGGTACCTGGTAGCTGGTCGGTCGAGTTAATGCACATATAAATATATATATATATATATATATATATATAATAGGGAATCTGCGTGGCAAATTCCGATTTATTCTAATATTTTTTAACAATGTTTTTGTTTTTGTTTTCATAAACTTGACATCAATCAATTATATGGCACTATCAGTTTGCACATTTTCGTGCCGATAAATTATTGATCCTACGCGACATCAAAAGTCGCGGTAACGTCTCGGTGCCAAGTTCTTAAAAGTCAGTGATACTCCCCTTCCCCGCAGAAATTTTGAAAGCTATTTTCTTCTAAACTTCTCGACAGATAGGGCTCAAATTTTGAGAGAATATGCGGAAAAACAGCAGAATTGGGCTAAACTTCTGGCTCCTCAATCGATTCAGTCCTTTTTTGTGAGAATTAAAAAACAAATAGTGTGAGAGAGACAGAGCTATATCCAAAAGAGATAGACCTATAGGCGTTTAACATTAGACGACGAAATTCCAGCCGATGTATCACTGCCACTTAAAAGCCAATCCCGATTTATTCTTACATTTCTTAAAAATGTTTGTTTTTCTTGTTTTCATAAACTTAAAATCAATCAATAATATCGCACTATCAGATTGCGCATTTTCGTGCTGGTAAATTATTAAACCTACGCGACATCAAGAGTCGCGGTAACGTCTCGAGGCCAAGTTCTTAAAAACAATTTTTTAATGAGTCGAAATTGATGAAACTTTTATCGCTATAAGCTTATGCGAAAATTCGAAGTATCAAAGTTTCGATCGATAATTCAAGCAAACTAAGCTCCGTATATAATTTACTTAAAGAATCCAATTGTCTCAGTTTTGGGTAGTTTTTCCAGTTCCTTTGACCTTCCATCAAAGTACAAATTGTCACATCTTAAAATGATTTATGTAAATCGTCCACATTTGCCGAAATCATATTTGTAATTGATCACTTTCGTAGTCATATGCGTGTTAAATGAACTGCGACTCATATTCTATACGAAGTTAAAATGCAATCGCTCCATTCATCAGTCAAAATGCCGAGAATCGCAAGGTTATAGCCAAAACAAAAAGTCGGTACCCATTGCCGACATCGCCAGTCGTGTTCAATAGATAGTAACTCTGGTAAACGGAAGATGTAGTGCTAGCATATTATTGGATAAATACGCGAACGGTGAAACTAGAGTTATTGCCACGCCAGGCATTAACCGGGTTCCCTCAACTGTATATGCATCAGTTAGTGTTGCTGCCGCTGTTGATATATAGCTACGTGAATGATCAATCCTTAGCAGCACGCTGAGCCGGGAGAGTGCGCTAGACTATGGATCTTGTGCCTAGACAGATGGAGCAGTGAGTGTTCGACTCTCTTTTCTCCCTTATAGTCTCTTCCCCGCGGACAAGTGAGCGAACAAAACGCCTACGCGAAGGGCTAATGCCTCAATTCGACGAGCGATGCGCTTCCGCTTCCTGGAAATGTTGTGCCATTGCACTCAAGCGAACGAAGAAACACGAAGGAAAGAAGTAAAAAAGCAAGATAGAATCGTACTGCTACGTTTTCTCTGTTGATGTTGGTCTATGAACGATGCAATCGCTGTTGCGGTGCAGCAGAACCTGAGGCTCCAGAGTGCCTCACGGCAAATGCGCGTACTCCTAATATCGGCGGTACAGTCATTGGCATTTTGTGTTGCAAATATCACCGGAAAAATATCCAACAGCGCGTGACTTGAACAGTACCGATAATTTTTTAAATAGTTACATTTGTCGCAAATCTAACAGTACGATTTGGTGAAAAAAAAAATTGCAAGTATTTCGGATTTTAATTACGAATTGTTCATTTGAGTTCAATTTATCCTACATTTTTGCTTCTGCTACATTTTTCACGCGCATTTTCCACAAATTTTGGTTGTCTTAAGAATTTGCCCGTACCATTCCGTCTACACCATTTATTGCGAGCACAATTTGCAAGAAGTATTTACCTTCAATTGTGCCGGTATGATAATCACAATGTGGCTTTACAGTCAATTACAATAACACGTGTGTAGAATGTAGCCGTATATATATTGTATCGAATTAAACATATGTGAACTGAGCGTTTGTAGAATGGAATATGTGTAGAACTAAACACGGGTAGAACTGAACATGTATATAATTGAACACATGCAAAATTGAACACGTGTAGAATTGAACATGTGCAAAATTGAACACGTGTAGAATTGAACATGTGTAGAATTGAACATGTGCAGACTTGAACATGTGTATAATTTTAAATGTGTATAGGATTGAAGGTGTATAGAATTAAACATGTGTAGAATTAAGAATTAAGTATAAGATTGAACATGTGCAGAATTGAAAATGTGTAGAATTGAACATACGTGGAATTGGACACTTGTAGAATTGAACATGAGTGGAATTGGACACTTGTAGAATTGAACATGTGTTGAATTGAACATAAATTGCACAATTGCACTCACATGTGGAACTGAAATGTTTAGAACTCAACATGAGTAGCTCTGAAATAGTGTAGAACTGAACTTGCGCTGAACTGAGCTTGTGTAGAACTGAGCCTGCGTGGAACTGAACTTTTTACAGTTGTCTACGTGTAGATCTGACGATATGTGGAAGAACCGTGAGAAAAAAAAACAAAATCTGTTCACAATTTATTTCTTCACTTTAAATAGTATAATATAATAAATTAAATCTCGACAGTTTAACCTTTATGATGACTAAAAAAAATAAACGAACATCTTTAAAACTTTAGACCGAGCAAAGTTTCACGGATAAGACAAGTTACAACGTTCGAATATTCTTAAGGCGCCGATAACCGGTCAGATATAACGTTGCGAGCAGGAAGACGATTGCAGCATCGCTCCCGTAGGATTCGAGTGAGAAAATCCGCTTCTGGCATCGCTCGCTCTCTACTCCTATTCGCATAGGCATATTTGCCAGCCACATCGCCTTATGCTTATGTGTATGTTACTGTACGATATCCCCATACACACTTATACCACTGCACTACACGCTGTTTCTTCTTTAAACACGCCATTGCTCTGTGCTTCGTGTTTTCCAGCCCTTGAGACGTACGAGAGACTATCCACCGATAGTTCTTACGTGCCGTTCAAAACCTATACGTGTGCGCCACAAGCACCTACTTAGGATCTCTGCTCCGTTGCGATATCGCTGAACCATGGTAATTTGGCGTGTTCGCGTTCTCCACCGCGCTCCAACTCCACTGTCTCCCTCAACTTTATTCCCGCGCATAAGAAATGTAGTATAATGTAATATATTTGACTGCACAACTATGGAACGTGTATACATCATCATAATACAAATAGTTGAGCTTCACTCTCCACGTAACAAAGTTGAGTCACGTAGGCTTAGATCACGCAATTCCACGAAGCTTTGCTATAGGGTCTCGCGTAGGTAAATCATAATAATTGCCTGTACAGATAAGACACTCTGCAATGAGACGCTCTGTTGCATACGATATCATAAACGTACTCATTTGAATAACTCATGCATGTAGGTACATGTAAAACAAAATTCCACCCCGTGTTTAGTGTTGTTGTTTTTTTTTCAATTTTTTTTTCTACCAAAATATGCAGGAAGTTAAAAGGCTTTGGAAGGGTGAAAATTAAAATCTCGATATTAATGGCGAAATAGCATGAATGGAAATTTTTAATATAGGATATTCGGAATATTACTTATTTGAAATAATACAAAAATATGTGCTAAGAATTTATATGAGAAAATATCGTTGCCAGAAATATATTGATTATGCAGCATTTTTCATCGAAATATATTCATATTGATATATTATATTGTTATGAATTTTAATATATTAAAATTAATATATGTAATATTATTATTAATATAAAGATATATAATATAATAATATTATTGAATATATTGGGAAAGATATTAATTTCTTACTTATTTTTTATTTTCATGGAGATTTTATTTAATATATATTTAGATACACGACAATTTTTTTTTTCGTCTTAATACCTAATAACACGGAAATAACTTAAAGTATTATACACGCAGAAGTTAATGACTGAGTCGTGCAAAATAGTCTTTACATTAGAGAAATAACGGTTCCTCATTTCTTAGTGGCTTTCCTAATTCAAAATTTTTTTCTGGTCGATCGAGGTCGTCTAATCTCTCGCGATGGGATCGCGAACGTGGTGGCTGCACGCCAGATGGAAAGAAAAGAAAAAAAAACCATCTTTCGATCTCGTCCGCCAAGAACCCCGTTGGTTGAGCTCAAGACACAAGCGGTCTTACGAGATCCTATGCGTCCGGTCACGCAGCACCACTCGTTGGCGCACCGCTGCAGCAGGTACAGAAATTAAAGCGGGTCTCATGAGAATCGCGAGACTCGAGAAGCGGAAACATCAGCCGAGATGTTCGTTCGTTGCTAGCGAAGTTTTTTTTTTTTTTTTTTTTTGAGTGCCAGATTTGAGAAGAGGGTCAATAAAAACATTCACTTGAAAAGATTAAACACATTTTGCTCAACCGCAAAATTTTTTAAAATAGTCCCTGAAGTAGCGATAACTACGTGAATGTAGCTGAGTCTTAGAATTTTTTGGTATCACTACTAAATATTCTCGACTAAATATTCTACGACAAAATATCCATATCTACGATCAAAATTATGTGTAATGAAAAGATTACCACATTTTTTTTCAAAGCGAACATATAGTTTCAATATGCATTAAAATGTGGAAGAAATAAAATTATTCTACTATTCACCGAAAATAAAACCTCCCATTAAATTATATACTAACACCTTTTTTTATATTGAAATCGTCGAAAAAAGGGTACGTCAAAGTTCACGAATTTGATTTTTTGTTTTTAGAATAAAAAATAAATAAAAAATAAAAATATATATAACGTAATATATCATATATATAATAAAATTAAAAAATAAAAATAAAAACTATTACCATTGATAAATCCCGAAGGCAAGGTATAAAAAAAATTATTATTCCGCCATTTTTTGGGGTGGTACATGCCAGTAAAATAATGCTAAGTATAATTTAAAAAATTAAGGGCTACAGGTTTATTAAATTCCGTATATCGAAATGTAATTGGATACTGTGTACTTTGGACTTTTCGTAAGCCCTCAGGCCCTACGTATTACTACGCGGAGATAAGACCGGACGTAGCGCTCATGGAAAACGTGCGGCGCTTGGTCCGTTACGGTGGAATTACCGAAGCAGCCCTCGATAAGGGCGTCGAGAACGTAGTTCGACGAGGAGTTATAAGGTCTCTTAATAATTAGCATAAAGGGCCGTTACAGCTTTCTCGGAAGGTAACGGCTGATTTCTCGAGCCCAAACCACTTGACTCGGGTTCGACGATCGAAACACGCTCGTTGTACTTGCGAAACGCAATCCGCGCTGCTGCACTACTTTGAATTATTCATTCAAAGTTGGTGAGCGAAAGAAGTGGTGAAGAATTGAAAAACTGCAGAAAATATACTGTAGGTAAAAGACTTTGCAGTACGTTTGTTTATATAGCATAATTGAAGAACGTGAAGACTATAAAAACTCGACAAAATGTATAGATATTTTGTTAAAACGTACTAAGTGGATATTTTCGCGTTTCATACTTTGAATTATCTTCGGGGAAAGGAATGTTATGCTATTTCAAAGACTCTAACTACTGCTAATAAATATTTGAATAACGCAGAAGCGTAAATAATTCAAATTTTAGAATTTTATGATTTTGTTAATAATATGTTTGCAAAAATCTTTCGACTAAAGAATCATCGAATAATTTGTAAAGCATAATCATTTTTTAACAAATTTTGCATACCTCCTATCATTAAGATAGGCTTACATTTTTATAGAAAATTTCGTTGATGGAATTTTAAAAAAAAGTACTCTTGGAAAGGTCGTAAATTAAGTTGTCTATAAATTCGACAAAAATATTTGATTAACGCAGAAGGGTAAATAATTCAAATTTTTTAATTTTGTGATTTTATTTTTTAAAAAATACTCTTGGAAAGGTCGTAAAATAAGTTGTCTATAAATTCGACAAAAATATTTAAATAACGCAGAATGGTAAATAATTCAAATTTTAGAATTTTACGATTTTGGTAATAATAAGTCTGCGAAAATCTCTCGACTAAAAAAACATCTAAGAATTTGTAAAGCGTAATCATTTATTAACAAATTTTGCATATTTCCTATCTTCAAAATACGCTTCCATTTTTAAAGAAAATATAGTTGATGGAATAAAAAAAAACTCATCTGAAATTAAAAAGCGTTGAATATTCAATACACACAATTCTAACGGCAGCATTTTTTTTATTTACCTAGTTACCAAATACGCTCGAAAAAGTCGATAAAATAATTCACATCGCATCGCACTATCTGATCAAAAGTGAGACAATGTGATTACGAAGATAACCCATGAATTTCTCAATGATTTTCGCTGCGTAAAAGTATAAAACTAATTTTATTGCTTTACTTCGATCCCCGTTTAATTTCCCTCTTAGATGCCTTGTAAAATCGACCCAGTCCGAGAACCATCCATGACGAGCACTTTACAGTTTAAATTTTCCCGGAGTACGAAATTTTCGGCGCCGCGAGCGATTTCGCCGGAGAAACTCGTCGGCGAGTCTGCCGCTGGGTAGTTGGCAGACGTTCAAGCCCCGCGGACGTTTGGTGTAGGAATACGAGACGTTCTCCCTTTTAAGAGAGAGAGAGAGAGAAAGACGTGAGATGAGAGAAGAGGGGGTGAGAAAACGCAGCGGCCCGAGGAACAATGAATTTTTCGCACTTATAATTGGATGTGCCGTTGTCGCGGACAGTGCTCTTAATGGTAAGTGCCCGAGAAATGGGAACGGAGGTGGGGTTGGCAACCCACTTCCGTGTGGGACTGCGACATCGGCTACGTCATTTCTCACCCGAAGAATGGAGGCTAAAGGACAGAGATAAAGAATAAGGGTCATTCCACACCAAATGGTCCACAAAAATTCAGGATAGTTGTAAAAAGTTTTCATAATTTTTTCAAAAGTTCTTCAAGGTATCACGAACATCCACAAATTATTTCAGAATTTTAGCACCTATGGTTTTCCCAAAATTAAATAAAGATGTTTTTTTCTTCTTTTTTTTTCAATTCGCTGGATATTCAAAATTACTGATTCTACAGAGAAATTTGTTCGCGTATAAAATTTAAGTTTTTAAATATACTTTTTAATAAAATTTTTTGCATAGACGCTCGAAAAAAAATTCCGGCTTTCCGGTAAAAAAATTTCCAAATGGTCCACCAAAATTTAGCATAATTACAAAAAGTTTTCATTATTTTTTCAAAAGTTCTTCAAAGTATCACGAAGATCCACAAATTATTTCAGAATTTTAGCACCTATGGCTTTCCCAAATTTAAATAAAGATGTGTTTTTCTTCTTTTTTTTTCAATTCGCTGTATATTCAAAATTACTGATTCTACAAAAAAATTTGTTCCCGCATAAAATTTAAGTTTTTAAATGTACTTTTTAATAAATTTTTTTGAATAGCCGCTGGAAAAGAATTTCCGGCATTTTTTGACAAAATAAATTAATAATATTTTTTTTCCCTTTTTTTCGCAAAATTTTCCAGAATTTTCATTATTATGCTTACAAACTACAAAAAAATTGGGAAATTAATGGTACCACTTGGTATGGAATGACCTATAAGAGAAATAGAGGCAAGGCAGTAAGTTAGAGAGAGAGAGAGAGAGAGGAAACTGAGGAAAACGAAAAGCCGTAGAGAGCGCAAAGAAAATTGAGAAAAAAGACCTCGAGAAGAAGAAGCTCTCTTCGTTTTAACGCTGCACCGACCTGGGAGTTTAATTCGACGCTGGACTTGAGTAAAGTTAAAGTGATGAAAAACAATTTTTCTCGCCCCGGGTATTCTTTCTCGTCGTCGTCGACGTCGTCGTCGTCGTTGTCGTCGTTTGCTTTTCTTTGTCTACCTTTCTTAATTCCAGGTTAATATTTAAATTGTGAGAAAACGTCCCGTATATGTCGTGGCTCTTGTGCCATTCAGTATTGTAAAGTTGCTGTAATTTTAAAGTAGAAGTGATTCGAAATTGTCTTTTCTCGGTTGCTTTTCTTTTCTGCTACGGTCGTTTGAGAACTTAACTTCATTATGGCACGAACACGACGGTTCGAAGATTTTTTTTTTCATTTATTGTTGGTCACATCAAAAGGTTAACAGGGACCTTCATTTTAAATAAAAAATAAAGGATAATCCTACGAAAAAGTACAGCGTAATTGTTCTTTCCATGGTTCATTTATATATTTTTATAACTATTTTTCCTTTATTTCAATTGCATTTCTACATTGAGTGGTTCTTGTGCCATTTAGTATTGTAAAGATGCTGTAATATTAAAGTAGAAGAGATTCGAAATTGTCTTTTCTCGGTTGCTTTTATTATCTGCTGCAGTCACTTGAGAGTTTGACTTTATTAAGGCACGACGTTTCGAAGATTTTTGTTTTTTATTTATTGTTGGTCGCATCAAAAGACAAAATCTTCCTTATAGACAAAATAAGGGATAATTCTGAAGGCCCTTCATAGAGTTAAGAATAACAATTCTACGAAAAAGGACAGGGTAATTCTTAGTTCCATGGTTCATTTATATTTTTTATAACGATTTTACCTTTATTATAATTTTGTTAAGAAGCTCTTCTACCATTTAGAGTTCTAAAGATGCTGTAATTTAAACGTCGAAGTGATTCGAAATTGTTTTTTCTCGGTGGCTTTTCTTATCTCCTACGGTCATTTGAGAGTTTGACTTCATTATGGCACGAGCACGACGTTCTGAAGATTTTTGTTTTTCATGAATTGTTGGTCGCATTAATAGATAAGGTTACCAGCGAACTTAGTTAAATAAACAAAGGGCAATTCTGAAGACTCTTCATACAGTTAAGAATAATGATTCTACGAAAAGAGACAGCGTAATTCTTATTTCCATGGTTTATTTATATTTTTTATAAGTATTTTGCCCTCATTTCAATTGCGTCTCTATATTGACGCCATATATAAATCCATGATCTACGAAAATTCAAAGAGACTAGTTGAAATACGCAATCCTAATCTAGCAACAGAAAGAAAGTTTCATGACGACGCTAATATTTCAATAGCCCGTAACATTTATATATAATGCGTGGCTTTACAATATTGGAGCCGGAGTTGTGAATTCGTATTAATTAAAAAAATATAGTTTGCATTAGAGTTTACTTTGTAATTTTTATTTCATAATAATAGCCTGTTATTGCTTATAAAATGCAGTGTAAATATTTGAATACCTGAAAAAAAAGATACCGCTTAAATATTGGTCCTCCATTATTTCCTCAATGCATTAATTATGTTTCTCCATTATTTTCAATTTCACCGATCACCGTGAAATTTTATAAAAATTAATATGTTTTATGGCTGTTTAAAAATTTACATATTGTATTACAATTCCTACATTTCTTTATTATAAAATCATAATTATAAAGTAAAACGTATCATCATCTTCATTTCCATAAGGATTAGGAATTTGTAACTACAATTGGAGCCAATAATCCCCGGATCTTTGGCTATCTAGTCGTGGGTGTCACGATTTATGTGTCTGTCGTAATTTAAACAGATGTAACTTAGCAGAATTTGCGTCTGTGTGGACTATTGAACTGCAATTCGCTCTTGGGTATATTGCAGAGCAACGGGAAAGGAAGGTCGCAGGTTCTGTACAGGGTCCCACGAACGGTATCCCTCGGGCTGACGTCGAACGAGGTACACAGAGAAAGAGACAGAGAGAAAGAGAAAGAGAAAGAGAGAAAGAGAAAGGGAGAAAAAGAAAGAGAGAAAGAGAGAGAGCTTTGAACATAGGCTCATAGCATGGAGCCCTCCGTGTCTAAGCGATCGATTTCCAGAGAACGATCCGGTACTGGGAGATCTATCCGTCCGGTAATACCATTCACCGGGCCTCGAGCTCTGCGCACTTCTCCATTAGGAAACGCGCGAGCGCCCGCCGACGCCGATTACCATTTACTCGTTACAAATCGTCGTCAGTACAGACCCAGGCTAGTAAATTTTGCCGAGAGTACTCGTGAGCTTGTAAAGTGCATTCGAAATAGCTAGAGGCGAAGAACCTATGCGCATTCATCGTTGCCTTTTCGTCGTCTTTATAGTGTGAATAAAAATAGCAAAGTATCGTTGAGATCAATACCTGATGGGGACTAACCGATGTGCTGTAAGTATCGCCAGTCACTTTTGTACACTTGAGGCAATTTCAACGACCTATCGATTTTATCGTAACCATACAGCTGCAATATGACATAACTGTAGCACAATCATTATTTCACATATGGCCTTGGTAAGTACTTTGGATTTGCGAATGGTAATAGCAAACTATGGCTTAAGCACATCGTAAATCGTATCCAAATGTTGCGTCAATGTACGGTTGGATAATAGTGCTTCAGTGTTTTTTTTCAGATATCATTTGAAAGATCAAAGTCGTCCAGAATATATTTTTAATCTTTTCTAAAATGATATCAACACGCCGTATAATAAAAAGGAGTAACGAGTAAAGAGAACGCAACACGTTGGAAATGATTCCAGATATGGCACAATTAATAGCACGCGGCTTAGAAATATTTTAGGTGTTAAAATAAGTACCTAATTTTTATCGTAAAGTGGGATTTACAACAGTGTCAGTCGCACAATCCTTCCCAACTTAGGAAACATTCAAATTTATACCATAAGTAAAGTGATGAATGGAATAACATTTATGACATCTGGTCCAGGTCAGATTGGTTAATGATTTTGATGATCCACTGCTTACATCACTTATAAACCCCAATCATCGTGACGTTGTCAATTAATGACATATCCTCACATTCATCAGCAACCAAACTTACCTTCGAGAAACTGACAAAAATTTAACAGTTATAACCGGGAAGAATCTCTAAATGACACACCAACTCGGCAGGAGCATAGTAGACTTCGTTAGATTGTTTAATGATTTTGATGATCCAATGCTTACATTTTTGATAAACCCCAATCATCGTGACGTTGTCAATTGGCGACATTTCCTCACATTCACCAACAACCAAACTTGCCCTCGAGTAAATGACAAAAATTTAGCAGTTATAACCGAGAAGAAGCTCTATATGAGGTGATACGCGTCTTAGGCGGCGACAAAATATCCAATGGTTTAAATATCTGACGACAATATATCTGCGATTGATAAACCTGTAACGTATTAACCTCTCACCAGTGGGTGCTGAAAAATCGTACACGTTCTTTAGGTTTTGTTAGGTCCTTTCTTTATTCCCTTTCTTTAGGTTCGTTTTACGTTGGATATAATGTTGTCGGATTTTTTGTCCTTCGAATGATTCATCCACGGAAGAATTGTCGCGCATTTTTGTTGTCGGGTGATCAATTACGGAACCCACCGTGACGTTGTCAGTGAACATTTATCAACAACTAAACTTGCCTCCGAGTAACTGTCAGAAATTTAGCAGTTACAACCAAAACAGGAAAGAAGCTCCACATGACACCCCGACTCGACATCAACATGGTACACAGTTGAATAAGTTGGGTAGAAACAGAGTCTATATTTCCCACTCGTTTTCCAGCCGAAACAGTTAAAGCGGAACACACAGTCCGGGAAGCCAAGACACAGAGCGCTGGAACTTGGCTGTAGCTTCGCTAACTCGAGTAACATCAGCAAAAGCACCAGAAACATAGTAGATGAGGCCTTAGTAGAAGAAGCACCATCAGCAGCAGCAGCAACAGCCTTGTCGGCCGGGCGCGCGCGCGACTCGCACGGAAGAAATACCGTTCCCATAGAATGTTAATGCGATCTTCCTCGGCAATCCCGGCAGCGTTGGCTCCCGCTCTCCTGTTACACGCTCTCCCAACACCGGCTTCACGGTCGCACGCACGCATTGTTACGTAATGCTGTGTATCCCCTTGCCGCACCTGTGCCGTCCTTGTCGTCCTTCCTCATCGTCAGAAGTTGAATCCACTGGGGGAATAGTGTATGTGCCAGGTGAAGAGAGACGGAAAGAGACGTTATGCCGAGAAGATTGTGGACGCGTGTAAGCACCAGCTACTTTGGACCTAACTAGCTCGGTTCACCTTGCGGTGGCTGCTTGGAGTGTTCACCGTTCATGCTACTGCACTTCATCAATGCTGATAGCATGCGGATCTAGCATATATAAACACACACACACACATGTACAGGTTAGCTCACTTGGAAATTCGCTCGTGCCTGCTGCATCGACCTCCTCTTTCCTGATTATCCGTGCGAGAGTGAAACACGAAGATGAGATTTGACGCGAAATGCGTGAGTCGCATGCTAATATGGTAGGATAGACCAAAGTCTTAGGGGCTCCCAGATTGCGAGACGTGCATGCAGTGTGTGCATTGAGAAGGGTTCATTGAATAGAAAATAAAGCTATGTGTGCATTATTGTGGTGGTGGTGGTGGTAGGAGTTTAAGATGCTGACTTCCTGCTCCCTTCATGGTCACCACTTTGGTACATGGCATACGTGATACCATACACCAGATAGATACGAGCGAGACTTCCTAGATCAATCTCCCAGACGGTGAACCTCTAACGTCTTATGTATCCCGGTATATGGCTACATACTATATGCCAGATTAGCATAACGCGATCTGCATGATCGCTGCGTGATTATGCTATGCTCTTGCACTCGGCTATTCAGCCTCTAACGAACTCCTGTACTTTCGTAATAATTGGCCGAGAAACGAGTGAAACGATCGCGAGAGCCTGATTAGCAGATTTGCTTGAGAGTCGCGTGTTGTTGTTGCTTATTAGAGCTGAAGGCGAGATAGACTAAACAGTCATTGACCCTTGAAGAATGGTTGTATAGTAGTTATTGGCGTACATCAATCTCTCTCTCTCTCTCTTTCTCCCTCTCTGTGTGTCTGTACAACTTTCCCACAGCACATTCACGGTAGCCTGTCTGGATATCCACTTTTGTCCAACCAGTTTCCACTTTAAGACTGAACGGATCCCAAGTTGAAACCTGGGAACTAGCTCAACTGAGAAAAAGTAGCCAATTATCGATGGAAGGCCAATGGTTGCCCAGTTGACCTGCATCTCGAGAGGATAATACGGCTGCTCTTTTGCTTCGCGTATTGGCGTATTCACGGGCAAGATCACCTTTTCCCTTCGTTTCTCATTCATTCCATATCCCTTTCATTATTCGCATCCTTTGGCTCACCTCTTCATAAGTAAATACAACGTAAGTCCTATTACATGGGGATATGCATGCATTTACCTCGGACCTTGACGCATTCCTCTCGATTTCTACTTCCGCCGAGAACTCGCTGAGATTCCTGTGAACAGCTCTTTGGCGTTCTCAGCCGTATTAGAGAGCAGCCTCGGTCACGGCCACACGAGAATCTCGTTTCTGTTCCGTTGGTGCTGTTGCTCCTCGCATCGTCAGCTTATTTTTCCGACTTTACGTTCGCACTCGGGTCTATGCGAGCTCACGAACGATGTAATACTAATGGACTTCCCGTTCCCTTCCGTTTCACTTCCGTGACAAGCTGGGAAGGAAGAGGGAGTCGAAGAGTGGAGAAAGACGGAAAGAAACAAATAAGAAATGGGAAGAGCTCGTCGCTTTTTGATACGGTTCCATGTGTCACGACCTAGCAACTTCTCTCTTTGACTTGGGATGCCCAACCGGTTTAAAGAATCCCTCTTTTTATTCTTTCTGTTTTTGCAAACGGACTCTCGCCCATGATCCTTGGCCTTATTTTGTGCCAACTCAAACACACATGATCGTAAACATCGTGAGGGTGCGCAAAATTTTCAACAACGCAACATGTGCATAAATATGAGATTTTCATGCAATGATCCAATTCGAATCAACTTCTATGATCGGACATCATGTTCAACACCGACATGCACGAGGAGAAATAATTGGTTGCACTGATTATTGGCGCGGCTAAATACGCTTCAAGTGACTAAGTTAGCCAGGTTAAACAATTTTTTGATTGACAAACTAGTAACCAATGAATTTGGTGACCCATCCAACTGGTTTGTCGCCCCAACTAACTGATTTGTTTCTGTAACCAACTATTTTATTGTTCCAACCAATTTTGTCGCTTGGAGTCTATTCAACCAATTATTCTTTTTCGTGTGTTCTTAGTTATCGTTGATTTCCAATTTAGAACAATCTTTTTACGGCAAATTGGACGTCAAAATATCGGGCCGTTTAGTGCTAGGTCTTGTGTAATTGTAGACTGAAACTGAAACCAATGAGAAAATTATTAAACTCGTTCAGCGCCTAATACACTATTTTTTCAGAAGTTTTGACCCAAATATACTCAACACTGAGGCCAAAATGAAGTACTGGAAATAGTGCTGTATTTGTCCAATACTTATGCCACATACGAATAACCTAAATCTATACTTATGGTATATTTGGTATACCTAACGACTCGCACAATAAGCTACAGTTTTCTCTCGCCAAGTTCTTACGTTATTGCTACCTCATGTCGAGTCTTCATATTATATCCCGGCGGTTTACAGGCCTTATGGTCGAGTCGGTATAGTCTTTTTCTTTTTTTGCAATCATATTGACCGAGCTGGCGCCACTTGCTGCAACTGCTGTTAACCTCCATATCGTATTGCATTCGCCTATGGGCAGTGACCAAAGAATACAGTGATGCCGAACACAGCATGTGTTGCTTAAGTCAGTTTCAAGTTAGCTGCTGAAGCTTGTTCCATTCGAACAAAAAATGCAAATATTCGAACTACAAATATATGATGCATACAGTGAGTTCCAGGTAAAATGGAAATCCCATTGACACCCGTAAAGCTAATCCGCAATCAATCTACTACCGCCAATCATGTCTAATGGAATTTAAACTATCGCTTTAAGCTTGTCCTGTGTTACGAGATCATCGTTGTGTACCTGGAAGTACATCGCGAGAAAATACATTTATTTATTTATTTTCAGCGGTAGTACGGTACCGGATTTCAAATGTTTAACCTTCAGTCTGGTTTACATGAAAGAAGTTGGCCGCTACACAGTAATACCGGTTTATTTAGATGAACAGCGTACGGACTTGTATATTTTCTTACTGAATTGTAAGCAGAAGTCCATCGTCTATCCGAGCTTAAGGACAAGTATCCGAACCACGTTTTGACACCGTTTCGCATGTTGTGACCTCACGACCTTTCTCCTTTGCCATGAGCTCGCCGATTCAGCCGGTTTGAAATCTCCTCTCTTCATTCCCTCTTCTACTATCAGACTCTCGCTAGTGCTCTTTTGGCCTCTTTTCCACTCACTCAAATAGGCACACGTATACATACAGATACAGTTGGTCTTCCTCTTGAACTCCCGACGGAAGCTTTTGCGAAGCTTGCCCTGGCACGTGATTCCGGATCGTAGAAATGGCAATAAGATGAAGCTAGACTTTCCAGGCAGTAGTACCGCGAGTCGAATACGAACGTGCTAGTCCAAGACATGCGAATAGTGCGGATGATTTTGCCGCACAACTTCCTTTCTGCTGATGCCGTGTACCGTTTGCCGGCCTCCCGACATATTACCAAATCTCTACGTATCACCAGAAACGATGAAGAACAAAGTAAGGTAAAGCAAGGTGGTATAATAATACGGCCTCCCGGCGTATATTAGTATCGCCCGAGCGGTACACCCGAGAGGCTCAAAGAGTCAATCACGACGCAGAGCCAACCAAGGCGCAAAGCAAAACGGTAAGGTCGGGGTTGAGCTAGAGCTATATGATAATACGAGATTCGACTTGTGCCCCAGCATCCGCGCGAGTCCTAAGGCAACTCAGACGAGAATCCAAATTGGACACCAGGATGGTCTCTGCGATTGAACCGGCGCAATTTTCGGATCGTCCATGGTGGTGTCCAGAATGAAATCTAAGGCTGTCCAGACGAGAATTCAAAATGGACACCAGGCTGGATTCTGCGATTGAACCGGCAAAATTTGCGAATAATCCAGTATAGCGTTTGGGATGGAGCTTAAGACAGTCCAAGCGAGAGTTCAAAATGGACACCAGGATAAGCTCTGCGATTGATGCGCCGAGATTCACTGATCATCCAAGGTGGAGTTTAGGAGAGTATTTGGCATCCCGGGTGGGGTCCGGGAAAGATTTTTGAGTCCAGGATGAATCCAGATCCTTTTGGGAGTCCCGGATGGAGTGATGGACATCAGGATAGACTTCGGGATCGGAAGTCCATATGAGAGTCCATCTGGTACTGCCGCTCGGACTGCCCAGATTCCTCTCAGAACTGTATACCGGACAATTTTTTTCTGCGCTGGTATATACAGAAACATGGTCTACCTTCTGAACTCCTGACGGAAGCCTTTGCGCGGCTTGCCCAGGCACGTGATTCCGTCTCGTAGAAACGGCAAGAGGAAGGAGGCTAGTCCTTCCATCCAGTTGTACCGCGATTCGAATACGAATCGTGTCAGCCCCGAGACTTGCGAATAGTGCGGGTGATGTTGCTGCACACCTCCCCTTTCTCCTGATTCCGGATACCGCTTGCCGGCCTCCCGGCGTATATTACCTAACGTCTACGTATCGCCCGAGCGGTACACCCGAGAGGCTCAAGGAGTCAAGAGATGACGACGTAGAGCCAACCAAGGCGCAAAGCAAGACGGTAAGGTCGGGGTTGAGCTAGAGCTATATGATAATTCGAGATTCGACTCGTGCCCCAGCATCCGCGCGAGTCTCTCGTAAATCTCATCTCCGTGCCTCTAGACGTCTCGTACGTGCCCTCGCGATATAATACTGTATAGTGGTGGCGGTAGCAGCAGTACGTACAGCAAAGAACAGATGTATATACGTATAATACGGGTTATAGTACGTGAGAGATATTCCCAGCAAGTTCTACAAAACTCCAAGTTTCTATTACAGGCCGATTTGAAAGACGTTAAGCTCAAGAAATATGTCGATTTTATCGGTTTTAGTTAACGCTTCGGATATCGCACCCCCACGATCGCGTTTCACACGGGGCCACAAGCACACTTGGCTCGTGTGCTTCCTTCGCATATTACAGTCATGGTGTAAGGGAGAAAGGAAGAGGAAGAGGAGGAAGAAGACAGTGTAAGCGAAGGTGTGAGATAGCTCGAACGTTTATGCGCATGCAAGCTCAGCCACGCTCGGGCGTGCGAGCTGTAGCATCGGCTTATAATAAATCTCCCTCACTGGCTTTCCCGCCTCTTTTTTTTTCTTTTATACTCGTCAACTATCTCGTTCTCTCGTATTCCTCCAATATCCTACCTCACTTTCTCCGCCGGGTTTTCCTATCTTCCGTCCCAGTTTAGCTCACCCGCGGCGCAACTTACCTTCGCAATGAAAAGGCCACTACGGTCATTACAGCTGCATTACCAATGTAAACGCATAAACTATACGTATGACACACGGAACCTCCGCGTGTTATTATTTATAACCAACCGTAAAGAACGTCTTGATACGCATAATTGCGTCTGGTTACGCACGGTTAAACGCGCCATAAGCCAATATACTGAGAGTATATTGCCGGGGAGGTAAAAGGGGTAAGATGATTGCGGGTGGTAGAAAGAGAAACGGAGAACCGTGCGGGAAATACAAGAGGATTGGAAAACGAAAGGGAAGTGCGGAGAAACATCAAGTTTTGCAAGAGTGAGCGAGACCGATTTCACGTTCACTTTGTTCCCGATTTTTTTTTTTTTTTTGTACTTTCCACTTCATTTTCGACTGTTCCTTGGTTGATTCGACAAATGATCAACCAACATCCAGGTAGCTTCGATTATTTATCGAAATCTGAGAAGCGAAATGGAAAATATAATTTCTTGCATTATCTTCGCGCCGCATAAAAAAAATGGAACATGAAGTTGTAAGCGTCACGAGTCCCTGAATGAACTTATGATTTCGAATGTTTGCGGTAATTATTTCCATAATCAAAGGACATTTCCATAATCAAAGGACAATATTGCATTGGTGATTGAGATTGAAGGGTCGAGAGTTAACCACTCTAGAATTTTGGAAAAATTGATTTTTTTTTTGCTTAAACAATACTTTAGGATCATAAAAAGAATATGTAGTTGGTCCTACAGTGACATTTTTTAAAAAAGGTTCTATTATCGATTAACGGCTGCCGTTGAACCGTTACGAAATGGAGAAGCCAAGCGTCGAGAAGGTTGGCACATCGGCTAGAAAATTATGAGCAATCGATCCTGACGAATTTGAAGTAGAAGAAGGCTTTGATTACCGAATTTAGAACTTTTTAGCAGTGTTCTCCGCTATATCGCAAGTTGTGTGCAAAAAATGCTGATCTGATGTGACCAAATCTGGTAAGTGCTCGTAAAACTTTGAACGCGTTTTTCTCGAAACCACTTTTTTCAAACTGGGAGGACGTATTACTTGAATACCGGTGCATGGAACGATTTGAAATTTTTATAGTAGCTTCACAATTACATTTTCTATTGAAGTACGTAGCCGTTTTTCAAATTTAATGTAAACTTTTTTTATAAACAATTTACTGCTTATTTTTTGGCAAAAAATCGACTCATTTTTTCAAAAGCGCACCATTTCTACAAAATATGATTTTAAAAAAATCCCCTAGGTAGTTTCATAGCTAATAGTATATAGATTATTAATTTTTTTGGTTTTTTGGTCCAGGTCTTATACTTTACGAGAAAACCGTCCGCCCGTGAAGGTATATAAAAAAAATAGACGATTTTCAAGATTGGCTCTGTCGCCGCCATTTTGTAT
Source organism: Ephialtes manifestator (assembly GCA_963970395.1). NCBI lineage: Eukaryota > Metazoa > Arthropoda > Insecta > Hymenoptera > Ichneumonidae > Ephialtes > Ephialtes manifestator. Next base: position 34,126,861 of record OZ019974.1, on the reverse strand, counting down.
CAAAATGATAATAAAAAATAAATTTACATACTTCAATATGTGTTAAATAAACCCTCTGAAAAGAAATCCTATTCCTTTTTTCATACTCCCAAAATAAATCGTCAAAGTTAGGCCTTCTTTTCTATCCTTTAAGTGAAGATAAAAAGGATCTTAAAATCTTACGAAATGAGCCAGACAGATTCAGTCCAATCAAAGGTAACATGAAGTACGGAGAACCCGATTCCTTTTTGATTTCTTCGGCTTTTCCGTTGATTCGAGATATAACCTTCTGATATCCGGGTAAAAAAGGGCCTTTTATGCATCTATGGAATTTGTACTTGCGGCAGAAAAAGGGATTTATTTTCTTTTGAAAAATCAGCGAGTCTGTTCGTTTGATATTTCCTAAACTGCGGACAAACCTTTGATCGTCTCGGTCGTGGTACTCTCGTACTACAGAGACGTGAAGTGATTCGCTCGAATTTCTTTTACTCCTATTTTACCCTTTTGAGCTCACCCTGCGCGTCTGTATAGCATATTTGAACTTCCCTTAACCTAGAATTTTGCTTCCCGATTCAGTAGACTACCTCGTGGTATACTATATATATATATATGTATATCTAGATTCTACATCGCTCTGGAAGACTGTGTATTACGGGTTGGATTCTATAGAATAGGAATACTGACGTAGTCTGCACGATTCACGCAAACGTTTCATACGACTAGGGGAAAACCAATAACTGGAAAACGCAACGAAGCGTATACACCCCGAGCTACATCTCTGGACGATTGCTCCGTCCACTCAGTGACTACACACGTTTTTCCGGTATAGCTGGACGGCATTTTCTGTATATGGAATATATTTGCCCCAGGCTCACGGAAAAGACCATTCTTTTCGAGGGATATTTGATACATTAGTTTTCAACTGTTCCGCACTATATTCATCAAAAAATGAAAATATCTATGCTAATTTTTTTAACGACCATCTATCAAAAATTTTCAGAAAATTCTTTGATTTTTTATTATTGAAATTTCGAGAAAATTTCATTTTTCCATCAATTTACAGACCGTTGGATGCAGTTTAAAAATAAAACCGTGGAATTTTGTAATAAACAAGTTCCATGGTAATTTTGTCGATATTTCAGTTTTTTATCAATACAATCAACGTTGATTTCCTTTGGCCGCTATTGGACAACTTTTGTTTTCCATCATTCATGTCGCGGCGAAAAATAAACGTATTAAACTATTCAATATTGTCGTGAGTTAATTTTAAGTCCTTCCCAGGTGGAAAAATTATATCAAGATTCTATAAAATTGATAAATAAATCAGTGTATTTAAAATGTATAAGAAAATGGACATAGAATTTCTTTAAATTTATTTAAATTTTGTATATTTGAAAATGTTTGTTTTTTAATAATTAAAAAAAAATCTTAACATTACATAAATTCGATATGTCCATTTTTTTATAAAGATTATATACACTGTTTTATAGATGATTTTTTTGACGTGTGTCTCGAGTAATAAAAACTGACTGAAACAAATCACGTGCGATTTTCTTCCGGCAGATTGAGAAATTGACACTTTGATTTTTGCAATACCGTCGATATTCCTTTAATAAAGTCATTAACGCCTGATATATGCAGATTAATGGTATTTCTGCTATGCAGTGATGGTTTAGTATTCCGGAGTATCGTGTATCACTCGTTCGATCAATTATCTCATACTGATTATAGTCTTGACGTTGAAATGTTGCAAAAGTCTATGAGGACGTTCGCCTGGTAGCCTTGAGGATATAAATATCCTATGTACGCGTCCTTGAAGAGTTTCAGCGGCATTACAAGATTTTCTTTTTTTTTTTTTTTAATGGTAAAGGGGGTAAATGTGATGTTGCGGGTGCCAGTCGAGTCACGCGGTGAGAAATAACATATACTGAGGTACGGACAGCTATCGCAAAAGCGAAGACGTGGTGCCCGGAGAGATCCACCGATGCTAACCGTGACGGTTCTGACTCATCTCGCAGTCGTGCATATATAGGGGAGAGTGGGGCAATATGAGCCCCCGGGACAAAATGGCTCCCTGGGGAAAAATGCACTCGCCAATTTAGATATAGACATGGTGGAAAAATTGTGTCCTATTTTTGCCGTAGAAGTTACTACCCGTTTTTTTAGGATAAAAAAAAATATCGAGATTTGATAGCGGGATTTTTATCTTCGGTAAGTTAACCGTAAAATACCGTGTCTTACCTGCATTTTTTTCAACAAATTTTGTACGGTGAAAATATGGTTGTAAATTAACTGTAAAAACTGGTAATAATCCGTCTGGATGTCAAATGACCGGTAACAATTTTTTTTTTAATTTACCGTTAAATATATAAATATATCAGTCTAGATGTCAAATGACCAGTAACAATTTTTTTTTATTGTAAATTTACCGTTAAATATATAAATATCTAAAATCAACGTATTTAGATGTGAATTTATAAATGGTACACTTTACCTATATAGTTGTGATATCACCGGTAAAAATGTTTTTCGGTAACAAAAAAAAATCAGAAATTTGCGATTGGTCCATTTCGCCCCCGAGACCTTTTTTATCGCGGACGCGCTGTAAAACCGGGCGACACATTATTTTTAGCTTACCGGTAATTGATTTAAGCTATTTGCACTCTGAGAAATGGGTTTGATGAGTTTATTTCAATAAAATACGGGATCGAATTGATAAAATTTTATTTCGATCAAACAAAACTCACTTTACAACAACACGATTTATTTGAATGAAATAAATTCTATTTGATCAAAATAAAGTGCAATTACGCTGGCAATTGAAGAAGAAATTTATTTAATGGCTCGCTAGGATTTTATTTCGATCAAATAAAATGTTTTCCATACAAATAAATAGTATTAATTTTTAATAAAATTTATTCGATTTAATTTAAATTTCATTTAATTGAAACAAATCCCATATTTGATTTAAATAAACCCGCAAGAACGATTTCCGCGGGCGTATATGGGGCATTCCAGCTCAATTTTTCATGCTTTGACTTGACCCCCTTCAATAATTTGAACAATTTTTTATCAGAAAGTATTTTCAAAAAGTTAAAACACGTATTTTTTTGTTTGGCGTTACGACCGATATTTTCGACAGTCGAATTTTTATAAAAATCTGAATTTTTCGGTATTTATATTTTTTTATTTGTTAATATCTTGAAAATTAACAGTCCTATAAAAAAATGTCCAGGATCAAATTTGTTGTGTTTGCAAAGGGTTACATAATGTATATTAAAAAATGTTCTTGAAGTTTTTCTAAAAAATTTTTGTATGGCGTTAAGCAAAAAAATATCGTTTTGCAAAAAAGCGCCACTTTTTATAATTTTTCTATACTTACGTAAATATTCTGTCTAAAATAATAAAAATGTTGAGAGCCATACAAGTTGGCAGGATTTTTTTTCAAAAAGTTCTACGTAATTCAACCTTTACGTAATAATTCAGGATGTTAAAAAATCTTTAATTACGTAGAACTTCTCATTAAAAAATCTTGCCATTCTGCATAGGGTCTCAAAAATTTCGTAATGTAAATTAGAATTTTTCCGTGAGTATATAAAAATGTTAAAATGTGGCTTCTTATTTAAAAAGATATTTTGTTGTTTAACGTCATAAAACAAAATATTAGGAAAACAAAAATAACATTTTTTGTATACATTATCTGGCTCTTCATAAACTGAAGAAATTTGATCATGGATATATTTTGATAAGACTGTTAATTTTCAAAATATTAACGAATAAAAAAATATAAATACCGAAAAGTTAAAAATTTTTATAAAAATTCGACTGTCCAAAATATCGTTCGTAGCGCAAAACAAAAAAATACGTGTTCTCTTTTTCAAAATATATTCTGTAAAAAAAATTGTTAGAATTATTGAAGGTGGTCAGGGTCAAAGCATGAAAAATGAATGCCCCATATCTTTCTATCTGGGCCATCAAACTGATTTCTCTACACGGAAAAAAAAGATTAGTTGCCATAACCAAGAAATGAGTTGACACAACCAATCGATTATTCTATTTCCCTAGCAACTCAAATGGTAATACCAACGATTCGAATGGTCATACCAACGATTCCAATGGTAATACCGACGATTCGAATGGTAATACCGACGATTCGAATGATAATACCGACGATTCGAATGGTAGTCCCAACAATTGGATTAGTTAACCTAACTAATCCAATCGAGAACTAATCGTGAATAGTTGAGGTTACTATTCGATATGGTTGAGGAAACTAATTTTTTAGACATTGTGTACAGCAAATCGAAAACGTAGTTGCCACAACCAAACATTTCTTTCCGTGTAGGTGTCCATATTTTTTTATCGTCTATTTATCCTTAAGGGGTCCATTTTGCCCCATCCTCCCCTACAAGCAACTCTTCTCAAGAAAAGACCTCGGAGGATGCACGCGCGATGATTACCTTTAATTTTGCGGCTGTTCGTCCGCGTACGAAGAAGGTGACTATATGTAATATATACGGAGACAGAGATAAAGATAAAATGATAAAAGAGAGTTAGACAGGATAGGATAGCAGTCATTACTCACCGACACAGAAAATCTCGCTCGCCGAGACAGAGCTCGAGGCAGTGCTGACGCGATGATGCAGTCGTGCTTCTCTTCGTGTGACCCTGAAGACGGTGTCCTTGCACTCTGTCGATGCACCATGCTCGCTCGCACGGTTTCACTGCTAGGCAACTCTTCTGGGCGTAGATCGTGAACACCGGGAACTGGGATTGAGTCAGCGCACCTGAAACACATACGAAGGTTACATACAACATTTACGTACATATATGGATATATTGTATGTCTTACACGTTATGTACTTGAACTATCATCGTAAAACTTCACGCGTGACACTACAACAGCCTGCACGCAACTTCTGCCTTGCACAATTTACGTGTGCCGAACGCTTAAGGTGTAAAGTCAGTTTAAGGCTATATGGACATTTGAAAGTAAAAACTTGAGTCGATTAGAATTGATTGAGTCGATTAGAAAAAAATTGTGGTCATTAAAAATAATGTGAATATTCACTCTTGATAATAATTGTCACTCAGGGATATTTAGTTTATTTCTAATTTTATTGAAGGTTGTTTTGGATGGAATTGATTCTGACTAATTTGACAACCAAACAAGAATTCATTTTTGTACGTGATCCGTACGAAGTTCATTTTTAGGTGTCAAATTGATGGACGAAATACATGAAAATAAAAATTGTTTAATAAATCAGTCAACGTATTTTTTTTTCTTCAGATGGAATTTTTTTTTCTGAATACGTATGAATTTTTTCGGAATATCGGATAATTTTTTTAAATCATGTTTAATTTTTTTTTAATTTTGACAAATGTGTGGAAAGTGTGTCCGGAAAATTGATCAAGAAGATTCGCAAATACCGCTTAAAGATTTAAAAAAAACGTAGCTAAAAACAAATTATATCAAAAACCGAAAAACTCTATACATATTCAGAAAAATGAACAAATCATTTTCATTTGAAAAAACAGTTAGGTTGACGGGTGATTTGTTGAACAATTTTATTTTTCGTGTATTTATATTGATAACATTTTGGAATCATTATGCTAAATCAGTCTTTGCAGCACCTTCAACGTACTTGAATTTTTTTCAGATTTTTATTCCATCGAGAAGTTTTTCCGTTTTCATAAACCTCTTAAGGGAGCTTCTAATAATTGATTAGTCGGATCCGAACAAACTTTTAAAAATTCCGCACGAAAACAAAGCTTCATTTACGAGGAAGCAAAAAATAAAATACTGATCACACGATTTTTCTTATGAACGTCACATGTTCTGCATTAAGATCTCGTAGTGGGGAAAATACTGTATGAAACCATCTTGTACAACGCCACGAAAATTACCCAGGAATCGAGAACGGTACGTAGAAACCGAGAAACAGATAAAGAGAGTAGGCGAAGCAATTTCATGACCCCGGCAGCGAGCATAGATATACACAGACATTGGGTTTCTCTCGACTCCCTTGATTTTAATCACTCTGCGAGCGCGCTAGCTACCTTAAGCTACCTATCGAGTACAGTACACGCGGTTTCGTACACGTGGAACTTGAAATTGTAGGAAGATGCTACTCGTTAAGCGGCGACCGCCGCGGCGCCATAGGCAGAGAGGCAGAACACCATAGCCGCATTACAGTGATCAGCAAGGCTTTGCTGATCCTACTCCGTTGCTTTCGTTGCCGCCGTTGCCGCACGCCGCACTTCCGGGAAAGTTACATGCGGAGGACAGGTACCACTTACCGCTATAATGCTACCACATTACAAGATAATGGAGCATTACCGATCCTAACCACTTTGCAGCTCTAAAGAGAATTTCATCGGTGCTGTATTGCGGCCGAGATCAGAAATATATATATGTATATATATATAGCACGGTACCTCCAAAGTTTTCATTGATTTCAAAGAAATGGGTGGATTTAATTTTTTGCATTGACTTTAAGGAAATGTTTCCTTGCTTACAATGAATTGGTGCATTTGAATTTCAAAGAAAGGGTTTCATTGATTCAAAGAAACGGTTACATTGATTCAGACAAACGGTTTCATTGATTGAAAGAAACGGTTTTCTTGATTCAAAGAAAGGGTTTCATTGATTCAGACAAACGGTTTCATTCATTCAAAGAAAGGGTTTCATTGATTGAGAGAAAGAGTTTCCTTGATTCAAAGAAACGGTTTCATTAATGTAACGAAACGGTTACATTGATTCGGACAATCGTTTTCATTGATTCAAAGAAACTGGTTCCTTGATTCAAAGAAAGGTTTTCATTGATTCAAAGAAACGGTTTCATTGATTCAAAGAAACGGTTTCATTGATTCAGACAACCGGTTTCATTGATTCAAAGAAATGGTTTCATTGATTCAAAGAAAGGGTTTCATTGATTCAAAGAAAGGGTTTCCTTGATTCAAAGAAACGGTTTCATTGATGTAAAGAAACGGTTACATTGATTCAGACAATCGGTTTCATTGATTCAAAGAAACTATTTCCTTGATTCAAAGAAAGGGTTTCATTGATTCAGACAAACGGTTTCATTCATTCAAAGAAAGGGTTTCATTGATTTAGAGAAAGTGTTTCCTTGATTCAAAGAAACAGTTTTATTGATTCATAGAAACGGTTTCATTAATGTAACGAAACGGTTGCATTGATTCGGACAATCGTTTTCATTGATTCAAAGAAACTGGTTCCTTGATTCAAAGAAAGGTTTTCATTGATTCAAAGAAACGGTTTCATTGATTCAGACAACCGGTTTCATTGATTCAAAGAAATGGTTTCATTGATTCAAAGAAAGGGTTTCATTGATTCAAAGAAAGGGTTTCCTTGATTCAAAGAAAGGGTTTCCTTGATTCAACGAAACGGTTTCATCGATTCATAGAAACAGTATCATTGGTTCAAGGAAACAGTTTCCTTGATTCAATGAAACGGTTTCATTGATTCATAGAAACGGTTTAATTGGTTCAAGGAAACAGTTTCCTTGAATCAAAGAAAGGGTTTCATTGATTCATAGAAACGGTTTCATTGATTCAAAGAAATGGTTTTATTGATTGAAAGAAACGGTTTCATTGATTCAAATAAACAGTTTCGTTGATTCAAGGAAAATTTTCATTGAATCTATGATCATTCAACGAAAATATAATATTAGTTTAGGTGTATTATTTCATCGATGTCATATAAATGTTTCGTAGGTTGTGATTTTAATGAAATTTCATTGAATCAAGGAAACTTTTCCTCTTGGTGTGAAGAGGGTTGCAACTGCAATCCCGAGAGGTGAAAAGTTCTCGAATTACCAGACCAGCGAAGCTTTTTTCGAACAGACATAACTTGTGCCAGCAGAAGCAGCAGCAGCATCGAAGCATCACGTCCAAAAAGCCCGCGAAAAAGCCCTTCGGAATATTTATGACCACTTTCGATACAGGAGCTACTTCCTTCGCTATCTCTTCTAATTCATAAGTTTGCCTACGGTGCGCCTGTAGGTGCGGTGTGTATATATAGCTGATTAAAAATTCGATACTGAACAAAAGAGGTCTTCGCCTTGGGCTATATCATAGAAGAGTTTTGTGCTATAGTATGGGCAATGTTACCACAGGCAAACCACTCTTCTATACTCTTTTCGTGCCTTTAGTCTTTACTCTACGGAACAATCGAGCTCCTTAGGATTTTCCGGTGCATTAACGAACCGAGTAATGAGGAACATATATATTTTTTTTTAATAAAAAAATAAAAGCATACCTAGATATTGGGGCCTATATAAAATGTTATTTCGAGTTTTATAATAATGTGCGTTTTATTTAATAAAATGTATACAAGTATCGGAAAAAAAGGTTACAAAAAAAAATTTGATTTTCGTACATCACCGAAAACGAAACAAAATAAATAAATTTTCAAAGACGGAAAATGGAACAATAAAAAAATCACAGTTCGGTTCAGATCAAGTAAAAAATGTCGCGAACTTCGACTTGTTGCCTGAATTTTTTAAAAACATGTTGCCATGTTATTTCGGCTCGAGTTTGCATAAAGAAACGTTTGACCAGTCGCCTGCAGTAGATTAATGTTTTTTTTAATTTTTTAATAATTTTTTTAAAATTAATAAAGCTTAAAAACTATAAGAAGAAAAATCTTTACCACTTTGGCTATAAGCTAGAAAATGTTGATATTCAACAATGTATTTTTCAGAATTTTTAAATTATGGCATTCCATACGTTACTTTAAAAATATATATTTAAAAAAAAATTTGCATAGAAAAAATTTAAAAAATAAAATCTGGGTCTAATAAAATTATTTGCGGGTCTAACCAAACCTTCAAAAAATTACGAGCCAAATCGGGAAGGTCGACGATCAGACTAAGGTCGAATCGGAATGCCCCATATATATTTGAATCAATAGAATCATTTAGTTGAACTTAAAATCCATTAATTAAATCCATATAATTGAAGCAATTGAATATTAAACAGGTTCAAATAAATATTGTCCACATTGAAACAAATATTGTTTTGATTAAACGATAAATTTAGATGGTAGGATTATATAATATGAATAAGTATATTATCCGACGTTTTCATAGGATAGTTTAATTGAATCCACACAATATTTAGTCAAAAAGATTGAATATTTCATTGAGTCAATAAATTGTTGATTTCATTCAACAAAACGAGCAATTAAATATATAATTGGTTCAAATAAACCCATGCATTTGAATATTTTCAAATAAATGGTATATTTAAAAATTCAGTATATACAATTATATATTTCTCTCAGTGTAAGGAAAAATATACCTTGTTATAAAAATTACGTAAGCCGTATAAATATCAAATGCTATGGCTGGTGTTATACAGGTGTCGGTTTGTCGTCAATGGTACACGTATCCATGCGAATATCTCTCGAATCGTACAGGTGGATGCGACATACGACGTTAGAACGTTCAATATCTCGTACGATAAAGGTTATTCTATTATACGAGATTTGTCGCGACGTTCGTGAAATATCAACGCATCTAGTGTTTCCTGTCGTATTTTTGCCGATACCAAATCAAAGAAAAAAAAAAAAAAAAAAAAAAAAGTCATGACTAGTACCTCAAAATGTGTATATGTGTATGTGTGTCTGTGTGTTGGTGACGAAACCATGTAACAAGGGTAGACATCGTGACAACATTCGACTGCTATAATATGAAACGAGTAACACGAGTGTCACACGAATAACAGGCAAGGAAAAAAAGTTTCAACGTCGAGACGTATCGATGGTAGAGTCGAGATCAATTTCTGATGTATGAGGCCCATTTACATCACGTTCGGGTCCAAGTGTTACCGCTTCTGGCATGTTGGAATACCTTATAGACATATAGCACACATAACGTTTGTATGTAAGTACGTGAGGGCCGATATGAGATTCCAGAGACGTCGTAGGGAGACATGACGTATATTCGCAATCGTCTATACCTCCAGTGCTCCTCTATATCATTGATCTGTCTTTTTTCTTCTCATGTATCTTTCCATTCGACTCTCCGTCTCGCTTTCTCTTATTCTTTCACACCTTTTCTATCATATTTTCACTCGTTCTGCTCGATTTCTTCTAACCCAACTTTCGCACCCTTATCGAAAAATTATTATGTGCCTCAGACGCGTCGTATTTTGATTGAAAAAAACAATAATAATAATAAATACATTCTTCAACTCAGTGAACGGATTTTTTGCAGATGGAATATATAAAATATTATGATGGGATTAAATTGCTTAACAAATTAACTTATAATCATTTCTTTTCCAACGAAAATGTTATTATTTTATTTATGAATTTTTTTTTTATACTGATTTTGAGGCTGAGATTTTTCATGATACACATTTGGTTTTTCTATATATTTTTATGGAGGTTTATTGTGCCAAAAAAATCTACAAGTAACTGATAGTAATATAATAGTAGTAATAGTATTAATAATAGTAGTAATAATAATAATACTCCAATAGTGAACTAATATATTTATATTTCGTTGGATAAATTATCTCATACTGATTACAGTCTTGACGTCAAAATGTGGAATAAAGAGACTTAAATTGTTTGACAAATTCACTTGTAGTTACTTTTTAAAACAAAAATGTTATTACTTTAATGAATTTGTTTTTCTTCTTCAAATTTTTGGGCTGACATCTTTGATGTTACATATTCGTTTATTCTACATATTTACATGGGGGTTTAGTGTGTAAAAAAAATGACTCGTAACTGATAATAACAGTAATAATTCTCACAAAGCCCGTAGGCTAATATATTTATATTTCGTAGGGTTGGAAGAAGAATCACTGTAGTGCATAATATGTAGCTTGGTCATGGTGGTGCACGCGAGTAGAGTATTATAGCTAGTGACACGAACCGGCAATAATATAATAGAAAATAATAATATGCTGTTACTATGTAGCACATGTATGTAATAATAGTAGGTGCTTGTTACACCGGTTCAACGTGCCATGTAAAGTCACAGTTTTTCAGGCAGACGCCTCGACGATTTTACCTGTATGCAGCAATACCAACATAAGGAATTTATGCCTTGCCGGAAGTCGCATAATTGTCTTCGTCGCGGCTCGTTTCCCTTCGAAGCGAGAGACCGACGGACGTGAACACAACGACTCGCCGTGGACATTTAACATGACGCGTTCATATGGAATTCCTCGACGTAAAAGTGAGATTCACGGCATTACGTTACTTGCTTTTCCTTCCGCATAAAATTCCCATTAGACATACATTTTCGTAATCGAAACTCTGATTGAATGAAAATACGAGTACTTTGTGCAAAAGGAAAGTCTGAAAAATATGAACGTTAATGGTGATACTGAGACCATTATTTTTTTTATATTAATAATAGTGACAAATAGTTATTTGCGATTAATAAAGAAAATAATTGTCTCACAGAATTTAAGAAAACTTTACGGTAAAGACTATTTAAGAAAAAGATTTTTTTTTCATTTTAATGGACAATCGTAATGGGCAGTTACGGATGGAGTCCAGGGTGATAATTGCATCAAATTAATTTTTTTTCTCCATTCGGGAATGCCCAGACTTCATCCGGAATTACTCAGATTCCGTCTGGAATTACCCAGACTTCATCCCGGATTACCGAGACTTCATCCAGGATTACCCAGACTTCATCTGGAATTACCCAGACTTCATCCGGAATTACCCAGACTTCATCCAGGATTACCTAGACTTCATCCGGGATTACCGAGACTTCATCCGGGTTTACCCAGTCTTCATCCGGGATTACCCAGACTTCATCCGTAACTACCCACACTTCATTCAGAATTACCCAGACTTCATCCGGGATTACCTAGACTTCAACTGGGATTACCGAGACTTCATCCGGGTTTACCCAGACTTCATCCAGGGTTACCAAGACTTCATCCGGGGTTACCCAGACTTAATCCGGGATTACTCAGATTCCGTCTGGGATTACCCAGACTTCATCCCGGATTACCGACACTTCATCCAGGATTATCCAGACTTCATCGGGAATTACCCAGACTTCATCCGAGACCACCTAGACTTCATCCGGGATTACCGAGACTTCAGCCGGATTTACCCAGACTTCATCCGGGGTTACCCAGATTTCATCCGGGTTTACCCAGACTTCATCTGGTATTACCCAGACTTCATCTAGGATTACCCAGACTTCATCCGGGGTTACTCAGACTTCATCCGGGATTACCCAGACTTCATCCGGGATTACCCAGACTTCATCCGGGATTACCCAGACTTCATCCGGAATTACTCAAACCCCATCCGGGACTATCCAGACCTGATCTGGGATTACTCAAACCCCATCCGGGAGTACCCAGACTTCATCCGGGATTACCCAGACTTCATCCGGGATTACCCAGACTTCATCCGGGTCACCCAGACTTCATCCGCGATTACCCAGACTTCATCCGGAATTACCGAGACTTCATCCGGGATTACCCAGACTTCATCCGGAATTACTCAGACCCCATCCGGGACTATCCAGATTCCATCTTCGTCTCATCTCTTTCCCGCGGGACGGGATACCTTTCAAAACTATTCATAACCAATAAACGAAAATTGACTATCATACGCAATTCCCTGTTTTCGCCGTATACACTACCACGTAGTTGTCTCGACATCAAACATTTTTGTCAACCTTCCAACCAATCCTTTTTTCTCGTTGCAACCAATCGTACAACCAACCAACAACTGACTACACCACACAGAAACGTTGCGGGCTTCGCATAATCGCGATGATAAAATTCAACGACGTATTTATGGATCATGAAAGAAGCTATCGTGCCTTAGACGAGATCATGCTTCGGAAACCTCACTCGCGGAACGTCGTTTCGTGGTCGGAAAACATACAGCAGAGAGTCAAGAACGATCAATCGCATGCTGGTGGTCTCCCGGCTTCGCAAACCTCGATCGTCACGGTACATACATAGTTGTAGATGCTCAGGTCTGTCTCCCATCTGTCTGTCTTTTTCTTACTTCCTTCTCTATATGCTCGACGGTCAGGAAACAATCGCGGAGCATTATGCCAGATGCAAATGTCACCTGCAGTGCGCAAAGCGGCGAGCATTGATCACCGTTGCCTCTCATGGACCAACGCTAAAGCGATATTCTATCCGGTGGTTCGAGAGCCGCTTCGTTGCTTATATATGCTCCAGTCTCTTCGTTCACAGAGAGAGAACAGATACCGGCGCAGTTCGTGCCATTCCAATTCAAGTATAAACGGTATGGAACGCTTGTATTTCCTGGAGCCGAGCTATCGTGTGCTTGTCAGAGGAAAAATACATAGAGATTGAGGGTAGATACCGAGACAGAGTAGTAAACGATCGATGAGGAGCATAAGAGACTATGGGATCGATGAAATAAAGAATAAATGGAAATGAACAAAGAATTTCGAAGGATGGATGATGCGGAGCGCGGGGCAATCGGGTATGAGGACATAATATAAGGAAAAATTTCTACTTCACATCCAGTTGATGCTCCATGAGGGAGTTTCATCGATTTAATATACGAATCGGTTATCAACTTGAAATAACTGTGGAAAGCATTTTACCAGTTTTTTTTTTCTTTTCTTTTTTTTTCGCTTATAAAAATGTCATAAAAATTTGACGTCTCTTTCCATTTTGCTTAAAATGTTTATTTCTACAATTTTTGAGGTCATGGGCAGAGTTGGGAAAAAATACTTATTTTGATCACGAATCGGTATGCATTTTTGGTTTTTCTCTATGCAGATTTTTTTATGTCTTGAAAATGATTTAAATTTTTCTATTGCTTCCTCATAGAGGAAGCTTTGTTTTCATGAAATTTTTTTTTTTCGAGATTTTCATGTCAGTATGCTTAGAATCACCTAAAACGTCGAGAAAAGTGGTTTAGAAAAAATGTCCGTATGTATGTATGTGTGTGTGCTGGGCTTCGAAAATTCAATCTCCTCTCACTCGGTAACCGTTCGAGCGATCCGGCTCAAATTTGGCACGCAAGTAGAGTAGCTGCCCCTCTTTGAATGTTGTGATTTTTGCCAAAATATGTGAAGTCATTAAGATTTTATGTTGATTTTAATTTGTTGAAAAAAGGGCGTGGTCGCTCTAACTTTCGTAAAAGTTCGCCGATTTGGCTAAATAGTTCTTCATAACTGAAGATACGTTCAATGTTGTATGATATTGAATTTCGACGAAATCGGTAAAGCGGTTCGGATTTTATAGAATTTTGAATTTTTCGAAAAAAATAGATTTTGATCTAAATTACGTCGAATTTCAACAAATGAACAGAAATTTTGTACAGACGAAAAAAAACATTCAGAAATGCCATGTACCAAATTTGGTGATGATCGGTAAAGTCGTTCGGATTTTACACCATTTTTCATTTTAAAAAAAATGTAGATTTTCGCTATAACTTCCGGAAAAGTTGAGAAAGTACGACAAAAATTTGTATCTAATCAAAATTAGATGTAACGGTGTTTGCAGAGGTGATTTATAGCTGTATAAAACACCTCTGCAAAAGAGACACAAGGTATAAAAAAAAAGATGCAAAGTAGAACCTTGCACATTGCTTCCTCATTATTTTTCGCTTTTTGCAAAGCTTCCTCTATGAGGAAGCCAAAATTGAATAACATACTGCTTCCTCACAGAGGGAGCTTTGTAAAAAGCGAAAAATAATGAGGAAGCAATGTGCAAGGTTCTACTTTGCATCTTTTTTTTTTTTTTTTTTCTATGACTGCATGTAATGGTAAAATAAATAACTATTAAGCCAAATAATATTAATTAATTTAAAAGATAATAATAAATAATAAATAATTAAGATTAATAAAAATAAAAAATAATAAATAAACATTGATTAAACAATTATACGCCAGAAAATTTCCAACTTGAATATGATCTATTAAATTTATTATAATTTTTCACTGCCATTTCGATTCAAGTATAAACGATATGGAACGCCGGCATTTCCTGAAACGCGTTATCTCATGGTTGTATGAGGAAAAATACATACAGATTGAGGGTAGATACCGAGACAGAGTAGTAAACAATCGATGAGGAGCATAAGAGACGAAGGGATCGATGAAATAGAGAATAAATGGAAATGAACAAAGAATTTCGAAGGATGGATGATGCAGAGTGCAGGACAATCGAGTATGAGGCCATAATATAAGGAGGAATATCTACTTCACATCAAGTTGATGCTTTATAGGGGAGTTTCATCGACCCTTACAGAATACTTGTTCCACCGTTCGAGTTTCAAGTAGATGGAAACGTAAAAAAAATCAAATATTCGTAAAACGATAAAAACTTGTTGAGGGAAATATATTGAGGTCTCATGCCTCAATTTAATATACGGACCGGTTGTTAACTTGAAATTACTGTGGAAAGCATTTTACCTTTTTTTTGTCCAATTACATATAGTCATAAAAATTTTACGTCACTTTCAATTTTGCTTAAAATGTTTATTTTTAGCTGTACAATTTTTCAGGTATTCGACTGAAGGCAAAAAGTGTTGATTATGTTGATCAGGAATTGATATTTATTTATTGTTTTTTTTATGTACATTTTTAATGTCTTGGAAATTATTCAAATTGAAAAAAAATTATTTACAATACTGCATACAATTTTCGTAAAATAATTATTAAGCCAATTATACGCCTTAATTTTTTTTGTCCAATTACTAATTACTAATGTTTATTTTTCGATGTACAATTTTTTAGTCCTTGGACTGAAGTGAAGGCAAAAAAAAATTATGTTGATCAGGAATCGGTATTTATTTATTGTTTGTTTTTATGTATATTTTCAATGTGTTGGAAATTATTTTTTAGTTTTTAAATTATTTAAAAAAATTATATGCATTCTTATAATTTTTTTAAATAATTTAAAAACTAAAAAATAATTTCCAACACATTGAAAATATACATAAAAACAAACAATAAATAAATACCGATTCCTGATCAACATAATTTTTTTTGCCTTCACTTCAGTCCAAGAACTAAAAAATTGTACATCGAAAAATAAACATTAGTAATTAGTAATAGGACAAAAAAAATATAGGCGTATAATTGGCTTAATACTTATTTGTTTAACGAAAACTGTATGCAGTTTTGTAAATAATTTTTTTTTAATTGTTTGTTTTTATGTATATTTTCAATGTGTTGGAAATTATTTTTTAGTTTTTAAATTATTTAAAAAAATTATAAGACTGCATATAATTTTTGTAAAATAAATAAGTATTAAGCTAATTATACGGGAAAAAATTTTCTAAGATAAATGTATTTTATTAAATTTATTATAATTTTTCATTGTAAAGTCAACAAATGTGGATAATATATTGGGAATAAATTTTAATATACGATGTATGTATGAGTATCTAGTAACAAGTGAGATTAATATTGTATTTGAAATAACCAATAAGCTTCGTCAGCGGCAACGAATGAAATGCAAGGACTCTATTGAAATTCTGCCAACGTTTTCAATCGTCCTTTTCCCTTGGCACTACAGACGCACACATTTCAAGTACCACTTTAAGTCTTGCGTTAAATGTAGATCGACGGTTTTCGTGCTCCAGATAATCCTAAAATTCACTTCTGTTGAAATAATTTACAGAAATATACTGACGGATCTCTATTTTTTTAATTATAGGATTTTAACGACGTTATCAAATCAGTTAAAATTCTAGCTGTATATTATGAAGGATTCTTATTTTTTACTTACTTTTTGACATATTTTTTTATGTCCTATATATTATTAAAATAATAATTTCGTTTTTTAAGTTTCTTTCATTGGGAATAAAAATTTATTTTCTTCATTTATATTCATAAAAAAATTGTAATGGAATCTCAAATTATTTGAAATTATTTGAAAGTCGTTTAAAATCGTATTTTCCTTTTCTCGTAAATATCGATAAATTTTACAATAATTTTTTTTAAAAGTTTTTCTTACACTCCTTGAAAATTTTTGATTTATTGTAGTTCGTTCCTGTTAAAATAATAATATTTACGACATTTCATTCGACCTTATTCTATTACGTTTAGTTCTTGAAAAACTGTTTAATTACTTCATTAATAAAACCAACACAAGAAATTGTGTATTCTTCGTGTCTGCGTGGATAAGAAAATAATTCGTTCCATAACTATTCAATTTCACATTTCCCACCGTCACATTTATTTCGTACCTTATAAACCATAAATGTTTTTTACCATAAAAAAAACATCAAAATTCCATTTAAAGAAAACGCGTCGTAAAATTTAACGGGTCAATAATTTTTTTGTCGCTGATAAAAAACGTCATATTTTTTTTTTTTTTTCGTAACCATTGTGGCTGTTATTTTTTGTAGAAAACCAACAGTCTCCGTTGCTGTAGAGGATTTAATAAAAAATATAAGAGAAGTTGGATCTGTTTCGTGCCGTAGAAAAATATGCGGTATACGTTTGACGGTTTGTCATAGAAATACCGTGAGGACAACCAGTCACTGAGGGTATTTGAAAGGAAAGCGAAAAAAAAAAAAAAAAAAAAAAAAAAAATGCTTGTACAGAAGGTCCAAGGACGTTTTTTTCATGGTTTGTTGGTCGAGGATGGAAACGATAGAGCGTTGAAATTTCGACGCAGGTCTCGGATGTCGAGCGCTCTACAGCTTTGGCCGCCTCTTTCCACTGCAGTCACGCGCCTCGACAGGTGTGCTTCTAATTTGAGTGCGTGTTCTCGCACAACAAAAATTTAATACTCGTCACCGTGTCTCCCTATGCACAGCGTGATGTCACGCACCATAACAGCCAGTGCAATATTCCTCGCATTCTACGTCAAAAGCGGATGTTTTTTTTACGCATCAATAAAAAGAAAATTCTCTTTACATTTCCGAAGGGAAAATTAGCATGAGCGAGAATCAATTGTTTTCCAATTTTATGATTATACCTTTTAATTTTATTAATTTTTATTTTTTGCTTCGCAATGGAAAATGCTTTAATTTCATGATTTTATTTTTCCGGGATTTTCATTTCAGAATGGTTTAAAAAATCGAGAAAAGTGATTTAGAAAAAAAATTTCCGTGTGTATTTATATTTTTAACAACGAAAATTCAATTGTCTATAATTCGGTTCAGTGAATGAGGTGACACACATGTGAAGCAGAAACTCTCCTTTAATTGCTGAGAATTTTTTTTAATGAAATGTATAAAGAGATATGAATTTTATAAACTTTTGAAATTTTCGGAAAAAAGGTATGATCGTTGTAACTTTTATATTTTTTAATTATATAAATATAATTAATTAAGTTATTGATTTAAAAATATTATAAATTATTTAGAAATAATTTATTCCAAGCTAAAAAAAATGTTAGCAAGTATAAAAAATACAAATATAATCTTTAATTATAACAATTATTCCGAACATAATTCGCCGACTCAATGATTATAAATTTAATTTGCCCTAATTATTATATTATAAGCCCTAATTTGATTTTCCGAGCATGAGCAAAACGAAGAAAACTCTCCAATCTCATAATTATTTTTCATGATGGTGAGAATAGTACATACATTTTGTTAAAAATGTATGCAGAAATAAGAATATGCACTTTTTAATTTCTTGAAAAAAGGCACGTTCGCTCGAATTTTGATATTTATTAATTATATAAATATAATTAATTATAATATAATTATACTAGGATTTTATTGTGGCTCGCGCGCTGCGCGCGCTCGCAATCTCCCCCAAAAAAGTGCAAGACCTCCAGGAAGTATGGGAAAGACTCCCGGGAAGTATGAGAAAAACCTCCAGGAAGTATGGGAAAGACTCCCTGGGATGTATGGGAAAGACCTCCAGAAAGTATGGGAAAGACTCCCGGGAAGTATGGGAAAGACCTCCAGGAAGTATGGGAAAGACCTCCAGGAAGTATCGGAAAGACTCCCGGGAAGTATGAGAAAGACCCCTGGGAAGTATGGGAAAGACCTCCAGGAAGTAAGGGAAAGACTCCAGGGAAGTATGGTAAAGACCTCCAGGAAGTATGGGAAAGACTCCCGGGAAGTATGAGAAAAACCTCCAGGAAGTATGGTAAAGACCTCCAGGAAGTATGGGAAAGACTCCCGGGAAGTATGAGAAAAACCTCCAGGAAGTATGGGAAAGACTCCCGGGAAGTATGGGAAAGACCTCCAGGAAGTATGGGAAAGACCTCCAGGAAGTATCGGAAAGACTCCCGGGAAGTATGAGAAAGACCTCCAGGAAGTATGGGAAAGACCTCCAGGAAGTATGGGAAAGACTCCCGGGAAGTATGGGAAAGACCTCCGGGAAGTATGGGAAAGACTCCCTGGGATGTATGGGAAAGACCTCCAGGAAGTATGGGAAAGACTCCCGGGAAGTATGGGAAAGACCTCCAGGAAGTATGGGAAAGACCTCCAGTAAGTATGGGAAGGACCTCCAGGAAGTATGGGAAAGACCCCTGAAATTTTTCTAAGTCCCTCGATTCTTGACACGGCGGCGGCGGCGGCGGCGGCGGCGGCGAGATCTTTTTATATTATAGAGAGATTATATATAATAATAAGTAATAAACTTATTTATTAGTTATATAAATATAATTAGTAAATAAGTTTATTAATTAAAAAATATTATACCTTATTTATACATTATTTCTTCTAGACTCAAAATGAAATCCATTTCTTTTCCCATAATCAATATACCTCCATTTATTAATGAATTCTAGCGTGATTTTTAATGCAATACGCTTTATACTTTTATTATCAATTTTTTTTTATCACATTGAATATTTAATTATAATAATTATTACCGAACATAATTCACCGAGTCAATAATAATAAACTTTGTGACATAATATGAATCCGTATAGATATGTGAAAAATTATAAATACTAATTTGATTTATTCGCTTGAGCAAAACGAAGAAAACTGTCCAATAACATAATTATTTTTGATGATGGTGAGAATAGCACGGCTAACGCTGGGAGAGAACCGTAAGCTATTCGTCGCCTCTATACGCAACTGTAGAGTGTGAACGTACTTCGTGTGTGGCACGCGTAGATTGCATAGCGGGTCCGGCTTCACTCGCATCGTCGTGCAATTGAATATTCGCCGTCTAGCCGAGAGAGAAATGGTGCGCGGTGCAGAAACGTGAGGAAGGATCTGGCGAGCAACGTGCAGCGTGTGCAACACACACGTAGAATGCCGTTCATTATGTCACCGGACTTTGTCCCCATCCGTGCAATATGTACAACATAAATCACTCTCTCGCTTCTGTACAGAGACAATAAAGAGCAGCGAATGAAAACCGTTGTGGATGGAGTAGCGACGAAAAATGACAGGTATTATAATGTTATTATGAAGCTGCGCGAGACCATGTGTGTGTGTGGAGAATAATTACGAGAGAATAGAAGGGATAAAACGATTTGTGAAGCTTACATCGAAAATGTGTTATTTAATTGAAGGGATATTTTGCACCAGTTATTAATCTGTTAATAACGTTTTTTTTTTTTTGTAACAAGTGCATCGAATTATGTAGTTGCATTTAAAATCCATATGTTAATCTAGATGAATTATATCATGAGCACGAATCTTATGGATTTGTGGTTTTATTCAGTTCGTTACTTTATTACTCGTTGAGATAAAATTACAATGTGTAAAATTGGAACTCGAGAAAATTATCTACAAACGCTTCGAGTTTTTTTTTTCTTAAGATTTGTTACACATGTTTATTCATATTGCAAGAATATTGTAAATTTTGCAGACAAGAATTATGAGTTTGTGTATTTTTATTTACAGGCGTATTTACGAAAGTGAACAGTATAATAAAATTCGAAAAACTCAAAATGATTTTTCCAATTTCTCAACTGTACTTCTTAAGCAATTTATAAAATTCTATGAATTTCACTGCATTTTTTTATAAGCATATTTAGAAAGCTCTACAATATAATAAATTCCAAAAAACTCCAAATCAAATTTTCCGAATTCCCCAACTATACTTCTTAAAATTACTGGAATTCAGTAAATTCTCTGAATTTTACAATGTTTATTTTCAGAGTCTTAATTAGGAATCTCTGCATTAACAATGTGCCCCCATTTATTAATAAAATTTTACGTGATTTTTAATGCACTTTTTTTATCAGTAATAAAAAACATTTTGTCAAAAATGTATGCAGAAATAAAAATATTATAAAATTTTCAATATCTTGAAAAAAAAAGCATGTTCGCTCTAACTTTTCTATTTATTAATTATAATTAATAAATAATTATAATTAAATATAATAATAAATATATGATGATATATTATATAACAAAATAAAAATTTATCAATTTATCAATTAATTATAATTACATTTTTTATTGTATATATTTTTATATTACATACATATTTATGTTATTTTTTAAATTATATTTAATTATAATTATAAATAATAAAATCTGAAAAACTAGAAATTGAATTTTTCAAATTTCAAAAACATTGGCTTAAAGATAAATCTCTAGAAAATTGGCTTCTAGGTTTCCATGTATAGCCGTACGTACCAATTCGTGATAATTAATAAATAATTATAATAAAATATAATAATAATAAATATATTATCATATAAATACAATAAAATATAATAAATCTAATTATAATAAATTTATCAATTCATCAATTAATTATAATTATTTTTTTTATTGTATATATTTTTATATTATATACATATTTATGTTATTTTGTAAATTATATTTAATTATAATTATAAATAATAAAATCTGAAAAACTAGAAATTGAATTTTTCAAATTTCAAAAACATTGGCTCAAAGATAAATCTCTAGAAAATTGGTACATAGCTTTTAGGTTTCCATGTATAGTCGTACGTACCAATTCGTGCTCACGGTACAAAACCCGGACAGTAAATATAGGTATAGGATATGGTAGCACATTGATCAGGTAAAAGGAAGCAATCCCACTTTAGAAGATGTGCTGCAGCGCATCGCATACAGCGGTATCGAAGGCAGGGGCGTCAATAGAGTAGAAGAGTAGCAGAGGCAACCAATATCGTACGATCGCCTGGTAGAGAGCCAGTAGCGACGGAGAGAAACTCAAGAGCAAGAGGCTAATGAAAACGAATTATATGCCACGTAACAAGCCGCCTCCCGTTGCGCACGAAGGTTATACATAGTGTTGTATATCGTGTATGTATAGTGTACAGCTTATATCTAACGGATTGCATCTCAAGGATTTCTCGTAAGGCAAAGAGCGTCGTGCCCGAGCGGAAAAGGGAAGAGATGAAAATAAAGGAATAAGATGAGGAGGACATTTCTTAATGCCTCTGGCCTCTTGCTAACAGCCGAGGACAGATATAAAGCGAACGTAGGATACATTGTAAGGTCGTTGCCTAGAGGATGGTTATAAGTAGCTAACGACATTGGTGAGAAGGGTTCAAGTATAGCTCTAGATATAACGAGGAACGAAGTGGATGTCCCAATACGTGATACATTTAACGCCCGTTATACACCCAGAGAAAAGATTTCATTGACGCCAAAGAAATGGGTGGAATGATTTTTTTTTTTCATTGATTTCAACGTAATATTTCTCTGATTTCAATGAAATAGTGCATTTGAATTTTAAAGAGAACATTTCATTGCCTGTAAGTAAAGATTTA
This sequence comes from Ephialtes manifestator, assembly GCA_963970395.1. Lineage (NCBI taxonomy): Eukaryota > Metazoa > Arthropoda > Insecta > Hymenoptera > Ichneumonidae > Ephialtes > Ephialtes manifestator. The sequence continues at coordinate 34,104,247 of OZ019974.1, read as the reverse complement.
CTTAGTGAACATATAATAAAGAAACAGTTTCTTTGTTTTAAAGAGACGTTCTTATTGGTTTAAAGAAACGTTTTCATTGATCTCTCTCTCGCACCTAACCTCACTTTTTCGTTTTCCGGTTCTCCCGAACGAACGGCTTCGAGTTTCGAGGAGCCAGAAGCTTAGACTATTTCTGCCATACTTCCTTACATACTCACAAAGTTTGAGCTTTATTTGTCGCGTACTTCAGGAAAAAATAGGTTTTGAAATTTTGAGCTGGTAAGAAGAAGGTTACATTGAATCAAAGACGATATCTTTATAATCAATGGAAAAGGTTCATTGGTTTAATGAAATATTTCTTCGAATCAATGTCACTATCTTTCATTGAGTTTGAGATCATTCAAAGAAAAGATAGTATTGAAATTCAAGTGTTTCATTTCATTGGCAAAGATTTCCGTGAATCAATGAAACTTTTTCTCTCGATGTATGCCAATGAAATTTTTCATTTCTGACTATGCTGTAAAAATGTTCGTTCTGGAAATGACAGTGTTAAAAATAATTGCAGATTTGGGTTAGCGAAAATTTTAACATTATTTTAATAATCAAAACTAAAAATTTTATTAGTATTTTAATAATCGAAAATTGAATCAATAATGGAAAAATCAAATTTTTATTATTATTCTAGTAATGGAAAATTTTGTGCCATTTGGAAAATCCCAATAATAGACAATATGGGATATGACGAAATCTTTAACTATGACTATTTTTGTAGCGGTTGGCAAAAGTGAACAATTTTATATTACTTGACATTTTATTAATCAGTTGATATATTAAATTTAATACATGAATATATTAAAATTACAAATTTTTATATTATATATCGTAATTTTTATAAGCACACTAATTTTATTGTAGATTTAGTATAATTTGTCGTTTTTTAATTTTTTTTTTCTTGTTGCATCAGACAAATAGTCGATTAACGGAAAATTTATTTTGAGGTTAAAAATATATAAAAGTAAAATAGCTCAAACTAAAAAAAACAAAGCGACGGATGAAAAATTTGGCCACAGAAAATTCAAATTCTGTAACACAACGCAGCGAAAACATAATGCAAAAAAAAATAATATTTATGATCTAAAATAGTTTTTCTATAGTTTTTACAAAAAAATCTTCATCCTTAATAAATTACTCGATAAAAAAACAAGAAAAGCACGAGTCAATAAAAAATATATATATATAAATTAGTATTCCGTATAGCCTGTCACTTTGTTGTATATGTTTAATGACCGAGACGTTGACCTTATAATGAGAAGAGTATAAAAGTGGCGAATAAAAGGAAGGCACCGATGAACGAGAGATGAGAGAGTGCAAGGATCGAAAGAAAAGCTTCTACGGGCAAAAGCGAAGAACGTGCCAGTCTGATACGCCGAATTACACGCTCGCCTCTCAACCTTAACGCGAAGACAATTCAGGTGGCCGTCCGGTCGTTCCTTCGCCCGTCTCGTATCATCGTCGAGCTACTGTCCGCGTGCCAAGCTCGCTTTCCGCTTGTGCTCTTTCACTTTTATTTTATTTTCTTCTTTTTTTCTGGCTCATCACTCGCTATCGTCTTCTCCACGTACTCGACGTTTTTTTGTTTCGAGCAGCCGTGCGACCTGGCGTTGCCACTGACACCTTCTTTCTTCCTCATTGTAGACGAACAAGTGACACAAGGGCGAAGACCCCGAGGTGAAACTATAGTGAGATACTCATTACCACCTATAGATGTATATATGTACATACACTAGGATTTTATTATGGCTCGCGCGCTGCGCGCGCTCGCAATCGCCCCCCACCCAAGGGTGCCCCCCCCCCCAAGGGTGCCCCCCCCCAAGGGTGCCCCCCCCCCCAAGGGTGCCGCCCCCCCCCCCCCCCCCCAAAGGTGCTCGCAGCTTTGGGGGACCTATGTTTTTGGAAAAGGACAGAATAATTCGGGCTCGGGGCTTGGCGGAAAGGGGTGGGGCTAGCCCCAAGCCTTTAGCCCCACCCCCTTCCGCCAAGCCCTGAGCCCGAATTATTCTAAGTCCCTCGATTCTTGACACGGCGGCGGCGGCGGCGGCGAGATCTTTTTATAATATAGAGCTGCACGAGCTGCACGCGCTCGCAATCACCCCACCCAAGGGTGCCACCCCCCCAAAGGGTGCCCCCCACCCTTGGAGGACCTATGTTTTTGGAAAAAGACTTAGAATAATTCGGGCTCGGGGCTTGGCGGAAAGGGGTGGGGATAGCCCCAAGCCTTTAGCCCCACGCCCTTCCGCCAAGCCCCGAGCCCGAATTATTCCAAGTCCCTCGATTCTTGACACGGCGGCGGCGACGAGATCTTTTTATAATATAGAGAGATATATACTACGATTTTATTGTGGCTCGCACGCTCGTAATCTCCCCCGTTTGGGGGAGGGGGGTCAGCTTCACCGTACGGTTTTGTGATTTTTTCCCCCGAAAGCCCGAATTTACAAAAATTCGGGCTTTTGATAGCCCGAATTTTTCTAAGTCCCTAAATTCGGGCTTTTCAGGGCCCGAATTTTTCCAAGCCCCTAAATTCGGGCTTTTGACGGCCCGAATTATTCTAAGTCCCTAAATTCGAGCTTTTGACGGCACGAATTTTTCTAAGCACCTAAATTCAGGCTTTTGAGGGTCCGAATTTTTCTAAATCGCTAAATTCGGGCTTTCGAGGGTCCGAATTTTTCTGAATCCCTAATTTCGGGCTTTTGATGGCCCGAATTTTTCTAAACCCTAAATTCGGGCTTTTGACGGCCCGAATTTTTTTAAACCCTATATTCGGGCTTTTGACGGCCCGAATTTTTTTAAACCCTAAATTCGGGCTTTGGACGGCCCGAGTTTTTCCAAGCCCCTAAATTCGGGCTTTTGCGGGTCCGAATTATTCTAAATCCCTAATTTCGGGCTTTTGACGGGCCGAATTTTTCTAAGTCCCTCATTTCGGGCTTTTGAGGGTCCGAATTTTTGTAAGTCCTTAAATTCGGGCTATTGACGGCCCGAATTTTGCTAAGTCCATAAATTCGGGCTTTTGAGGGTCCGAATTTTTCTAAATCCCTAATTTCGGGCTTTTGATGGTCCGAATTTTTCTAAATCCCTAAATTCGGGCTTTTGAGGGTCCGAATTTTTCCAAATCCCTAATTTCGGGCTTTTGACGGAACGAATTTTTCTAAGTCCCTAAATTCGGGTTTTTGAGGGTCCGAATTTTTCTAAGTCCCTGAATTCGGGCTTTTGAGGGTCCGAATTTTTCTAAATCCCTAAATTCGGGCTTTTGACGGCCCGAATCGGATATGACGAAATCTCCAACCATGACCATTTTTTGACGGAAAATTTCAAGAGTGGTTAATTTCACATCGTAATCCTCTAAAAATATTTGATACGATACATAAATAAGTTACTGCAATTGTTAATCGTAAAAAATTTGTTCTATCATATACTTTCTTATGATATAAAATATTCGAAAGTGAAGGTATTTCACGTCATAGAATTACAAAAAGTATCTAAAAACTTCACAAAAGACCTTCCATCAGGCTCAGGTCAGGAAGTAAAGAATAATCTTTTTTTTTTTTATCGGTTCCTTCAATCATTGTTTCTTCAGTTCGCATACAATGTATTGTAAGAACATGAAATTGACTTGTTAAAGTTGAATAGCTTTGAAAGAACGTACGACAATTCGCAATCACGGGGAAGCGAGTTCGCTCGGCATAGCAAAAGCGCCCCCTATAAATCTTAGAGGTATTCTTGTCGACCAACCGCCAAAAGAAACTCCATCTACGACATTCAATAGATCCAATTTTACGTGTCACTTAAGAACCCACGTTTAATGAGATCGAAGATAATTTTTTTTCTTCATTCATTTTATCGATATATATAAAATTCTACGGTGAATAGTGGCAGTAGTTTCTGAGCGTGAAGGTAGTGAATGCACGAATGCTGACTGCGTAGCGGATAATAGTCCGATATAGTGGAGAGTAAAGGAGTTAAGCCGAGGAGGCACAGTAACATATATGATAGAACGGGGTAAAATGGCAACTTGGGGCATAATGGCCCTGAGTGAAAATATTATAAAAAGATTATATTAAAATTACATATAAAGATTTTTTTCATAGAAGATATATACGAAAATGGACATATGGAAACTTTATATTTTTTGTATATTCCATATGAATTTATAGAATCAATTTCTAAAGAACTATATAAAACTAAAATATTTTATATAGTATCAACAAATTTCGCCTATGTATTTGTGAAATCCATATTGTTATATTTCTGACAGACTATATAATGATATCGATATAATTCATATATAGTTTACATCCGCTATGTACAATACGAATATAAGATATAATATATGGTATATAAAAAATATTTTTTTAAATATCTAATATATAAATTATAGAAAATATATGAAGATTCTATATGTCCTCTTTCGTATATAGGTTCTATAAAAATCTTTATATATAATTTTAATATAATCTTTATATAATATTTTTCAAATAAAAAAAGTGGCAAAGTAGAACTTCGCACATTGCTTCCTCATTAATTTTCATTTTTCACAAAGCCACCTCTACGAATGAGCTCATTTATTAATTTTGGCTTCCTAATAGAGAAAGTTTTGCAAAAAATGAAAATGAGTGAGGAAACAAAGTGCAAGGTCTTACTTTGCAACTTTTTTCGTTTCCTATATAGTTCCTTAAAAATTCATAATCCCTTAAAAACCGAACTTTCTTGCAGATTCATTCCAAATTCAATACAGATCCTTGTTTAATATAGCTTTATTTATAAAAAAATATTTATCTCAATAGCTAAAAATTCGCGGATGCTAGTGAGCGTTCGATCATTTTTCGAACATTGCAAAGTCAAATAAAAATTGAACATAATTTTGAATTTTTAAAAAAATTACCACAAACAAAGGCGTCGATCTGCTTCATATGTTTGCTAAATTTCAGTCCGATTGTTAACATAGTTCTTAAGATTTGTAAGTTTGAATTATGAGTGACGTCTACACACACATACACACACACACACACACACACACACACACACACACACACACACACACACACACACACACACACACACACACACACACACACACACACACACACACACACACACACACACACACACACACACACACACACACACACACACACACACACACACACACACACACACACACGCACATCCGTTCATACATTTTTTCTAGGTCGATGAGGATATCGTCGAATATATTTGTGGACCCTGCGTCCAGTGTAATTCAAAATAAATATAAAATGCGTTAAGTATTCGATGCAAAAAACAATAATAAATGTTTATATTCTATGAAATTGAATTTCAAAGATGTCGCGAGATTACTAGCATGGAAATTAAACCACAACATAATTCTTGTATGATTTTAGCGTACGCTGGTACCATTTTGACGTGGTGTGCCATTATGCCCCTGTTCCATCGTGCCCCGTTGCCATTTTGCCCCGCTATATCCCCCTATAAAATTGCTGCTACTGTTCAGCTGCTGGACAATATAACTATCCGAGAGCAGTTCCTACCTCGAGCATTCCGGAAGCCCGAGAGAACTCTCAATACCATCCCTGGAACGAACCGTTGGACGGCAAGAATATCTTTCAATGGCTTTAATTTTACTTCTTCGAATGGTGCCACCACACGGATGTTTAATGGTTCCGGGTGGTGGATCAATGATTTTTTTTTCTTCATTTATCTTCTATCACAATGTCTCCAATACTTGTTTATTCCCATACACGCTTCCACTTTGCTTTAGAAACTCATTTTTCCTTCCTCTACGTCTTGTTATTTCCTACCAACGTCTTTTCCAGGCATTGCATTACATATGATGGATAGATAAGAAATGCGCTTATACCGGCAGTCGAGAATATATGCGTTATGATAAAAGTAGTGCAGGGCTCACTTGAAACTAAAAGAAAATTCATAACATTGTCGAGAAATAAGACTTAATAAGCGCAATAACAAAATCAAGTATCCTCACAATTTTCATTTTTTATTTAGGCTTAGTTCAGCTTGGCAAGTATTTGTATTCTTTTTATTCTTCATCAGTTTACGTTGCGTGGATGAATTGGTTTGGTAAAATCTTATGTTCGTCACGGAAAAAAATAATTGGCTTAATAGGTTGCAAGCGACAAAATTGGTTGAGACAATAAACGAGTTGGTTACAGAAACAAATCAATTAGTTGGGACGAAAAACCAGTTGTATGGGCCAACAAAAGAATTGATTGGCAACCAACAAATTGGGTGCTACAAACAACCAGTTTTTCTGTCCAACCGAAAAATTGGCTAATCTAGCCAACTTTGTCGCTCGGAGCGTATTTAGCCAATGGTTGGGGCAACAAATTATTTCTCTCCGTGTTCGAAAAAAGAATCTGTCCAGTCCGGAAATAGGAATTTGTATTTCATGTTCTTTGTTCTAATGAGACATTGGAAAGTTCGGTCTACTAGTGCAATTTGAACTCTACGACAGGTTCAAAATGGTAAATGTACCGGCAATGATGAACTCATTTATAAAAAGAATATTCCATTTATATTTTTTAACAACTTGCACGGTTTCATAATGTAGCAGTGAGTATAATAATGCAGCACTCAATAACATAAACTCTACGAAACCCTAGAGTTTTGATTAATATTCCTAGAAAGAAAGTTTGAACGACAAGAATTTCCTTCTGTGGCTTCAATTCCACCGTCCGAATGATGCCACACAGTTTGATGAGTTTCAAGTGTCGAATCCTTGCTTTTGTTATCGCATTTTACCTTCCATTCCACTATCCTCAACATTTGTTTATCCCTACATAAGCTTTTATTGCACTTTGCAGTTTCATTTTTTTCCTTGCATCACGTAACGTCCAATCATGCTCTCATCCTTCCACAACATTGCATATGATGGATAGATAAGAGATCCTCGCTTATACCGACATTCAAGAATACACGCGTTATAATAGAGAAGGCGTAGGCTGATTGGCTGGTTCGCTCGCTCTCCGGCTTCCAACCGTAAAAGGAATAATCGTAAGACTCGATCACGAGTCATGAGAGACGAGCGTTGCGCAGTGGCAATTGGCTCGATCCATCGAAGCCGAATGACTACTGCGATTGTTGACTGCGGAATTTCTAACAGCTACCGCACTGAGTGGAGTCTCTTCTGTCCTTCTCAAAGCTACAATTGCGGCTCCATCAGACTGCAATGTTGGTAGCCTCAGCCAGCAGGTACTTTGTGGCTTCTATCCAGTCAGCGATAGTCAAGTCATCATCATCATCATCATCCATTCGGTGTATGTACATATACCGCGGCTTGACAGTGGCTACCTCAACGTTTAGACACATAAGATCACGGCGCACAGGTGTAGAAATATTCAAAGATGCTGAGCAACGATGACCATTCGCTAGCAGACAAAAATAGAAGAAGAAGAGACGTTTGTCCTATCGTTTCACGATCTACTTGACGATGACTTTGGACATTTGTCCGATAACGTTCGACGTCCACGATTGTACGTCTCCGTCTCTGGGCTCGCGATGAGTTTACGGTGCGAAGCCGACTTTCTCACCAGCGGGAAGAGACTTTACGGTCTCGCCACCCTGTTTTTACGAGGTCTTCACGTTCTTTACTACGCGCATTTTGCTCACTTGGTTGGAGGCTCGACGAACACCATAATTCACTCCGAGAACAAACAGGGCAAACGTCCATACGGGGCCTCGGACTCCGGAAAACGGTTATCCGTTTTCTTCAGTTTCTTTTCCTATTTTTATCCGCGTTCTCGCCTTTTGGTTTGCAACTTTGCGTAGTTTCCACGGTTTTAAGAGCATTCGTGCTTGGTCGCAATCATGAAAGTCAAGTTCTGAAGATACTCTTTCTCAGGGCAAAAGTAATTGCAACGCCAACGATCTGCAGCGGAATGTTTTTGGAAAAATGAATAATTTAAGCGCAATGGAAAAATTCGTCAATTACCAGGATGAACTTTTTGCTTCCGCATTGATGAAAGTTTGCACGTGTGAAAAATATTTGTATGGAGATTTTTATGTTGGAATACTTCAAATGGCCTCCGGACTTAAAATAACGTCGAAATTGGGATTGAGGATAATGATGAAGTTGATTTTAAATTTTAGCGAATTATCCAATTCGTTAAAGAAGTCATATCATGCGTTTCTCTGTTTCTTTCATTGCGTTTTTGCCACCGTGGAAACCAACCAACAAAATTGCAGTTATTTTTCATAATACAGAAATGGCAATTTTTTTTTTCTGTTCTCCGAAGCTTTTTTATCTTTCTGTTCCCCTAATTCATTCTCCAATGTTTCCGACTCTTTTCTTATCTCTATACGGATGTGAATAAATAAGAAAACACCCAGAATTCTCTGCAAGCCAATCCACCTTCGCAAGTTTTGTCTTGGATGTATTTGCTCATTCAAAAGTAATTGCAACGCAACGATCTTCCGCGGAATATTTCAAGTAATTGTTGAATTTAAACGCGATGAAAAATTGGACAATTATTTAATTTGTTCTCGTGTGTCTGTTTCTTGCAATTTCGCCACCATGAAAATCAAGCAACAAAGTTCCAGTTATATTGCACAATATGGAAATGGCAATTTACTTTTTTCTGTTCTCCAAACTCCTTTATCTTTCTGTTCCCCACTTTCGTTCTCCGCTGTTTCCGACTCTTTTCTTATCTCTATACGGATGTGAATAAATAAGAAAACACCCTGAATTCTCAGCAAGGCAATCCGCCTTCGAAAGCTTTCCCTTGGATATATTTTCTCAGGCAAAAGTAATTGCAACGCAACGATCTGCAGCGGAATGTTTCAAATAATTATTGAATTTAAACGCACTGAAAAATTCGACAATTATTAGATTCATTCTCGTATATCTATTTTCCGTATTGCGATTTCGCCACCATCAAAACCAAGCAACAAAGTTGCAGTTATGTTGCAGAATACGGAAATGGCAAATTGATATTTTTTGTTTCTGTTCAACGAGTCCTTTTATCTTTCTGTTACCCGCTTTAGTTCTCCGCTCTTACCGACTCTTCTGTTATTCTCTTATCTGAATAAGGATAGCAATACATATGAAAACACCCAGAGCTCTCAACAAGCCAATCCTCAGTCGAAAGCTCTGGCTTGGATGTACAGCGGGTAATATACCTGCGTTCCTACGTACGCCCGAGAGAATTCCTCGATCTCGGTTTACGTTCAAACCCGACGGCGATTACGTGGCACACGGAGTGAAAATCTACAAGCATTCGCCGCACGGTTGTGCATATAAACGCCGTTGCGACGAAGGGTCACGCCCGTTTCTTCGCGCCACTGCGCCGCGCCTCCGTGCTCGAGCTCGCTATCAACGACTATTAGCGCGCGGAGCTTTATGCAAATTCCATGTCATGCGGGTTCGAGAGACACGATCGTGGTGGTTGGTGTATGGTACGCAGGTCCTAATAGTAATGCTGCCGGTGCTGCAGATGAGGCGCACTTAGTTACTCTTAGCATTGGGTGCTAAGCCGTTCTCGAACGAGATCCCCCATAAATTCGGCGCGGGTGTTCGTGCGCTCGGTAGTTCATGCATGAACGACACGCGAGTCTATCTCACATCGTGCGAGCTAATGAAAGAGTGGGATGCATAGTGCAAAGGTACTTAAGAGCGAATGAGATGCATCGAGTGCGGAAGAACATCCGAATGCAACGACTGAAATTTAAGGATCTTTGGAATATACAGACGCTGACTGTGTTTTATGAACGATTAAGGTAGTTATGTCGTGAACGAAATTTTAACTTTCGCAGTCGAAATTTTTATTGAACGTAGTTTGGGTATTCTTCTTCACGCTGGCGAAATTTGAAGATCAGTTACCGACTCTTTGAATTCGAAATTAAATACGCAAAGCTAGGTTTATAACATGGTATATATGGCAAAACTTAGGATTCTTGTGTTTTCAAGAGAAATTTATGTATGTGTTCTTTACTTTTGAGGTAAAAAAATGGTGTCATGTGTTTGTGACGCAATGCGGAAGTAGCCTGTAGAAAATAAATTGGTCGTCACCGGTCATTAAAGAGAGTAATGTAAGGTTAATTGATACGGCGCCTGACAGGAAGTTGTCGACGTGAACATTATAGTGGTTCTTGTTGTTGGTAACTTCTTGCTGTGACAGCCGATAAGTTTAACATACAGATTCCAATAGACTATCTCGTGTTTTCAACTAATCACTGATGGACTAAACCAACCGCAACCAACCAAGCGTAGTTGGATGGTGCGAAAAGTTAGCGGTCTGACTCAAAAAAAAGAAGAAATGCTTGATATTCAGTGGGTTTTTTTGCGTCAACCGACCATTTCAGTCGGGTCAGTCCGTCTGTGATACGCGTTGTCACAAATGACAAGCTTATGGTTAAAGCGAAAAGCCATTTTACGAGTCAAGGTCTAAGCGAATTTACTGGTACCAGTAGAGTTCCAACTGGCCACAACGGTGTAGTTAATTGTTGCCGAGTGCACACTTTGGTACCCAGTACGTACGTATGTTCGAAATTTGACATATATGGGTGGCCGGGGCTGGTCAGGTAGCGGCAAGTTGAATTAAGCCTCCCGCATCGAAAAGATGCGGAGTCCAAGATGGAATCCAATGCAAAATCCAGGTGGAGTATGGGCACTCCAGTATGAACTCTGGACACTCCAGTATAGTCTCTGGACAATCCAGAATTGAATCTGGGCAGTTCAGGATGAAGTCCAAGATGGACAATGAGATCGAATCAAATCCCATTCTCCATTCTAGATTACCCAGACACCATTCGGGGTTGCCAAGACTCCATCCGGGACTGCCCAGATATCATCCGGGACTGCCCAGATATCATCCAGGACTGTTCACATTCCAGCCGGGATTGTCCAGATTCTATCCGGGACTGCCTAGGGTTCATCCGAGACTGCGCAGAGACCATCCGGGACTACCCAGATTCTATCCGGGACTGCCCAGCGTTCATCCGGGACTGTCCAGACTCCATCCTGGACTCATAATTTTTACGCGGGCTGTTTAAAAATCCGAGTCATTTTGCCCCTTAGAGACTTTTTATATATTGGTAATAAACAGTTTTTACTGAAGTTTTGACCAGGAACGACAAAAACTCAAAGACTTACGAAACAGAAACTGTTTTTTGTAATTAAAAATAAAATGCTCTGGCCCTATTTGTCCCGAAGCGTGGCACAATACAATCTTCTACATGGCTGCTTAAATTAGAGCTTAAAAAAATCGGATTACATACCGAATGACCCATGCAAGAAAATAGTTTAATCTTAAACCCAATTAATGCGAACAATTTTCAGAAAAAATAGAACCTAAAAAATCCAAAGCACAAACTGACCCAACTATTCCCAGTCTCTCCTGATTCACTATACTCTCTGTATCTATTATATATGAAGCGAGGACAGGTACTGTATTCATTCTGGAGGACGATGAGACTTTCCTGGTACGTTGCGAGGGCGAACGCATCTGATTGGACAACGTTTCTTCGTCCGTCCGATCGATTACGTTACCGGTATTCTATAGAATCCACATATTCCCGGACCTTCACATATGTATGAATTCGTATTCACACACAAGGCACTGTGTGACCGAGGGAGACAGAGTTAGTGAGAGAAAGACGTTTCGCTGCATAGTAGGTGCCGAGAACACGCGCGGACTATTTAGTATTCAAGGGTCGCTCTCGCTGCCTTTCGCCACACGTTACTTCCCACGGCTATTTGAAAACCGCGTGGGTCCTTCGGTATTCAATATATATACTGTCGTTCGTCGACCCAGGGCGAGTTCGAACTTCGCCAACCGACTCGTGTGATGGATGGAAAGAGCAGACAATTGGACACGCTGCGAGACAAAGCTGTCGACGTGTGCATTGCTAAAGAAAAAAATTGAAAACGGTTCTACTATGATATACTGCAAGTACGTGAAGGAATTCCACACTTGCGGATAGGTAATTATTCAAATTTGAGAAAAATGAGATTGCATGTAATTATTCACAAAAGTATGTGTGAAAATGCTGCATGTAAAATTTCCATCGATGAGGAAACTTGAAGTAAAAAGAAATGGAATGGACTTAAAATTTAAACGTCATGTTTGCAACATTTTATGGGATGTTTCATTAATTTGTTGATGTTTGTGATTCATTTTACACATTTCTTAAAAGTATCAATAAAACTTAACTCTCATTTCAACTGAAAATGATTTGTCAATACGTATGAAATTTTTCAGAATTTTGTTCAATTATTTCTCCGAATATACACATCAAAATATCCATCAGAAATTCTAAGAATGCAAACTAAATGAAATATTTTTGAAGCCCTTATGACTGTGTTTGCATCTCTGCACTCTAAAGATTATTATTTCCTGAAGTAGCAACAGCATTGAATGATTTATTGAATTTTCAAAACTCATCATACAGCTGAAGAATCGATGAGATTCGTTGGCTTACGCAATGCAAAGGCTTTTTACGGGTTACGATGTCGTTAGTATTCTCGATGAGAGCTTCGAGTTCAGGCTTCTGTTGTCGAGAAAATCGAGGCTGGCTCGTCCATCCGTGGCTCGCTAGACTGCATTTAAGTGCATTTTCCGCAATGTCTAGCTGTGCGCAAGGTGCTTAAGTGTTGGAGCCTACGTAACCCCGGCCAAGCTGTATCAAAGTACCTCGCCCCATTGCCAACAACTTCACAGCCTTCTGGCTCTGCCAAAAATAATAAATAACTGTCCCCAGCCACGCAACGTGGCTGCTCTCATTTATCCTTTTGTCATTATTTACTTTTTCTCCTTTCTCATTTTCTCATATTTTCTTCTTTCACCATCCACGTCTTCACAGCTACTTCAATATTCCACTCGGAGATGAGTCGTTATTGCAGGGTAGACCGAGCACGTCTTAACCCCCCTCCTCTTTGCCTCCCCCTTCATCGTTCCGCTGTGCTCGAATTAACGGGACTGATTTAGCCACTCTCCGAGGTATTTCCCGATTCTCCGCATTCCTCACTCAATATTCAACTGCCCGTTCGCCGAGGGATGTCTATTAAAGTAGGTAGCCATCGGAAAACTAGTTCTTTCGAAGCGAAGAGAGAATTATAAATGGAAGTGGGGATTGCGAAGAAATAGATGGAGAAAAGCACGGAAGAGGACCGAACATCTAATATGGATTACGTACCTCAGCAAACCGAGACCAATGCAAGATGTTTGGTCTTGGGGGTTACCCGTTATTTATGGTAGTCCTTGCATCACGTTTTTTTTTAACTTCAGAAAAAAAATGGCATGACTATGTGGACATAATTTATCAAATGCATATAATGTTTTATTTGAGCAAGTGCTACGTCTACATATTGTATTGTTGAAATTTTTGTCCTCATTTTTATTCATTACTCGATGACCATTAAAGAGAGAATATCCTCTCATCATTATTTTTTTATTAGAAAATTATAAAAATTTCATCCGAATATTCGGTGACCCGACTTTTTTCAATGACCATTGGAAAGCTAGATATCTAATGAACAAAATGTACATTTTATTATACGATTACCTACTATTTTTATATATGAATTATCAAAAAATATCTTATCAACTCCGGTATTTCGTATAGGTGCTGTACTAAAATCATGATTTTCGGGTAGAGTTTTTTCGATGAAAAAGTCGGTAAGGTACATTCAAATTTTATAGAAACAATAAACAGCGCTCAAGGAACAATATATTATGAGTTTATATGATTCTCTATTATTATGCATAAGTGAATTATTATGCATAAATTGCCTTAAACCACAATTAGCAATGCATACAAAAATACCAAATTTTTACTTTCATCACTATATAGGGATTTTTTAGATACAGAGATTTTTATTTAACCATTTTTCATTTAGCCAATTTGTTTATTAATTACACTAATTTTTTTCATCCGAAATTTTTTATATGTTTATAAATATTATTTTTTCAGGATATTTTGACGTAATATCAAAACTTGGATCACCCCAAAAAAATATGTAACACATAATTTAAAAATTTCACTTTAAGACACATTATAGAAATACATTTGAGCGTGAATTATTTTTCTTGAAGATATTTTTTTGTATTATTAAAAGTTGGGTCACCACAAAGAAAAATATAGGGAATAGAAGGGTAGGAGGATCGTACATCTAGTACAGATTACGTGCCTCAGCAGCCCGAGATCAACGCAGAGGGTCTGAGCACCACCAGCTTATATCTACTTGCCAACATATATAGTATACCTCACCGCTGAGCGCACACACGGTCATGTGTGAAATTGACTTGTGAATTACGTGTAATTTGTCACACACCGAGAAAGAGAGATGGCCGGGATGCTGGCTGGATATACCGGCGTGGCACCCTATGCTGAAAGAATTATTTGCGAACCCAGTGACTACGCCCTTCTGTATATGTGTTCCCTTTGCCCGCGGCCAGACCACCGGTATACGTGAGCTCTCGACTCTGTCCGATCCCAAGCCCCTTACGCTCCATCCCTACTTTTCTGCTTCTATGCTGCAGTGGATCCGACACGTCTTCGTATCGCAGTACCTACTCGGGCCTAACTCGTCTCTTACGTCGTCTCACGTACTCGCACAAGCGAAAATCAGAGCCAAATTAACGGTCCTCTTTTTGCTTTGCGATACGATCGAACTAGTCTCATGTGATTGAGGCGATGGGCTTGACCACATAATAGCTCGGAAAGGGCTTCACTCATAAACATACTATCGAACTTTCTATTGAGGGTGAGACTATAGTAATTTGTTTCACAAAAAAAATATATTATTATTATTATTATTATTATTATTATTTTGATTGCAGATAGAAGAATTTCTTTTTTTAAATGTGAAATGCTAAGGTGAATATACTGGGGCCCTTAAAATTGATTGAATTTTTTTTTTTTTTTTTTTTTGCTTGTGTATGACTTAAAAGATTTTTTAATTGAAAATTGAGTTTTAATAATCATTGTTTTCGAACTTGTGCAATTTTTTTATTTATTCCATGAATAATGTTGTATTCATTGTGTTTTGGAATATTTAACCATTTCAGTGAGAATGTGTATATATTTTTAATTCGTTGTATTTAAAAATTTATTCCACATAAATTTTGCTACAAATTACAAAAAAAAAAAATGTATCACGATTTTACAATAATACAAAAACCATTATAGTATGTCTTTAATTATTTTTGTGATAGATGTCCAATAAAAATCTGACATTTTTTTGTTCATCCAATTTGACATCTAGCATTATTGAATATTAGTTTACCCTGCAGAATATTTTAACTAAATTTGTCGAAGTTGACTTAAATAAAAACGACAATTTTTCGAAAATTCATAATTATATAAAATCCGAACCGCTTTACCGATTTTGCCCAAATTTAATGCCAAAGGTCGTATAACTTTGTTCAATTTTCATACAACGTTTCAGGCCGATAGCTAAAATATTGTTTGAGTTAAAGCCTTGACGGACATTTTTCATCAAAGTCTTAAAAACCCTATAAAAGCGGAATTCGTCTAGCTATTTAAAAAATAATTAATACCAAGTACAGATTGACCAGGACTTTACATAGCATTCAAATTTAAGCCTATTCGGTCGAGTAGTTCACGAGTTATGGTAGAAGGAATTTTAGGCACTTTATGACACACACACACATACACATACACATACATACATGTTTCAAAAATGAATATTGGACCAAAATTTCGTGGAAGCAAAATGAACAATATTTCAAAAAATTAATATTGGACCAAAATTTCAAGGAAAAAATATTAATGACATTACAAAAAATTAGTATTGGACCAAAATTTCGAGGAGGAAAAATTAATATTTCCAAAAATTAATATTGTACCAAAATTTCGAGGAAGAAAAATTAATAATATTTCAAAAAAATAATATTGCACCAAAATTAATAATATTTCAAAAAATTAATATTGTACCAAAATTTCGAGGAAGCAAAATTAATAATATTTCCAAAAATTAATATTGTACCAAAATTTTGAGGAAGCAAAATTAATAATATTTCCAAAAATTAATATTGTACCAAAATTTCGAGGAAGCAAAATTAATAATATTTCCAAAAATTAATATTGTACCAAAATTTCGCGGAAGCAAAATTAATAATATTTCCAAAATTTAATATTGTACCAAAATTTCAAGGAAGAAAAATTAATAATATTTCGGAGTTATCGGCTGTTAGGTAAAAAAATTACCATCTTCATGATTTGTATTTTGGTCGAATGAGAACGCATGATTGCACGTGCGTTCCAAGCATTGTGGTGCATGGATCGACCCTGCGCGATCGTTCATTTCTCGGCCTCTTACATGTAAGTACGTAACACTACTGTGGTATAGTCCGCACGCGGCAGAAGGACCCGTTATACAGCCGCGCGTTTGCGGCGCGACGGTGAATAACCCACGGCACGAACCTGATGCGACGGGTGGTGCCTGCGGTGAATAAATATGTGTGCCCAAGCGTATACGCGAACCGCATATCGCGTCGCCTTGAATCGAGGACTCGGCTTCCTCTTGGCCCTGATCTTCCGACAATATTTCTGTCGTCACTCGTTTAACCTCTTAGCTGGTCTTTATCGTCAAGTGGATTGAATTTGAACATTTTCCAACGAAAATCCATTTTCTTTACTGATGAACAATATTTTATAATTTCTATGTTTTAAAAGTAAAAAAATTGATGAATTAAAAAAAAAATTCAAATATCTGTCTGAGCATGAAACGAGCTTATAATAATTTTTTGTTTGTATTTACTTATTGCATATTTTTATAACGAGTGCCGAATTTTATATGTTTAATTATATTATTATATCAAATCGCCCACGCGATTTATCAAATTCTGAAGAATATAAAATTCACATTTATTTCGGTGTCTTCATTAATTATTATTATTGTGAAGTTATTATTATAATATTATTTATTATTTTTATTTATATCAATAAAAGAAACACGAAACGTGCACTGCACATCCATCAATTTATTCTGTCGACAATTTAAAAAGCCATTTTTATAAATTACATTATTTATGGTATAAATAAACAAACAGCGTGAGTTCATGAGTAATAAAACAATAATAATAATAAGAGATCTTAATAAATAACACGAAAACGAAAACATATATTCATGTGGGTGTTTATAATAAATAAATAAATAAATAAATATAACATGTGTTATGTGTTGCATGTGTTTTCAAATCGAGTAGACAGCTTCGATCCAATTGTGTAATCGATAAGTTGAGCACATTTATAGCGATGTAAGCACTTTTCTATGATCGTAATCCAATAAAACAGTGACTAAAAAAAAATGCACATCGATAAGTATTTGCATCCGTTCCCAATAGCAGCGAAGAACGTGCATCACCATATCCGTGACCTGTGGTATGCATAAAATAAAACGCGTACGTGGCTCATCACCCGGTAGCCTCGATCTACTCGTCGATATCCGGTAAACGGAATGAGATCGATGCTCCGACAATCCAGCAAGTGCAGTAAGCAATATGTTCTGTGCATACAGATATATACGTACGTATCTACAAGAAGTTCAATCTGACGATAAACGACGTCACTTAAAGCATTTAATTTTCTTTCCGGAGCAAAGCTCGCAATCAAAGACTTGAAATAATTTTAAGTTAAGCTATTTGCGAGATCGTGTTTTCGTAGATAAGATGTTTATCATTTTGACGACGTTCTGAGCACGAATTACGCTGTCTAAGCGCGACTCCTGCTCTATTAAATTCTGACTGCCTCAAGGGCAAAAAGAGGGAGATAGACTTTAAGAATCGCGGACTCAAATGGTTTTATTACTTTAAGAAAATGTGTACGTTGGTAATTCCTTACTCCTGCAGAAGATTCATGAGTGTAAACAAGAAACAACATTTTTGCTACATCAACATGTTTTTTAGTGTCACAAAATTTATGCGGATCTATATTCAATACCTAGCTGGGTTATCAAAATTCTTGCGGTACCGAGAAACCATGGCAACATGTTGAACTTTGCCTTGCACAACTTTACCGTGTACAACTTTGCCGTGTATAACTTCACAGTGTATAACTTTTCCTTGTACAACTTTAGCGTGCACAACTTTACTGTGTATAACTTTAATGTGTACAACTTTACCGTGTACAACTTTACTGTGTATAACTTTACCGTGTACAACTTTAACGTGTACAACTTTAATGTGTACATCTTTAACGTGTACAACTTTACTGTGTACAACTTTACCATGTAAAGTTTGTTGGATCGAACTGGTAGGGTGTACAGTTTTGTGGTATCCAAGTTTAATCGTACAGAATTTCATCCCGTAATAATTGTGTGCCGAATTGATTATCAGCAGATTTTCGTCGTGTCAAGGTTAAACATGTATAATTTGTGTCGCATAACATTTTGTCGTGCTTTATGGAGTATATGTAGTTAAAATCGGTGCACTTCTACATGTATACAAAAGGGTCTCTTCTCCAATAATTACCAAGGTCCGATTTTTCTTATTCTTCCACGAACACCCCAAAGTTAGATTTTTTGAAATGTCCGATGGGCCCCCCAAAGATAGAATTTTCTAATCCCCAACGGGCCTCCCAAAGTCAGATTTTTTCTAATTTCCTCATGGGCCCCCCAGAGTCAGATATTTCTGAGTCCCTCATGGGCCCCCTAAAGTCATGTTTTTTAAGTTCTTCGTGGGCCCCCCAAAGTCAGATTTTTCTAAGTCTCTCATGGGCCCCCGAAAGTCATGTTTTTCTAAGTTCCTCGTGGGCCCCCCAAAGACAGATTTTTCTAAGTTCCTCATGGACCCCCCAAAGTCAGATATTTCTGAGTCCCTCATGGGCCCCCTAAAGTCATGTTTTTTAAGTTCCTCGTGGACCCCCCAAAGTCAGATTTTTCTAAGACCCTCACGGGCCCCCCGAAGTCAGATTTTTCTAAGTTCCCCATGGGCCCCCCAAAGTCAGATATTTTTAAGTCCCTCATGGGCCACCTAAAGTCATGTTTTTTAAGGTCCTCGTGGGCCCTCCAAAGTCAGATTTTTCTAAGTCCCCCACGGGCCCCCCGAAGTCAGATTTTTCTAAGTTCCCCATGAGCCCCCCAAAGTCAGATATTTCTGAGTCCCTCATGGGCCCCCTAAAGTCATGTTTTTTAAGTTCCTCGTGGACCCCCCAAAGTCAGATTTTTCTAAGACCCTCACGGGCCCCCCGAAGTCAGATTTTTCTAAGTTCCCCATGGGCCCCCCAAAGTCAGATATTTTTAAGTCCCTCATGGGCCACCTAAAGTCATGTTTTTTAAGGTCCTCGTGGGCCCTCCAAAGTCAGATTGTTCTAAGTTCCCCACGGGCCCCCCGAAGTCAGATTTTTCTAAGTTCCCCATGAGCCCCCCAAAGTCAGATATTTCTGAGTCCCTCATGGGCCCCCTAAAGTCATGTTTTTTAAGGTCCTCGTGGACCCCCCAAAGTCAGATTTTTCTAAGACCCTCACGGGCCCCCCGAAGTCAGATTTTTCTAAGTTCCCCATGGGCCCCCCAAAGTCAGATATTTTTAAGTCCCTCATGGGCCACCTAAAGTCATGTTTTTTAAGGTCCTCGTGGGCCCCCCAAAGTCAGATTTTTCTAAGACCCTCACGGGCCCCCCGAAGTCAGATTTTTGTAAGTTCCCCATGGGCCCCCCAAAGTCAGATATTTTTAAGTTCCTCAGGGGCCCCCTAAAGTCAGATATTTCTAAGACCCTCACGGGCCCCCCGAAGTCAGATTTTTCTAAGCTCCCCATGGGCCCCCCAAAGTCAGATATTTTTAAGTCCCTCATGGGCCACCTAAAGTCATGTTTTTTAAGGTCCTCGTGGGCCCTCCAAAGTCAGATTTTTCTAAGTCCCTCATGGGCCCCCTAAAGTAATTTTTCCAAGTTCCTCGTGGGCAACCCAAAGTCAGATTTTTCTAAGTCCCCCACGAGCCCCCAAAGTCAGATTTTCTAAGCCTCCCCCCCCCTGGCCCCAATTATTCCAAGTTTTCCGATTTGATTGTTTTCGACGAAAATTCTACCCACAAAGATTGTCAATCTCATTTATAATGAATTACTTATTCATTTTTGTTAATTTTTGTAAGCCTTTAAAAAAAATAGTAATTGTGAAAATAACGAATGTAAAAAAATAGATTCGAAAGATTCAACCGAGGTCTTGCGAGCGCACGAGCCACGATAACCCCAAGTATAAGTATATAAGGTGGCTTTGGTCTGTAGGCAGTTTTATCAAGTATGAACTCTGAATATATTTGCGATTTCTCACGCGGCAGTGACGGCGGCGAATAACCCACAGCAACAGCAACATAGCAGCAAGGAGCAAGAGCAGGTGTAATGGGAACGTGACCTCAAGGCCGCGAGAGTGAGAAAGGATTGCGTGGCTGTCTCAGAGACGCCCACGTATCGAGGAAACGCCAGGGAACCATAGGGATAGAGGTGTTATACGAGACACACGATGGGTGTGAATATATCTGAAGGAAAATAAGAGGATCAAGAAGAAGCCACTCTCGAGACGCGTTGTTGCGAAGATCGGCATCAAAAGATCGTGAGAGAAATGCTTAAATGAGGCTCGCGAGGTAGGATTCACCTCGGCGGGCAACAAAAGACTCTGGAGCATCATTAACATGCTCACGTACGAGTTACCAAATGGAATCACACACACAATGTGAAAACCCGTACGCAGCGGTTAACGAATTCAGTGGTAATCAGAGGTTCAACGTCCTACAGGTTTTCGGATTGTTGGAAATACATACTATTTACTCGGGACATTTGAAACAGGAAATCACATTTGAATAACATTTTTTTGAAAAATTCAAGTTCATTCTTACGTGACTTTTGTTACATTGTTGGAGAAACTGAAAAGGATTTTGTGATTCACTTTTATTATTATTGTTTTTAACTAATTTTATCTGATAATATAGTCCACAAGTAATTTGATATTTATTATTTAAAATTTCGTAAGATATCAATGGGTATTTAAACAATTTATTTTTAGAAAAATAAAAAGCTTATCTAGTACAAAAAATATTATCACGATCAAAATCATGGAATTAATGGGCCATTTTTTAGATTACACTGTGAAAACAATGTTAACGTATTTTTGACTTTCGACAAAACATTTTTTTCCGAAAACGTTCACAGAAAAATTAATAATGTCCACAATGACATTAGATTTTTCTGCTTCATCAGTAAAAAATAATTCCTCACGTTTGAGGATATTGGAAATACATATTATTCACTCGGGACATTTGAAACAGGAAATCACATTTGAATAACATGTTTACAAAAAATTCAAGTTCATTCTTACGTGACTTTTGTTACATTGTTGGAGAAACTGAAAAGGATTTGTGCTTCACTTTTATTATTATTATTTTTAACTAATTTTATGTTATAATATAGTCCACAAGTAATTTGATATTTATTATTTATAATTTCGTAAGATATCAATGAGTGTTTAAACAATTTGTTTTTAGAAAAATAAAAAATTTAAGTATGTACAAAAAGTATTACCACGATCAAAATCATGGAATTAATGGGCCATTTTTTTTTTAGATTACACTGTGAAAACAAAATTAACATATTTTTGAATTTTGACAAAAAGTTTTTGACCGAAAACGTTCACAGAAAAATTAATAATGTCCACAAAGACATTACATTTTTCTACTTCATCAGTGAAAAATAATTGCTCACGTTTGAGGATATTGGAAATACATATTATTCGCTCGGGACATTTGAAACAGGAAATCACATTTGAATAACATGTTTTCAAAAAATTCAAGTTCATTCTTACGTGACTTTTGTTACATTGTTGGAGAAACTGAAAAGGATTGTGTGCTTCACTTTTATTATTATTATTTTTAACTAATTTTATGTTATAATATAGTCCACAAGTAATTTGATATTTATTATTTATAATTTCGTAAGATATCAATGAGTGTTTAAACAATTTGTTTTTAGAAAAATAAAAAATTTAAGTATGTACAAAAAGTATTACCACGATCAAAATCATGGAATTAATGGGCCATTTTTTTTTAGATTACACTGTGAAAACAAAATTAACATATTTTTGACTTTTGACAAAAAGTTTTTGCCCGAAAACGTTCACAGAAAAATTAATAATGTCCACAAAGACATTACATTTTTCGGCTTCATCAGTGAAAAATAATTCCTCACGTTTGAGGATATTGGAAATACATATTATTCACTTGGGACATTTGAAACAGGAAATCACATTTGAATAACATGTTTTCAAAAAATTCAAGTTCATTCTTACGTGACTTTTGTTACATTGTTGGAGAAACTGAAAAGGATTTTGTGCTTCACTTTTATTATTATTATTTTTAACTAATTTTATGTTATAATATAGTCCACAAGTAATTTGATATTTATTATTTATAATTTCGTAAGATATCAATGAGTGTTTAAACAATTTGTTTTTAGAAAAATAAAAAATTTACGTATGTACAAAAAGTATTACCACGATCAAAATCATGGAATTAATGGGCCATTTTTTTTAGATTACACTGTGAAAACAAAATTAACATATTTTTGACTTTTGACAAAAAGTTCTTGCCCGAAAACGTTCACAGAAAAATTAATAATGTCCACAAAGACATTACATTTTTCTACTTCATCAGTGAAAAATAATTGCTCACGTTTGAGGATATTGGAAATACATATTATTCACTCGGGACATTTGAAATAGGAAATCACATTTGAATACCATTTTTTTAATTTACAAGTTTATTCTAGCGTCACTTTTATTACATTGTTGGAGAAAATGAAAAGGATTTTGTGATTCACTGCTTCAGCTCTGTGTCGTTTATAACTTTGAATACTATAAAGGGAATATTATCAAGTAATTTTATGCGATAATATAGTCCATAAGTAATTTGATATTTATTATTAAAAATGTCATAGCATATCGATGAGTAAATATTTAATTTACAACTATAATTTTTTTTTAAATAAAAAAATGTAATAATGCAAAAATAATATGACGATTAAAATTATGTCATTAATGGGCAATTAAAAAAAAAATATTAAACTCTAAAAATAAAGGTAACATATTTTTTACTTTCAACAGAAAGTTTTTGTCCGGAAACCTTCAGAGAAAAATGAATAATGTCCAAAAACAAATTAGATTTTTCTGCTTCATCAGTGGAAAATAATTGCTCACGTTTGAGGATATTGGAAGCACGGATTTTTTGTGTTTTGTTGGCCTAAAGAATATCAGCTTTTGCATGAGTGCAAAAACGTATTTGTAATTTTGTTAAAGAGGGTTCGTTGCACAGAGTTAACTCTTAAACATTGGATTGTCTGCCCATATAAGCGATAGTTATAAGGTAAAAACCTTGAAACCTACGCGAGAATACCGTTATTTCCGCTTGGCAGCAAACGAGTTAATGAGTCACGAACCATGGCAATCTGTACTCGGCCTACCGTCGAAAAAAGAGACTCCACCCACACTTATTGTCGATAACCAGTAAAGACTTGTAATTTTCGAGGATGGGCAATTTTCAAATTACGGTAAATCATTTTCGAGTACGATGAAACCACCACTTTTTATTAAACAAAAAAGATAATTAAAAATAAATACCTCAAATAAGAAATCGGTCATTTGTAATTATTGGTCTCATGTATATATCCTCATATATTCAGAAAAATATTCATGAAACCGTATGAATTATTTTTTCGTCATAATTAGAAAATTTTTATATCTTTTTTATTTCGAATATATTCGGAATATTTTTTGTTGCTCGTTTCATACGTTCAGGAAAATTTTCTTCCGTGAAAAATGCAAAATTATTCGTCATGTCAATTATAGGATAAATATTTGGGTTATACAATGATAGAAATTTACCACTCCGATTTATGTTATTTTTTACACACGTAGATATTGGATTAACAAAATTTTTTCTCGTTTCCCATCGAACCTTTATTATATTTGTCAATGATATTTTTGTTGTTTTCGATAAAATGTTTATACATTTTATTAAACATATACAAAGAAATTTAAAATAAATTGTGAGATCATGAGTAATAAAAATATAATAATAACAATGGAACTAAATAAATAACACAAAAATGAAAACATATATTCATTTGTTTGTTGATTATAAATAATGGAAATTCGATGGCGACTGCGACGGAAATTAACTAAACAAAATTTAATAGTAATATGAAAATTATTAAATTGACGACGATAACATATGAACAATGTTAAAATCCAGTTTTTTAATGAAAATATAATGTTCATGTAAATTATAGGATGAATATTTGTGTTATGCAATGATAGAACTTTACGACTCCGGTTTATGTTTATGTTTTTGCGTACGTTGTTATTGGATTCTCAAAATTTTTTCTAGCCTCCACTCGAACCTCTATTGTATTTGCCAACGAGCGAGCGTGGACGTAGCTAGCGCGTTCATCAAACTCTCGTACTCGCACACGTTTTATTACGTTTCCGGTAAACGGATTTGCCTGGATGACGCGGAGAAGTCTGAGGGGAAGTGGAACGGCGGTGAGTCAGGTCGAGGCTCAGCATACTCGTTTCTCGATCCTCCAAATCAATTGTACTCTGTTACATATATGGGTCGTTCCATACCAAGTGGGCCATCCATTAATTAAGCAAAAGGGGCTCATAATTTTTTCAAAAATTCTTTAGATTATCACGAACATCCATAAATTATTTCAGAATTTTAGCACCCATGGTTTGCGCAAAATTTAATAACGATAGTTTTATTTCATTTTTTTCACTTCGCTGGATATTCAAAATTACCTATCGTACAAAAAATTTGTTCCTATATAAAATTTAAGTTTTTCAATGTACTTTTTAATAAGAGAATAATTTCAGATTTTTTTTATTGGGGCGCCAAATCTTCATTTAAAAAATTAACGAAAAAAATGTTTCAGTAAACAAAAATAAATAAAAATTAAAAGTGTTATTTCGAGGGTATTGAATAGTATAAAAAATTATGGAGCGAATTTTTGTACATACTTTTTAATGAGAGAATAATTTCAAATTTTTAATTTTCGGCACCAAATTTTTGTTTTAAAAAATTATGAAAAATAAGTTTCACTAAAAAACAATCTAAAAAAAAATAAAAAGTGTTATTTCGAGGGTATTGAATAGGACAAAAAATTATAAAGTGAATTTTTGAACATACTTTTTAATAAGAGAATAATTATAAATTTTTAATATTCGGCATCAAATTTTTTTTTTTTTAATTATGAAAAATAAGTTTCAGTAAAAAGAAAAAATAATTAAAAGTATTTTTTCGTGGGTATTGAATAGTATAAAAAATTATGGAGTGAATTGGAAGGGTTGAAAACTTACGGAATTCGTCAGGAATATCCCATATATATATATATATATATATATATATATATATGAATACCAGAATCAATACGTATACTAACCTAACGTTGTCGATAAGTGAGCAGTTTTCTCAGAATCGCAGGTTGGAAATAAAGAATGATAAATTCTGGTTTCTACTGCTCGTCGAGTGGTCGATTTGCTCCGTTATTCGCTCAGAAATTTGCTCGCGATTCTCAGAAGCATTTTCTCAATAAATATATCCAAATAAATGCAATACTAGGAAAAAAAATTCCGTCTGCAAGGAAATATAATAAAAAGGTTGAAGTTATTTCCAGTATTCTTCGTATCTTGTTATGCGTGGAAATCGGAAAAATAGGGGAATTCAATAAAATGGGAAGTCACTGAAAGTCTTGCATACAAGATTAACAAAAATTAGATAATACCAACTTTATGATAAAATATCGAAGGATTCTCGAGGTATGAGAATTGCCGGGCAATGCAAACATCGAGTTTAGAATCCAAGAAAAATATTCTTTTCATCAAAATAATTTCATACAACATGACAAAATGGCAATTTTTAGAAAATAGCTTTACTTCAAAGAATATTTTTTTTTTATACATTCCTGTTATTTTTTATTTTGTTAGGACTTTTTATACTATTTATTAATTACTATTAATTATTATTAGAGTTACGTCACTTTAAAAAAAAAACCTTTATTTTTTAAGTATCTTATTAACTTTTCAATCAGAATAACGAGAAATCACAAATTCGGCAGCAAAGCCTTAATTCAGATTTCTCAGCATATCCGAAGAAATTGCAAGTAATACCTCTTAAACTTGTTATTAATTGCACAATTAATTTATATCGTCAATAATTTAATTAGATGAGACAGCAATACATTTTCAATATTTTGTTTTCTCGAATTTGGATTTTCTGGAGTCATATCCGAAGAAATTGCAAGTAATATTTCTTAAACTTGTTATTAATTGCACAATTAATGTATATCTTCAATAATTTAATTAGCTAGACACAGCAAAAAATGTTCAATATTTTGTTTTCTCGAATTTCCATTTTCTGGAACTAGTTTATATATTTATTCCGCTATGGCATTCAAGAGCGATAAACTTTAGCGTCTATAAAACTTTTTCTCCGACTCCATGGTGTGAACGCGCAATGAAGACCTCCCATTCCCCTGTCCAACTATCTCGCTGTTTTCTTTATTCCATTTTTTTTTATCGTCCGCTTCTTCTCGAAAATCGAGATTCAACCGTAGCCTATTCTCGTTTCGTAGCCGTGAACCGAGATCGGGTTTTCGAGGTTCTTTTTCAAGAGTTCCTCACGGTGAGCCCGGTATCGAGATAGTCAGCTTCGTCTTCGCTGCTTCGTATACTTTTCGCGGCTCACATTCAATGCCGTTTGCGTTGCCTGGTTCGTACTATATTTCGCTGCCGGTATCGTGGAGGATAAGAGGCATAGACGTCTGGGTGGAGAGGCCGAGGGTATAGAATATGCGGGTGGCGAACTTGGTATCAGTCGCGGTCGACTGCACGCGTCGTCCAACATCGAGAAACCCTCGGTTGCTTCTGTTGCGCTTGGGCAACAAACTTCTGCGCTTTTGCTGTATATGTGTACGTGGTATATGGCTGCTTCTACTTTCCGGACGGAATGGTAGAAGCAAAGTACGGCCATCAACTCGATTTTACAGAAACCAACTCTACACAGAGCCATTTCTACACGTGTAGATGTAGACAATTTTTTTTCTGACCAAATATGCATAGGATTTAGCGAAGTTGTACACGGCATGAAGTCAACACTAAAAATTGTCACAGTTAATGTTGACACGACGAAAGTCTATTGATGATTCAATTTTATACACAAAAACGGTTCGCAATAAAAATCTATAAAGTTGCACACGAAAAAGTTGTTCAGGAAAAAGTTGTGCACAAAAAGGTTGTACATGAAAAGAATGTACACGAAAAAGTTATACACGAAAAAGTTATACACGAAAAAGTTATACACGAAAAGGTTGTACACGAAAAAGTTCCACACGAAAAAGTTCCACACGAAAAGGTTGTGCACGAACAAATTCTACACGAAAGAGTTCTACACGAAAAAGTTCTACAGGAAAACGTTCTACACGGAAAAGTTCCACGCGAAAAAGTTGTACACGAAAAACTTCTACACAAAAAAGTTCCACACGTGAAAATTCTATACGAATAACTTCTACATCAAAAAGTTCCACACGTGAAAGTTCTACACAAATAACTTCTACATAAAAAAGTTCTACACGAAAAGATTCTACACAAAAAAGTTCTACACGAAAAAGTTCGGAAACCTATTTTTGTCACCGAAGTAAAATTGATCTCTAGAAATAGAAGATACAGGCCAAATTTTATAACGACCCATATCCACCATATTAACCCTTGGCATTTAATTAGGTTCCCGACTGAACTATTTCTAATGATACTCAACAGTTAACTGAAAACAGTGATTCAGTGAACTTATTTTTAAAAATTTTTTTTATCAAAGGGCTCCACTACAAAGATCGGTATTATTGAGAGATTCTACTGTAGGCGTATATAAAGGCACATGCCTTCAGTATATCGTTATTACGACTCTTTAACTTGTTCTCTGCGGAGCTACTTATCCCATTTATCGTTATAAAGTTGTGAGAAGGTATCGGTGGCGCGTGTAAGACGAGATAGCGATCACGATTTTTTTTTCTCTTGGCAGCAAGAGAATGTTGATGTTACGTGGTGCAAAAGCACGTGCATTACCGATATTCACTTACGTACTTCTCGCGATGGGATATTGACGTCCCGTCGAGATGATGTTGGGACTTACCTCGGGGCCCGTAACCGAGAACAAGTATAAACAGAGTCGAATTATTACCGTGGGTATAAAATCGAACACGTCTGCCCGCGCCTCTGTTGACTCGCGGGAAACCCAAATCGATCGGTGAATCGACCTCGTTCTCACGTTCGCTTAATTCACGTTGGTCGGTATACCGATTTGTCGAGATCCTCGGGAAAGAGGTTAAACGACGGCGAGATCGATTACCGATGTAAACTCGCGGTTAGACGAAATATTCGTGGTCGGGGTCATACCCCGAATCGTGAGCATACCTCCCCTTATTTTAATTCGCCAATCGATTATTGAATGTGGTTATCCGCTTCTTGTGAACTTTGCAACATTATCTACAAATTTTTCCAAAATCAACAGATTATTATAATTTTCAGCAAATAACATAATATTTTTAGCTGGTTTTCAGGTATTCCAAGCATGTCACATAGGATAAGCAATATTATTTAAAAAATTATATTCTACCAATTGGTTATTTACATTATGACGATAATGCATTAGAATAATGAAGTAAATTGTAGAGATTCCCGAATATACCGCTAGTTTCGAAACTGAAGACTTTTGATAGTATTTCAACAACAATTGTCATACTCGAACGACGTCGCATAAAAGTGGCATTCTTAGACATATCAATGATCTTGAACACCTAAACGGCATCATAACCAAAACTAATCCAATATAATAACCTAATCAAGTAGACCATTCTACTTGTAGAGCTAGATTAACCTAAAAGAATTTGATCACAATGTATCATCACCGCAGTGACCTGCCGATTATGTTTTCGTCAATGTTGTCTTGTCCAGAATGTTTTTGATGGATTCTTATGACGGTATAACATAATTGTAAGCGATTTAAACTTGGATTTCCGAAAACCATCGGTTTGATCCAAGTCTCGCCTTTCATCTGTGGTTTTCATCTGTCCAATAGTGGATTGCAGGTATTTTTGTGCCAGAACTGGTTAATAGAAGCCATGGAGTTGCAATAGGGCCATCATATACATACTCTAGACACATGCATTGATGTAAGTGAATGTAGGTAGAAAAAAAGAAGCAAGTAAAGGAGCGAAGGGACGAGACAGAACTTCAGCGGCTTCGTCACGACAATATAAAAACTACCTCTCCGTCTATCCGATCGCTCGGTTCGATCCTTCTTCCTGGTAGCAGGCGCGGTAGCAAGTTTACCAGTAACAGAAGGAGCAACCTCTCCGTTCACTGCCATAGTACACCGCGACTATAGCTATAGCAGATGCATGTACGTATGGGGCTCGTCGAATCGACTAATTATCGCTAACCAGCGGTATCACGAATGTGCCAACTGCGACCTCGGTTAGAGTCGCAAGACCAGAGGGACAGCGCTCGGTGTACAGCGGGAAAAGATAACGGCAAAGAGAAAGACATAAGAAAAGAGACAAGAGGCCTGTGAGGGAGGATAAGGAGAAGGACGAAAGACGTGTTTGCGTCTGCATCAGCTTCTTTCCAACCAAGTGCTGCAAGGACCATCGAGGATGTAGAAGCCCCGATGGAAGATGAAGGCAAAGAGTAAGAAGTAGAAAGAGTAGCGATCTCGTTCGACAAAGAGGAGAACCGCTTCGAAGGTACACGAGAATAAAGGACAAGAGAAGTAGAGAAAGACTAAGGAAGTCAAGCTGCTGCTGCTGCTGCGGCAAACTGAGAGAGTGTACGGCTTGTGGAGTGAACGGCGACGACGATCCTATCGTCGAGTAACGGGTCCGGCGAAACTTTCGTGATCGTGACAACTCGACGTCTCCTCGCGTCCACCTCGTCCATCACGATTCAACCACTGATGCTCCTGCTGCTGTTGCTGCTCCTGTGGCTGAAGCGCGGCAGCACGTTCGGATTCCATTCGTCTCGGACATCCGCGAGGCCTAGACGCGCCTTAACACTGCCACTTTTTGGGAAGAATGAGAAGGAAGAGTGGAGATTGCGGCGTTACGGGGCATAAGCTTTGCCACGAGAGGCAAGGAGAAACAAGGAGAAAGAAATGAGGAAAAGAGGAAGCGAAGACGAGGAGGAGACGTGGTGAAGAAGAAGGACTGATGTTATCCTTGTGCGTCAACGTCCAGCCAGAGAGAAGCGCTCGACTGACGAGTTATCGAGCCGCGACCAATCCGGACTCTAATACCACGCGAAGCGCAACACTGGTGTATGCCGCATTGCTGAAGCTGTTCAAGCTCGTCGACTGTGTGAAGGATGCTCGAGAGGATAGACAGAAACAGCAAACGTCTCGTAGCATGCCATCTTAGTACTTTAGTAGTCTATGGTCTACTATTAGACATACGTGGAGGAACTTCCTCTGACAAAGATTCTTTGGTTTTTGTACTGGTTGGGGAATAATCACAGCAATAGGTGGTTGCAGATAGCATAGCTATGTGACGGAAAAAAATATCATATGCGGTGCTGCATCACTTGTTAAGACTGAATTTATTTAATGTGTTATTTAATATGAAACGCAATTGTTGAGTCAAATATTGATTTTTTTACTGATTTGGCTACGATTGTTTTTTTCAGAACGATTGTGTTCATGTCACCCATTTTATGTACGGTAAAATTTATCTGCCATTTTAGTACTTTACTAGCCTGTGGACTAGTATTAGACACTTCGACCCGTTAAAATCTTGTTTCTAAGTACTTGGCGTCGAGACGCTACCGCATCTCTTGATACGTGGAGGAACTTCCTCTGACAAAGATTCTTTGGTTTTTGTCCTGGTTGGGCAACTATCACAATAATAGGCAGTTGCAGGCATGTGACGGAAAAAGACATATCCGGTAATTTTGCATGACTTGGTAAGACTAAATTTATTTAATGTGATATCTATTATAAAACGCAAATCTTGAGTGGAGTATTGATTTTAAATTGATTCGACTAGCGCTGATTCTTTTTTTTTAGAAGGATTAGGTATATTGATAATTTAACTCTGGGGTAAATTAAGGCCATAGCGATTAACAAACGATTTCTCAATGAATCGGAGGTTTTTGGCTTTTGTTTTTATCCCCGGTTAATCTCGATTCGGAACCAGACATTACTTCCTCAGTTCCTATTCTGTAATAGACAACAAGGCTACGTGTATTCCTAGAAGTAATGCAAAGTGGCGGTAGAATGTCAATGGTTGTCCGATTATACTCACTGCATCTTCTATCAGATCCACTGGATGCACTAGCAGTAAAGTGTACCTAGAACTGGAATCTGGTCCATTGACCGATCAAGAGTGGAACGTCGCGGTCTAATAGCGTCAACCGACCTTGAAATTGTCGCACGATTTTCTTCTGAGCACGTATAAATTGGCAGGCAGAGGGATCATAATGTTCCTGGACGTGGATCTTTGGACAAGCTAACATCTGCTGTCCGCATCAAGTCGGTAACGTCAACTAACACAGATATTGATGCTCCGGATAAGACCAAAGGAGATTGCTCCACTAGATTCGATGATCATCTATATCAATAGTCGAACAATTTTCCACTTGATGTCACAGAACGTACAAAATGACAATATTGGTCATCTGATTGAATATGCTTGGTTTAGATCAGCAGAATAAATATAAATACGATGTATCTGCAGTTTTTCCATATCCGCTTGTTCCCATTACCAGAATTCATGCGAAAAAGCTTGAAATTATAATGAAAAGGTCAGCTTGAATGTAGAATCAGTCAGCGGAAATTGGAATTCCGTTTCTATAACGCCTTTTAGTATTACAACGAGAAAAACCGTTGAAGCGTAATCCGTAAGGACCTTGATTTCGGCGAATCATCATTCCTGCTATACTATCGCTTACCCTTTTTTTATTTCCCCGCCAGACAGAATATATACCCATCGTCAATATTTACAGGGTCGAATACACAGAAGCACGTGCCTCCGCGATCTCTCCTAACTAATCGCTTCCCCCTCGTTTGGCGAATCGCCTCCAGCGCATCAACGTTCATTCCCAGGCTGATCCGTTTTCCAAACGAGAATTTGTACCTCGGAATTCAGTCGTTCGTTCGTACCCTCACAACCAGTTGTATACGTATCCCCTTGAAATATCCAACTGTATGTGTGTCCTGCGGAATATCCGCTGTGTATATCGCGCTACGTCCCCACGGCGCGTTTTTTTTTTTTTTTTTTCTCGTATCTGACCCACCGACGATTTTTCAACATATGTGGCCGCGTTAGGCGCACGGATATCGTAGCGCCATGCGATATAAATTTGCGTACACCAATCGTTGTCTCTCTTTCGCTTCCTTCGAGGTTTCCTTGCGGTCGAAAGGTCAACCGTAGATCTCGCCGACGTTATAAACTTCAGCCTATTCCTAGCGCTGTATTAGAATCTAAACCGGAGCCTCTTAACGGATCGTTTTAATAGGATACATACATAAGACTGAGTAGGCATAGCCGTTTCAAATTTAACTGAAGCTAAACGAGCGGCTGTACCGCGAACACTGTGCGCTATAAATAAACAAACTATTAGGCACGCATATAGAGGTGTACAAGACAGAGGCAGTGAATCTTGCAGTCGGAGAGCCTGCGCTGGGTATTCGTTTGGGTGTCGCGCACGTATACGTACGAGCCCCGTTGGAAACACCGCGACATTCGCGCCATTGGGGTCACCGCTCAGGTGACGATCGCAACGCGCAACTGGCGCGCGCGCGTGTTCATGCCTAACGGGTCCTCGCAAAACTATCGTGATCGTGACTCTCTGTCATTTGGTATGGCAACAGCAGCACTGAAGACTTAAGGATTACGTTTAGAAAAATAGAGTGAGGAACGTCGACCCCTGTGCGCCCTTTTTGCTTAGTTTTAGTTACGTCGGCGCTTGTTTTTTTTTCGCTTTTAAATGTATACGCCATGCCGGAAGAGAAATATTTAGGGGATAACACCATTCTAGAGTTGTGGAAAGAGCGATTTTTGTTTTGTGGCTTCAATAATACTTTAGGGTCATGAAAACAAAATAAAGTTGGCCTTGTAGTGAATTGTTTTTTAAACGTTCAATTATCCAGCGGCGGCCGTTGAACTGTTACGAAATGGAGAAGGTTACATTGGCTTGAAAATGATCAGCAATCGATCCTAACGAATTCGAAGTAGAAGAAGACTTTGGTTAACGAATCTTGAAGTGTTCTCCGCTATATCGCAAGCTATCGTGTTCGTAAAATGCAAATCTGATGTGGCATTTATCGAATCTGGTAAGTGCTCGTAAAACTTTAAACGGGTTTTTTTCGAAACCACTTTTTTCAAATTGGGCAGATACATTATTCAAAAACTGTTGCATGGATTCGTTTCAAATTTTGACTGTACCTTCACAATAACAATCTCGACGGTAATATAGCGGTTTTTTAAATTTATTTAGTGACAACTTTCTTTTTTGTAAACAATTTACTGCCAATTTTTTTTCACGATCGAAACTTTTTATTCAAATGTGCACTATTTTTATTAATTTGATACTTAAAAAACACTACGTATTACCACACCTACTAATATGTACTTTGCAGTTCAATAATTGTATAATAAAGTTCTTTAAAAGAATTTTTCATTTCGTTTATTATTTATCCACAAAAAATCGTCAAAAATAGGTGTACCTGGAGTGGTGTTACTGCTGAATGTACCTACAAAAAATACTCGAAGAACATAGACGCATAGTCCTCGCCCCAAAGATATGAAACCTAATATTTTTTTATGCGGAAAATTCCGACGAATTTTGCATCGGGCGGAAAATGTTAAGATCGGAAATTTGTATGAAAGGCCAAGCATCTTTGGAGTTGTGAATTTCACGTCAGCAGTAAAACTTAACTAATGGAATATTGTGCGGCAAATTGTGAATATCAGCAACCAAAAAATTGCGTCGGATGGAAAATCCCAGAAACGGAAAATTTCGTGACAAGCGGAAAATCCAAACAACTCAAAATTCTGTTAAACAACGTGACAGAAAATTCCGCATCTAGCGCAAAATCGCTCCAGAAAATTCCGCATCCAGCGGAAAATCGATCCAGAAAATTCCGCATTCAGCGCAAAATCGCTTCAGAAAATTCCGCATCTAGCGCAAAATCGCTCCAGAAAATACCGCATCCAGCGGAAAATCGCGCCAGAAAATTCCGCATCGAACCAAAAATCGCTCCATAATATTCCGCATCAAGTCGAAAAACGTACCAGAAAATTCCGCATCAAGCGGAAAATCGCACCGTAAAATCCGCATCAAGCGGAAAATTCCACCTGCAAAAAATATTTTGCGAATATCGAAAATCCCATAAATGGAAAATTTAGCGTCAGGTTGTATTGATCTCCGTTCAGGTGAAAAATGTCGGTAACGGAGAATTTGAACTTTCTAGCAGTAAGATAACAGATAATTCAGTATATACCAGTAGTTCTGTTGAACTGCAGAGTGCAATCTAGGTACAATATGTACGTGCACACCTCCACTAAGCTATAAGCTCGTTCGTTTAATTGACGCTCACGCTCCTCGGTTTACGCGAACGCTGCGCTCGGCCACGGCCGTATAGTTCATATTAATTACACCCCGGAAGATTCAATTAGTGCGTTTCTCATTACACTCACTTATACCGGTTATCCATTATTTACGAGCCGCCGGTTGAAGTATGTGTTGCGTGTACACGTATTTTATACATTTATATGTATGTGAATAAGTGGTATTAGAGTCTCAGGGTGGACTTCTCGTCCCTGACAATGAGCGTGCGTAACATCAACTCTCGTCTTCCTGCAAGTTTCTTACATGTAATACCATAGACGCACTACGTACATTACGTTAAGTACTTCGTACTTGAGTACCGCGTGTACCGCGGAATGTCTTTCGAAATTTCTTTGCATCAACTCAATTACGAAGGTGGAAATAAAAAAAAAATATATATATACCTTATGAACCATCGAGTTATAACTGCTTCCTATTGTATGGTATATGGTATATATAGATATACATACATATGTATTAAAACAATTCATTCTTCGCGTGTTTGCCGCATGCATCGACCCGTCGAATCGCAAGTGATGCTTAAATTACGTTGTAATGACTTTTATAATTGTCTTCCCGGACTCGAATAGAGGAAGTGCCTTCCGTATTGCTCCATACCAAATTGGATCGCTTTCTTGAAGAGATTTTTGTTTCTTTTTATAATTTTTTTTTTTTTTCATCGACTTCCAGCAGTGAGCGACGATCGCGTAATCCCGTAGGGGCATCGACGATTTAGATCGGTATCGATGTAATCGAAGCTCACACCGTGATATCGAGACGCTTAGAAATACCACACAGTGTGAACGATTTATACCTACGTCGACGCATTCCTCTGCACTGAACTGTTGTAATATAATGTGAGGAGCACCATGATATTCCGGAATTAATGTTTTATGTAGAGCGTGAGATATGCTTACTCTGTGTGGTGCACGAAAATTATTAGTTCTTGATCGATTATTTCACGCTCGATTTAATTCCGTTGTACTTTTAATATCGAGAATATTATTTGAGTTGTTGAACAACTTTTCTTGCACTTATATTTATCCATATAGAGTAATTTCATCATTTGTGTATTATTGTTATTAAATGTATGAGTTATAGATATTCATTTTTGTCCACCTTGCAATTGCTCGATTTTAAATTACTGTTTAGCTCGTGTCTGAACCATTTTTTTTAAATTGCTATGTATTTTGCAAATTTCCATTAGCATTTCTTCTTCATTGATCCTATAATTTATTTATGATCAAACAGAACGAAATTTATCGACACGATATGTATATAGCATGTAATAGCATATTTTAACTTTACACAAAACCCTTTGATAATTTTTTTTGCTATAAATTCCATGAATAAATAAATGAAACATAAATGCAATAGTCGCAACGTGTTTTTTATTCGTTACTCAATGCATTTGCTTCTGAGTTATTTTTCATAATATCAATAATAAAAAAAAGTGCTTTAGAAATTTTGTAAAAAACTAAAACTTAATAATTAACTGGGAAGATAAATAAACATATGCGCATATTGAAAGTAACGGTTGAACTGTTTCCAATGATAAATATAAACACAATTTTTTTTGTTATTCAAAGAAATACCGCGTTAATATTTTCATATGGAAAATAATGTTTATTCATTATATTACACTAATGATAACAAATATAATTATTTGGCATAAAATTAGTAAAAAGGGATTGTTTTTTATTTACTGTAATGTATATATATTATTATATTCTAAAATATATGTACATATTTTAGTTATTAAAAGAAATCCCGTGTCAATATTTTAATATGGAAAATAATGTTTATATATTATATTACCCTAACGATAAAAAAATATAATTATATTCCATGAAAATAGTAAAGACAGATTGTTTTAAAAAATATATGTTTGTGTAAAAAATAATGTTAATATATTATATATTCACTAATAGAATTGGGAGGAAACGCGACATAAAAAAAAAATACTAAAAAAATAAATAAATAAACATAATTATTTTCCATGAAACTAGTAAAGAGAAATTATTTGCAATTTAAACAAATGTATATATATTATTCCTATTGAAATAAATATCATTATTACATAAATTGTATTAATAAAAATAATGTGGAATGGAAAACCAAGAAAACGAATAAATTTAAAAAAAATAAAAATAAAAAATAGAATTAAAAAAAAGCTTTCGACTGTCCCAATGTAGTATTAGAGTTTTTATCTATTTATATCTGTACAATTTAATGTAAAAACAATTAATGAAAAATTTATGGCTGAAGGACTACGGTCGATGGCCAGTTAACAATATTATACAAATAATATTACTGATAAGAAAATAATGTATCGTTGTGTAACTAAGGGTAATATATTGTTAATAAACACACTTACTACTACTACTACTACTAGAAATAATGATATTCCATGAAAATAGTAACGAGGCTAAAATGGTACATGAACCGGACCACCACGGTTGAAAAAGTTACAAGAGATTATCGGTATGCCCATAAAGGACAGGTGTCAGCACTGTAGAGGCTATTCTTAGTCTCAGGGAGAGGTTGCAGGGTGTTGGAACGAAGAGGTTGGTATTCCAGTGCAAGATGCTCGGTCATTTCTTTCCTTCTACAATCGTTCCGGAAAATAGGTCTAACGCTTGGAAGGCTCGAGCTCTCGAAGCAAGAGAGAAAACTCGAGGTGTGCGAGGCATTTCCGCAATGTTTCTCGCCTCGCCTTACCGCGCAATACCGAGGACCGACCATGGAGAAAAATCAACTTTACTACTTCTCCGCAAGCTCTTGGCCTCCAACGGAGCAACTCGTTCCCAGATTGTTTTCAGACTTCCTTCCTGATTCTAGCCTTCGTTTGCCCCCCTTGCTCGAGTTATATGTATCTGGATTGCCTACTCTTCGGTGAAAATGATTTTTTTTTTTTCGCAAAACCTACAAACTGGGAGTTTATTCAATAAAAATTTATTTGAAATAGTTTCATGGCTAAATGATTAAGGGTTATTGAGCTTATTGAATATTGGAATTTATTGAAAAGGATGCAAAGTACACGGAAAGAAATATTTGGTTGTGGCAAATACGTTTTCGATTTGCTCTACACAATGTCTAAAAAATTAGTTGCCTCAACCATATCGAATAGTAAACTCAACTATTCACGATTAGTTCTCGATTGGATTAGTTAGGTAAACTAATCGAATCGTTGGGACTACCACTCGAATAGTTGGGAATACCATTCAAATTGTCGGTATTACCATTCGAATCGTCGGTATTACCATTCGAATCGTTGATATTACCATTTGAGTCGTAAGGGAAATAGAATAATCGATTGGTTGTGTCAACTCATTTCTTGGTTATGGCAACTAGTCTTTTTTTTCGTGTAGAACCTTGAATATTGCTTCCTCATTATTTTTCGCTTTTTACAAAGCTACCTCTTTGAGAAAGTATTTTAATCAATTTTGGCTACCTCATAGAGGAAGCTGTGTAAAAATAATGATGAAGCAATGTGCAAGGTTCTACTTTGCATCCTAGTTTTATTTTATTCTTATTTTCTGATGTTTTACGAAATCCAGACCGACACAAGTCAATTAAAAAAAAATCAAATTAATGTAAAATCCAAACCGCTTTACGGATCATCACCAAATTTGGTACGCAGCAGAGCTGAATGTTATTGTTCCAGTGCAAAAAATTTCAGATGATTTGTTGAAATTTTACCTGATTTAGAGCAAAACGAAAATTTTTCGAGAAATTCAAAATATCATAAAAACAGAACCGTTTTGCAGATTTCGCCCAAATTCAATACCAAAGGTCGCATCACATTGTTCCATTTTAATACGAAGTTTCAGCCCGATAGCTAGAAATTCGTTCGTGCTAGAGCATTTACGTATTTTTTTAAAAATTAAAAAATTCCTATAAAAATGAAATGTGTCATTCGATTTTTCCTAAATGTATACCAATTAAAGATTAGGCAGTACTGTACATGTTTTTTAAATTTGAGCTGAATGAGCAAAATTTGAGCACACACACACATGTATACATCTGGACAATTTTTCTAAACCATTTTTCTCTACGTTTTAGACCATTCTGAGTAATTTGACATAAAAATGTCGAAATTTTTTTTTTTCATGAAAACAAAGCTTCCTCTATGAGGAAACAAAAAAAAAAGAATTATTGTAGGAAAGCGAAAAATTGAAGTGTTGCATAATTATTTATTTATTTATGAATAACCTTAGGCAAAAAGTATTTCAAATATATTTTCATTGAATAAATGCCTATCCCTGTCTACAAAATATTTGTTTTGTCACACATTTATATAGTTTATGAAGTCTTTTTTTAATATGCATTTTTTTGCGATGCTCTAGATAGAAATTTTTATTTATTCAGCAGTTTTTATTAATTGCCTTCATTGAGGATCATTCGTAATTTGTCTGAGTTGAACGTTTCTTTTTTTTTTTTGGTAATTTTGCAAAAATAACATCCACAGCTAATTATTGCTAAATAATAATTATTACACCACTTAAGCGATAATTTCGTATCAAATTCAAATTATATTCAAATTTGCTGTTTTTCCTATTACATTCCAATTTAAAAATTGTAGATAAATTTTAATATTATTTCTAACATTGATTGAAATTCTTTGGTTGCTATACAAATATAACGTTGAATAAAATAAATTCAAAGTAAAAAATGTCTTTCACATAAAGTTTGGACTAGAAATTTTCGATAGTGAAGATACTTCGCATAGTGACAAGTCCCTACACTGTTAGAAAATTCCGGAAGGTTTTATGCATAAACTTATCAATTAAATTTAACATACAAAAAAAGTACAAATTAAGGTAAACGTACCAATGGCGGGACGTTTAAGGCGGTGTCTGTTTTGTATGCCAACTTCCGCATGCATATATTAATTATTTTGCAAATGGTGGTAACGAATTGCAAGATTAGAGTTTCTAGTTTCCAAAAACTATACAATAAAAATATTTCTGATTGTTTGATAAATAGTTATTGATTAAAACGCTGAAAAGTGCAGATGTACCAGTGCCGGGACGGGTATTTTTGTGCATGTCCCGCTGCCGGGACACCAAATGTGCGTATCGGTGGACATCTACAAATTTTAATGCATCTGCTTGAAAAGAAATGCCAAAAAATGTGCGGTACACATATATACACCTATGATGCAATCAATAAAACATGTATGTTTATAAAATACATATATATATTTTAGTAAATTATCAATGAAGTTTTTGCTACCGCATAACCCAACATCCGCGTCAAAATGTCAATCGTGCGATTGTGTCCCGGCTCTGGGTCGCAGCGAGATTGCTTACTACTTGCCCCAGTCGCGGAACATACGTTGGACAGTGGTGCCAACGTATATTCGGTCAGCTCCAATAACGGGACACAAAAATTACGAGTTTTAAGATATTGTACGTAACATTTGACAGTGTAATCTTAAACTTTAAGAATTTCTGAATTTGAAATACCTATGGAAAGTCTCGAACGAACTATAATCTCCGGGGTATCATATTAATGATTATTCGGCTCTCCTTAGCTAATTGGTTTAGGGATTTGCTGAAAAGCTCGAACACCATAGATCCGCTAATATACTTATTATTTACATTTTCAATTTACGATGAAAAAAAAAGAAATTTTTTCACGTATGTTAATTATATATAACAGATACAATTGGAAGATTTATTTTTTAATATTTTATCCATTAAACTCTTAGTATCTACAAATATCCCTTTAGTGTCCCTCAATTGGGACCTGTCCCACCATTGGTACGTTTACCTTATGTGATTTAAAATGAATGTATTTTTTCAGTAAAATTAAAGTAAACGCTTAAAATTACTGTGCAATACATTAATTTTACATCTCACTTGTATATTAAATTCAGTATTACTATAATAATAATAGCAATTATTATTATTATTATTAGTGTTATATATATATATGGACTATCTTTTTTTATCTTTATCTTTTCATTCAAGTTTTTTTGTTTTTTTTTTAAATATATTTTTATAAATTGTTTTTAGATTGTGTAGAATCTGAGAAATGTGGTTATTTTTTAATGTTTTTTTTATGAAGCAAATAATAATAATTATTATTATTCTAAAAACAATTTATAAAAATATATTTAAAAAAAAAATACTTGAATGAAACGATAAAGATAAAAAAGATACTATATATATAAAAACAAAATTAATATAATATATCTAATCTATATAATATAATATAACAGTTTGTGCATAAAAAATTCCAGTACTTGTACATTAAATTGGAAGTAATTATTTTAACAGTATAGTGATTGTGAAAGTGATTATTTGGCTTACCTGGATTGTTGTCGGCATTCGAACTGAATAGGACGCACAGTCCAGTCTCGTAGTTGACCGCCTGACAGGAGTCGTTGCCCTGACAAGTCTCGAGGCAATCGGTGAGCATGAGTGTACCAGGTATGGACTCGAGCATATTCGTAGGCGCAGTGTAAACGTATCCAGTGATGAGCTCAAAGCCTACCATCTCGGGATCGCACTCGTCCGAACCGGCGGATGGACCGGTGTAGTCGGGACCGGAAGCCCCCGAGGGTTCCGCACCGGTCGACACCGCCGAGGCGTTCGTACCAAGGACGACGAGATGACTCGACGCCTGAAGCAACAATATCGTGAGGATCCGACATCTGGAGTAACTCATCTTCATGCCGGCAGTGAAATTCTCTCTCCTCTTCTAATTGCTTTACTTCTTATCTGCAAATTAACAAATTACAAAAATGGACGTTAGAGATTATGCGCAATAAAATAATTTAAGTAAATTTCTTACTTGTCTAATAAAATTGTTTAATGTGAATTGCGTGATTTGAAAGAAAAAAAAATTGATGTTTGGCTTGCAAAATATTTTGTCTGAATTTTATGTTAATTTCAGTGAAATTCTCTCTCCTTTTTTAATTGCTTTATTTCTTATCTGCAAATTAACAAATTACAAAAATGGACGTTAGAGATTATGCGCAATAAAATAATTTAAGTAAATTTCTTACTTGTCTAATAAAATTGTTTAATGTGAATTGCGTGATTTGAAAGAAAAAAAAATTGATGTTTGGTTTGCAAAATATTTTGTCTGAATTTTATGTTAATTTCAGTGAAATTCTCTCTCCTTTTTTAATTGCTTTATTTCTTATCTGCAAATTAACAAATTACAAAAATGGACGTTATAGATTATGCGCAATAAAATAATTTAAGTAAATTTGTTATTTTTCTAATAAAATCGTTTAATGTGAATTACGCGATTTGAAAGAAAAAAGAAAATTGATGTCTGGTTTGCAAAATATTTTGTGTAAATTTTATGTTAATTTCAGTGACATTCTCTCTCCTTTTTTAATTGCTTTATTTCTTATCTGCAAATTAACAAATTACAAAAATGGATGTTAGAGATTGTGTACCACGCGCAAAAAAATATTTTAACTAAATTTGTCAGTTTCCTAATAAATTCGTTTAACGTGAATTACGTGATTTAAAAAAAAAGAAATTCATATCTGAAACTATTTTGTGTGAATTTTATGTTAAATTCAGTGAAATTCTCACTCCTTTTTTAATTGCTTTACTTCTTATCTGCAAATTAACAAATTACAAAAATGGACGTTAGAGATTATGTGCAAAA
This sequence comes from Ephialtes manifestator, assembly GCA_963970395.1. Classification (NCBI taxonomy): domain Eukaryota; kingdom Metazoa; phylum Arthropoda; class Insecta; order Hymenoptera; family Ichneumonidae; genus Ephialtes; species Ephialtes manifestator. The sequence goes on along the minus strand of OZ019974.1, from coordinate 34,061,965 downwards.
AAATAATTTATGTAAGTTTGTTATTTATCTAATAAAATTGTTTAACGTGAATTGCTTGATTGAGAATAAAAAATTTATTTAAAAAAATAAAAAATTTGATGTCTGGTTTGAAAAATATTTTGTGCAATTATTATGTTAAAATTCAAGTTAGACGAAAATGGTTACTTAAGCTTAAGAACTGAGAAATTTTAGAGGCATCTTTGTCTTATCTCTTTTGGTTATATTTTGTAGAAAATAATTACTATTGTATCATTAGAAAAAAAAAAGAAGTTTTATTTTTTTAAATGCACATGAGTATATTGAATTCATTGAATTCTCTTAGAAAATATATATCTCGTATACGTAAAAACAGATTTAATTGTCTTCTCTCTCGTTTTTTTTTTTTTTGTTTTTTTACAACGTGTACTTCTTCGTAATTCGATGTAAATCAAGTTTGGCAAAATTCAAGCAAAAGGATCCAAGGGAAATATTTTTATGCGATGATAAATTTACAAATTTATTCTCTTCACGTAGAAATGTTGTTTTATTGAGCATATATGCTAACGTCTGATGCTGACCGCGTTTGATCACGAAACAAACATGCTTACCTCCTTCCTGATGATATACTTTTTTTTACTACATAGCTAACTTTTTATTTATTATATAATTGTAGTAGGTCAAAATGCAAATTGCGGCAATGTTTTTTTTCGGAATAAATTAGAGCAATTATCGTTAAGATTATATATATTATTATAAAAATGTAATGATTTGATTTTATACGTTTTATGCTACGCGGTCCATTTTTTTTTTTTTTTAGAATATATATTTAATGTCTAATTCTCGATGTCATAAGTCATTTTTTTATTTTTCGAAATACTGTTATTTATCTCATGTTGACATACCAATAAATTTCAATTATGTTTTTCCAATTATATTTAAATATTCAAATAAGTAATTATATAAAAATAATAATTAAAAAAAAACTAAAATTGAGTGATTCATTTTTCCCGCGCTCATTATTCTAATCAGAAAAGATAAATGGAGAGAAGATAAATATCGCCATCGCCTACGATCTATTCAACGCGAGGGGTGGTCTATCAACCGGTATTCTTAACACGGTAGTGGCGGCGAGATCTTTTTATAATATAGAGATAAGAAACACCGTTTGATATTTATCAGGTTCAGGTTACCGAAATAATTAATTATTTCCGCTATCATTAGATGGGCTGTCACGTTTCGAAACGTATTTAGAAATATCTGATAAAAGATCTGTATAAGGAAAAATGTAGATTTACAAATTTTTACATTATGTAAATAATTCATCCGCATAATAATTTAACGTACCTGATAATTATTAACTTCATTATATTCGTCGAACAGGTTATTGCGATTTTTACTGTAATTACGTATTTCTCTTAATTTTTTGGTAAACGTGATTTATTAAGAAACGAAAAAAAATTGTTTTTAACTAAAAAATTTCTTTTTTCTCTTTTTTATATACGTAATTTCTTAAGGAACTTTTTAACCACTTGATTTCAAACTTTCTGTTTTCAAGAATTTTTGAAATCTGGTTTTATAAGAATGAATAAAAAATAAATGAAACAAAAAAAATTACCAAATTAATTAATAACTTCTTGGCATTTTTTATGTTTATTAAAAAATAATGGATTTGATTCATTTCTTCAAATTTGTCCTCATTTACTAATATATGCTGACATCAAATATCAGCATATATGTCGAGACATATTAAATTTCTATATAAAAAGAATAAAGTTCAATTTTATTCTCTTTATATAGAAATTTAGTTTCACTCGACATATATATAATTATTTCCCGCGTAGAAAAAAGATGCAAAGTAGAACCTTGCACATTGCTTCCTCATTATTTTTCGCTTTTTACAAAGCTCCCTCTGTGAGGAAGCAGTATGTTATTCAATTTTGGCTTCCTCATAGAGGAAGCTTTGTAAAAAGCGAAAAATAATGAGGAAGCAATGTGCAAGGTTCTACTTTGCATCTTTTTTTTTATACCTTGTGTCTCTTTTGCAGAGGTGTTTTATACAGCTATAAATCACCTCTGCAAACACCGTTACATCTAATTTTGATTAGATACAAATTTTTGTCGTACTTTCTCAACTTTTCCGGAAGTTATAGCGAAAATCTACATTTTTTTTAAAATGAAAAATGGTGTAAAATCCGAACGACTTTACCGATCATCACCAAATTTGGTACATGGCATTTCTGAATGTTATTTTTCGTCTGTACAAAATTTCTGTTCATTTGTTGAAATTCGACGTAATTTAGATCAAAATCTATTTTTTTCGAAAAATTCAAAATTCTATAAAATCCGAACCGCTTTACCATTTTCGTCGAAATTCAATACCATACAACATTGAACATATCTTCAGTTATGAAGAACTATTTAGCCAAATCGGCGAACTTTTACGAAAGTTAGAGCGACCACGCCCTTTTTTCAACAAATTAAAATCAACATAAAATCTTAATGACTTCACATATTTTGGCAAAAATCACAACATTCAAAGAGGGGCAGCTACTCTACTTGCTTGCCAAATTTGAGCCGGATCGCTCGAACGGTTACCGAGTGAGAGGAGATTGAATTTTCGAAGCCCAGCACACACACACACACACACACACACACACACACACACACACACACACACACACACACACACACACATACATACATACGGACATTTTTTCTAAACCACTTTTCTCGACGTTTTAGGTGATTCTAAGCATACTGACATGAAAATCTCGAAAAAAAAAAATTTCATGAAAACAAAGCTTCCTCTATGAGGAAGCAAAAAGAATCTTGTGAAGAATCTTTTAAAGAATCTTAAAACAGTCTTGAAAGAATCTTTACAGGAATCGTGAAAAGAATCACGCATAGGAGCCGGAGCAAGATTCTTTCCAGGATTCTTTTCAAGATTTTTTCATCCCAAAGCGTTCTGAGAATCTTTGAAAGAATCATAATGAAATTCTTCAGAGGAATCGAGCGAAACCTGTTGATGCTTTCCAGGATTCTTTTCAAGATTCTTTCCATCCAAAAGCGTTCTGAGAAGCTTTTAAAGAATCTTCGAAAGAATCTTGAAAAGCGTCTTTAAGAGAATCGTGAAAAGATTCCGTCCATTAAATAGAAAAATCGTTGAAAAAATATTAATGAAATTCTTCAGAGGAATCGAGCGAAACCTGTTGTTGCTTTCCCTTGGTGTCGAGACAGTACATTTCAGTACGTCGACGAAGTGTGAACCCCTCGTGTATAGTCGAACTCAGGATAGCTTTGCAGTCTTATATACGTTCAGGCTTCAAGTCACTTGCGAGAAACGCTTCGACCGCTCGCCATCTAGCGGAGTATTGAATATAAGTGTTTCGTACGATGCCACTAGATGGCGAGCGGTCGAAGCGTTTCTCGCAAGTGACTTGACGCCTGAACGTATATAAGACTGCAAAGCTATCCTGAGTTCGACTATACACGAGGGGTTCACCCTTCGTTGACGTACCGAAATTTACTGTCTCGACACCAAGGGAAAGTAACAACAGGTTTTGCTCGATTCCTCTGAAGAATTTCATTAAGATTTTTTCAACGTTTTTTTTTTGTTTAATGGACGGAATCTTTTCACGATTCTTTTAAAGACGCTTTTCAAGATTCTTTCGAAGATTCTTTAAAAGATTCTCAGAACGTTTTTGGATGGAAAGAATTTTGAAAAAAATCCTGGAACGCATCAACAGGTTTCGCTCGATTCCTTTGAAGAATTTCATTAAGATTCTTTCAAAGATTCTCAGAACGCTTTGGGATGGAAAGAATCTTGAAAAGAATCCTGGAAAGAATCTTGCTCCGGCTCCTATGCGTGATTCTTTTCACGATTCCTGTAAAGATTCTTTCAAGACTTTTTTTAAGATTCTTTAAAAGCTTCTTCACAAGATTCTTTTTTTCTACGCGGGTTATTACTTACAGAATTAATTGAATATCAAATTCGGGCAGAGTTGAAAATACTATTAAACGGAACAAGAAATAAGAAATAAGAAATAATAAATCATAAATAAGAAATAAGAAATAAAAGATAATAAATGAGAAATATTAATACTTCGAAAATATGCACAGTCAAATAACCATTTTCATCTAACTTAAATTTGCCCTCATACGTCAACACATATGTCTCAAGTGAAACTAAAATTTCTATATAAAGAGAATAAATTTGTAAATTTATCATCGTAGAAAAAATATTTTCGTTGGATCCTCCAGGTTGAATTTAGCCAGACTTGATTTACAACGAATTACGAAGAAGTACGCGTTGCGAAAGGCAAACAAACGAGAAAGAGGGGCGCGCAGAGAGGAAAATGAAAACGTTGCTTTCCCTAGCGCGAGCGAGGTCTAGAGGCCGGGAGTGGCATTTGATGCAAATATTTAGATGCACTCTGCTGCCGCTCGTACTCAGAGCGACAAAGGCAGAGTGCAGCTGTGCTCCTGTGCACCAGGAGCTCTCTCGTCTCCTGAATCTTCTACAAGCCGCGATATAGTATTATACGAGGCGAGATTAAACATAACTCTCGATGCGCGCATCCCCCCCTCTCATTCCCCCTCTCAGTATCTTCCCAGCGCTCGCGGGCTCGGTGTACACATCGTTATCTCGGCGCTAGAGACACACCGGTGCTTCCGGTGCATCTCGCACGCTCGCGGGACATCCAACCGTACCAGCGGATCCCACACCAGCACCCGACCAGTATACATACTCCATAGATTTACTAGCACAAATTTCGGCGCACCTCGCAGATTTTTTTCTTTTTCTTTTTTTCACAGTCACTGAAGAAAAATTTCACTCGTTTGTTTATCAATTTGGCAATCAATTAAGGGGAGAAAACCCTTTAGACGCGCGAAAATTAGTCATTTTGGACGAATTTTTTTTTCATTCGGTTAAAATTATTTTATTTATTTTATTTATTTTATTTATTTTATTTATTTTATTTATTTTATTTATTTTATTTATTTTATTTATTTTATTTATTTTATTTATTTTATTTATTTTATTTATTTTATTTATTTTATTTATTTTATTTATTTTATTTATTTTATTTATTTTATTTATTTTATTTATTTTATTTATTTTATTTATTTTTTTTGATATTCGAAAAAGACTTTTTTTTAGGACACAAAATGGTGGCGTTATAACGCAATTATCCCAAAACTACATTTTCAAAAACTGCTAGTGCTGTAGCTCAAAAAGATATCGACCGGTCTAGCTGAAATTTTAGAAGGTTTCTGTCTATATCATTACCGGAAGGATTATACCTAAAGTTTTAAGGATATCGTTTAAATAAATTATTTTTTTAGAGTGAAAATTGTCGAAAAAAATTGCCGAAAATTGAAGCATTTCATTCAAAAGTCTATTTAATATTTAATTTTATACTTTTTAAAACAATTTTATAGGTTTATCCTTCCCCTACGATTGTCAGTAAACGAAAAAAAAATTAGTTTTCTGATTCAGATTGCTCGAAAAAATACTGTAAATGCAGCAGTTTTCGATACTGCCGAAAGAAGAATTCATAACGCCGCCATTTTGTGTTGTAAAAAAAAATAAAATGTTTTTCAAATGTTAAAAGATTGAATAAAATAAGGTTAAAGTTTAGAATGATAAGATTATTTTAACACCTTTAAAAAAAATTGTACAGTATGACTAATCTTCGCGCGTCTAAAGGGTTTTCTGCCCTTAAGGAGGAATTAAAAAATATATAATGGCAATTCCGCAGCAGTGTTTATGAATTTTTTTTGTTCTCCAATGTCGATATTTCTTCGTCAATTTGATATCTATATTTCTATGAGTGCAACGACTTAGAAGTTAATTTTATTTTCACTGTTAAAAATGCAAGAAAATTGAATATACAAAACGATATGAGATTTACGGAACGGGTATATGAATTCCATATTAATATACTTTTATTGTCAATTTTTAGAAAAGTATGAGAATTCTCCGATATAAGTATTTGAAAATTACAGTACGTGAGTATTGCAATCTTCATTTTAATATACAAATATTGTATTTGTCAATGACGAATGCATCTGAAAATCAGAGTTGTAAATGCGTAATACTTATAGAAATGATGATGATGATACGATCAACTCTATAATTATGATTTTATAATAATAACATGTAGCGATTGTAATACGACGATTAAACTTTGGAATGGCTGCAAAAATTATTATTTTCCAATAAAAATTCTCGGTAATCCTTTTGAAAAAATGGAAAAAAATAAGTAATGCATTACTTATTTCTTCCATTCTTTCCACTATTTCTTGCAATATTAAAGCGAAAATTAGTATTTTTTCAGGTATTCAAATGTTTACACTGTATTTTATAATCGCTACTTATTATTATTATGAAATCATAATTACAAAACAAATTGTACTGTAAACTATGCCTCATGAATTAATGGGGATTTACAATTCTGCTGAAAATGAATATCGGTATATGCATCCGAGCTTTATATACAGTTTATTAATTTTCAAAAACAAATTTTTTACACTGTTAAAAATGCAAGTGAATTTAATATACCAAACGATATGAGATTTACGAAACGGGTATATGAATTCTATATTATTATACTTTTATAGTAAATTTAAGAATAGTATAAGAATTCTCCAATACTGGTATTTGAAAATTACAGTACGTGATTATTTTAATATACAAATATCGTATTTGTCAATGACGAACGCATATGAATATTAATATAACGGTATATGCATACGAGCTATATATACTGTACATTAATTTTCAAACAAATATTTTTTACAGTTTAATTAGTATATGTAAATGTCTGTACTTCTGCTGTTCTGCTCGTGTGCCAAATTGTACTGTTATCAATCAAATTGTCCCGTCTATTATCTAATAAATAATAGATAAATAAATATATGGGGTATTTCTTGCCAATTTAGTAAGCGTTATGTCAAATTGTGATCATAAATTGACATATCTCAAAAGGTGCCATTTTTGAGATGCTTTAAGATGAAAAATCTTAGAAAATGTGAATTTCAGATCGATTTGATACCAACATTTTTTTACTAATTTAAGCGCAATTATTGCGGTGAAATTTAATTGTACGTTTGAAAGATCAGAATTAATTATGCATATCACGTTTATTGATATCAAATTGAAATTATATATGAATAAACGTGATATCATATAGATCTCAAAATTGCATTGAAATTTTCTTAGATATTTCGTCTTAACGTGCATAAAAAAAATGGCATTTTTTAAAATATGTCGATTTGTATTCTCAATTTGACATAATTATTTTTATGCCGGATTCGCTCCAAAATTTGTATACTATTCTATATGCTCGAAAAAAGACTTTTATTTTTTTTTAGATTTTTTTTCACTGAAACTTTTTTTTTAATGAATCTTTTAATATAAAATTTTGCAGCCCATCGAAAAATTTTCAAATTATTCTCAAAAATCCTGTATTAGATGTCGAAATTTAAAAAAATAGCCTCAAAAATGGAAAGATTTTAAACAAGATGGCAATTCATGGTCGGTTTTTGCGTAAACATTTTATACGTAATGCAAGATTATTTTAGAATTTAGCTGAAGCTTTTTTGATCGATATAAACAAAATTATTCTCGACAATTACAAATAGGATAAGATTGCAATAAGAAGGAAATGTATAAATGGTGTTTAATTTATTATTGCTCACTAATCTTCACAATCGAGGAAATGATTTAGTAATCAGTATACATAATCTAGATTTAAGGGGAGGGCGTCAGGCCAAAAAAATTGATTTTGGAAATTCGATATCATCCAAATCCTATTGCATATAAAAATGCCCAACGCACTATATTGTTGGTACTCGATGAAAGGATTTTTTTACTGTTGTCTGACTTGCATATGCTTTTCAATATTACCTTAAGCAAAGTTCTTAGGTTTTCCATTCTGCGCATGATTTAGATCAAACTACTAGGCAGATAGGAATGGTTGACGTCTCATTTTCTTCTTCATGAAAATATACATCGGCTAAATGGAGCAAATGTTAATAAAAGGTGATATTTTTTAAGTGACATAATTATTAATAAATAAATTTTATGCGATTTTCTAAATCAGTAATTAACTTTACTTTCAGAATGAAAAAAAATTGTTTGCTCCATTTAGCCAGTGTATCTTTTCATGAAGAAGAAAATGAGATGTCAACCATTCCAATCTGCCTAGTAGTTTGATCTGAATCATGCGCAGAATGGAAAACCTAAGAACTTTGCTTAAGATAATATTGAAAAGCATATGCAAGTCAGACGACAGTAAAAAATCCTTTCATCGAGCACCAACAATATAGTGCATTGGGCATTTTTATATGCAATAGGATTTGGATGGTATTGAATTTCCAAAATCAATTTTTTTTACCTGACTCCCTCTCCTTAATAGCACAAATTTTGGTGTTCCTCGCAGCTTTTATTTTTCTGTTTTTTTCACACTTTTCACAGACACTAAACAAAAATTTTACTTATTTGCTTATCAATTCGACAATCAATTGGTGGAAAATATAAAAATATATATATATTAATGCAATGTAAGATAAATGGAATAAAGTACAGAACGATATTTCACTATCTATAAATATATAAGGTATAAATGACTTTCATTTATTTTTGATGATTAATCTTATTAATCGTGGATTATTTTAGTAGGAGTAAAATAATAACTTGCTGGGCAGAAGTAAATAAATATTTAGTGACACTTTTAAAAATGATTGGAAAAGTCATATGCAAAATCAGAATCTAAGAAAATTTTACTCGTTCGTTTACCAATTCGACAATCAATTGGAGAACGAAAAATCAATGCAATGTAAAATAAAGTACAGACCGATATTTCACTGGTTTTTAATTTTTTATTCAAATATTCACGAAAACTACAAATATGATAAGATTGTAATATGAAGAAAATGTATAAATGGTGTCTCAATTATTTTTGTTTATAAATCTTTACAATCGAGAAAATTATTTATTTGAAGTTTAAAAAATCGTGTTAAAAAGAAATTAATATTTAGTGCCACTGTTAAAAATGTTTGGAAAAGTAATATGCAAAATCGGAGAGACAGGAAGTTGCACATATTTGCCTTTAATGTTGAATAAAAATATTTATGAAAAGTACAAATATGCGAGAGAGACCGATACAATTAGGTCCAGAAGTTTTGTATTCAAGCTATGAACGAAATAATAATAATAATACACCGCAATAAATTTCGCATATGCAAAGATTTATCTCACAGATAAATCCTGGAAAATATATGGAAAACATTTATTTCATAATGCATGAAAAATATACAACGTATGTCGTGGATACACCAAGAAGAATGAGATATTTATGAATATCTTCCATATATATATTTTTTTTAAATTATTTATCTTCTTTAACTAAATCATAATAAAAACTCATATTTATCTTTGAATGAAACGATTTAATTTTAACAAAAATTATCTCACAATTTTGCGAGTCGAAATTAATTTATCGCTGTGTGTATTTTTAAAAAATTATTTTATTCAAATATAGTTTTATTCAGATTTCAACTCGACTGTATAAAAATTGAATGAATTTATTCAATTTTGTCCAAAAATATATGCCAGCCTGTCATTTAAAATGTTTGTACGAAGAAATTCATATTCCTTTGCGTTGATATTAATATAATTTTATTTCACTTTCGCATTTACTATTACATCACAAGTTTCGATTTAAATTCATGATCTACGAGCTCAACATAATCACCATAATTCACCATATAATATGATCTTTTTGGCCTGTTTCATCCATTTTGTGGTGTAAAAATAATGATTCGTATATAAAACACGATAAAATATATTTTATTTATTTCACAAGCACTTCAATATTTTTTAACACTCGTGTCTCAATTTCAATTTACTGATCTATGCTCAAAGTTTTTCATTCTTTTACATTAATTTTCCAAACATTTTGAACAGTGTTATTAAAAATTAATTTCCTCGTGTCCAATAATTAATTGGTCAATTTCAAATTAACGAAATTTTTTCACTCATCGCATTCCACTCATCATCGAGTTTATCGAAATTAAAAAAAAAATGAACTTTGTATTTCAAGAAGATTTTAGTGGTTAATTTTTAAAAAATCCTTTTTCATTTAATCCTTCTCGTTGTTAATAACGTTTTTAAAGTATTATCCTTCTTGCATAAATGAATATGCTAAAAATCGATAAAATCCAGACTGTATTGTTACTGGAAACATATTATTCTGAATAATATCCAGCGATTTATCGTTTAAATAAATAATTCCACAAGTTTGAAAAATGCAAAAACTTATTTCACATTTATGAAAATTTGTCATAATTTCATCAAAAATAAATTACTACAGAAATAATATATTTCAAAGCTCTACACTCGATTTGTTGTGAGAAATAGCACGAACCTCGAAGAAACGTCACTTCAGGTTCAATCATCAGATGAAATAAGGAGACAAATCCAGTATTGATCAGACACGATTAAAATATCCCGACGATCGTATTCAATACCATCGAGAACATCATAAAAAATATTTGGAGAATTCATATACTGTATAGTAATTTGATATATAGTATATATATAGTAATTTGATATATATACTGCATTTTTACTGAACTCGTGTAGGAAATTAAATGTAATATACAAAAAAAAATGAAAATTCAATGTACGTTGTAAAATTGAAGTAAATTTATATTAAAAACAAATTTAGCAGACTATACATCAATTTCGTTATACCGTGCATCAATTAATATGACTTTTGTAACGAATTTAACAATACTATACATCAATTTTACGTTATACTCGTGTAGTAAATTTATATACTCATTTTTGTAAAAGAGCACATGTGTAGTTATTTTACCTTAAATATTTTTAACAGCGGACGAGTGTGTTTCAAAATCAAAGTTAACTCATATTAAGGATGTATGATACATATATTCCCGCCAAACGTCAGTTTCAGAGAAAATTTTGAACAATTCTCGATGGGATAAAAATTGGAAAAAAATCAAGCATGTAAAAATCGACTTTGCATAATGATTCCAAAATGTTATTAACAAATTGATGAATAAAAAAATTGTTGAACAAATCACCCGACAATCTAACTTTTTTTTTCGAATGAAAATGATTTGTCAATTTTTCCAAATACATATGATTTTTTTCACAATTATTTCCATTAATTGGAATTTTGAAAAATGCGTAAATAATACGGAATTTTGGATATGTGTTTGGCGAAAAAAATCTTGAGTGTAATGATTTTATCCCAAGCGCATATCCAAAATTTATTATTTTTCGCGCATTTTTCAAGATAAAAAAAATTCAAGATGAAGAAAATATTCACATTCAGAAAAATTGACAAATGATTTTCATTCGAAAAAAAATGTTAGGTTGTCAATGACAATTGTTTTATTTATCAATATGTTAATAACATTTTGGAATCACTATTGTGCAAAATCAATCTTTTGAGCATCTTTTACGTGCTTGATTTTTTTCCGATTTTTATCCCATCGAGAAGTGTTTGAAATTTTCTCTGGAAAGTCACGTTTGGCGGGACTGTATATATACATCCTTAATATTTTTAACAGTGGACGAGTGTGTTGCAAAATTAAAGTTAACTCATAATTAAAAACACGTATCGTATGGCATATTCAGAATTCTCAACATGAATTACTATAACTTCTGTAACAAATTAATTAGCAGAATGTACATCAATGTTATTATGCTGTGCATCAATCAATACAACTTCTGTAGTAAAGTTACCAGAATTGTACATCAATTTTACATTATACTCGTGTAGAAAATTTTCTATCGCTATTTCTGTAAAAAATCTTTCTGCACTTTGTGATAATTTCACCTTAAATATGTTCAACAGTACAAATTTCCGCATTCCAATTCGAAATTTCGAGCTTCAATATTTTTTACCTTTTCCTTTACGTCGAGACAAACAGATAGTCAATTATCTTCAAAGCACAATTTCCGCGTTGCAAATATTTCCGTAGTCACAGTTTATAAATTTCGTCCTTTTTATAATTACCGCGCACAATGGGAAATAAAAAAAAAACAAACCGGTAACAATTTCGAGAAAAAAGAAAATCGTAGACCGCATTCGCGTTAGACCTGAAAATTTCGCGCGTTTCAGGAACCCACGAAAATTTCGGGATTAATTAATGAAAATATCACGTTAAATCGCGAGTTGAACGAATCACTGCGTGATTTATAATAAATAAAAAAATCACTCAATCGACAATTCAATGGTTAAATGGCACACGTAATCGCTGGAGGAACTAACTCGTATTTATTTAAAACAGAGTGTGCCGCGCGGCTGAACGAAGTATCTCGATGTTGTTTCTAGTCTCACAAGGATTTTACGGAATAATATATAACCGGGAGCTATGCCTAGATGCACCTGGCCGCGTGGCTCTTCCTCGACCGACCGACCGCGTCTGAGGGGCCCAGAGGATCGAGCAAGCGGTCTAAGGAGGACAGAAACGGTACGCACACGCTGGTCTGGCTGATCTTGCCGGTACGACACCATTGAAAACGTCGCTTTTCGATCGGTCGCGCACACGTCTTCCCCCCACTTTGGTAGCTCGGTTAAGCCCCTTCCTCTGGGTCCTTACGACCTTCCTCCACCTCGATAAGGCCCTTCCTCTCCCCACTCCTTATATATATATTCTTCCACGGTCCCCCGCATCGCGAGTTCGCTATGCTTCCTCCTTCTTCTCCGACTTATCCTTCATTTATCTTGCTCCCTACCATCTGAAACTGAAACTTGTCGGCTTGTGAAATTCACTTCTTCCTTTCTCACATTGCCAAGGGTATCACGACTGTTTTCTTCTGATTAGTCATTAACGATTTTTTATTGATTTTATTAATATGCTTTGATTTTTTTGATGAATTAAAAAAAATATATTTATATTCCTACTAACTGGATTAAATTTTTTAAATGATCTTTGAAATTACTTATTTTTTAATTGGTATAATTTTAAAAAATGATCTTGTAAAATATTCATATTAAAACCAATTTGGTTTCATTTTTTAAAAGTTAAAAAAAAATGTTTATACTCAAATAAATTTTATCTTTTTTTTTAGGATAAAAAAATTAATTTCATCACCAATTGTGAAGTTCAGATGTGCTGATTTATTGCAGAGTAGATTTTGTTATTTGTTAAGATTAGAAAAAAATGAAATGCGAAAATGTTTTGTCCAAAATATTTCTATTCAAACCAATTGAGTTTAATTGGTTAAATTTTTTAAAATGATTTAAAAAAATATTTGTATTTAGACCAACAGGGTAATTTTTTAAATGATCTTTAAAAATATTCATTTTTTAGTTGATTTAATTTTTTAATGGGCCTAAATTCTTGAATTATTTTTTTAAATATTTATAGTCAAACCAATTTGGTTTAATTTTTAAGATGCTTTTTTAAAATGTTGATATTCAAATAAGTTTGATCGTTTTTTTTAGGATAACAAAATTAATTTCATCACCAACTGTGAAGTTCAGATGTGCTGATTTATTACAGAGTATATTTTTTTATAATGATATGTACAGAATTTCATTATGTAATTTCAAGATAAGACCCAAGATTAAAAAAAATAATAAAATGAAATACGGAAATGCTTTCTCCATGTCGGCGACTTTTCTCCATCTTCATAAGTCCCTTCCTCTCCCCTCTCCATATTCTTCCACGGTCCCCCGCATTGCGAGCTCGCTTCCTCCTTCTTCTCCGACTTATCCTTCATTTATCTTTCTCCCTACTTCTGAAACTGAAACTGCCTCTTGTGAAATTCACTTCTTCCTTTCTCACATTGCTTAAAGTATCACGACAATTTTCTTGTGCTAAAGTAGTAATTTTATACATGTCAAAAATATCACCGCTTTTATAAATATATTCGATCCAATTTAATATGGTTAATTTTTTAAATAATTTCTTATATTTTTTACCAAACTTTATAGAGATAAATTGCGCTTTATCTGTATGAAATTTCGAAAATGGAGATTTCATGTAGAGTAGATTTTGGTACTATGTGATTCGTAGATTCAGGAATTTTTTAATTTTTGTCTTTGAATCGATGAATTTTTATATACAAGAATTCGAATACAACAATTCTCTTTTCTTGTCGACAATTTTTGTCCAACTGAATAAGTTGACTCTTCGCCTTTCCACGATTTTTCCTTCGCGGTCTCTCGCAATGTCAATTCGCTTTCACCTTCTCCTCCAAGTTATTCTCGTTGTCGATCTCACCTTGTTATTCTGAAACTGAAACTGTCTCTTGTCATATGCACTTTTTTCTTCCTCATTTTGCTAAAAGGACCATTTGCCGAAAGAAATATGTTTCGTCACAAAGAAGTAATATAATTAATACCAACGAAGTGATTAAGACCGATTTTTACTAGATCTGAATCTTTTTAAAAAATCTGTCCAATTTGAAGGGCCTAACATAAATTAATAAAAAATTGTCACTTTATATTTGTACCTTGATGTATCCTTAATTGATATTTCTCCTTACTTTAAAAACTGCCTATTATAAAACGCCCTTTACCTTTTCAGAAAAGGACTGAAATTTCTCATGGCAAAGTAATTACAAAATTACTATCAATATTAATCCTAGCTTCAATTTTCACATTAACAACATTTTTCTTACACCACGATTTCCTACTCCTAATTTCTACACCGAGAGAAAAAGTTAAATTGATTCACTGAAATCTTTGCCAATGAAATGAAATACTTGAGTTTTAATACTATATTTTCTTTGAATGATCACAAACTCAATGAAAAGTAGTGACATTGATTCAAAGAAACTTTTCTTTAAACCAATGAACCTTTTTCATTGATTTCAAAAACATCGTCTCTGATTCAATGAAACATTCTTCTTGATACAGTTAAAAATTTCGAAACGTATTTTTTCCTTAAGTACGCGGCAGGTAAAACTCAAATTTTAAGAGAATTCGCGGAAGGACGGCAGAAATAGCCCGCGTAGAAAAAAAGAATCTGGCCGAGATTTTTAACAAGATTCTCGTCGGGATTGCCGCCGAGACTCTCGCCGAGATTCTTAAGAATCTCAGCATATCTGAGTTCGACTACACCCGAGGGGTCTAACCTTCGTTGATGTACTAATAACCCGCGCAGAAAAAAAGAATCTGGCCTAGATTCTTAAGAAGATTCTTGACGAGATTCTCAGCGAGAATCTCGGCGAGAATCACGGTTGCGCGCCGAACCGAGATTCTTATAAAATCTATCTGGGAATTTTGCCGAGATTCTAGAGAATCTCGGTCAGCTTCTTAGCGAGATTCGTTAGTAGGTAGCTGAAAATAAAAAGAATCTCCATCAGAATCGCGCCGAAAATAAAAAGAATCTCTATCAAAATCCCATCGAGATTCTAGAGAATTTCGGCCAGCTTCTTACTGAGATTCTTTCGTGGGTAGCTGGAATTAAAAAGAATCTCTATCAGAATCTCGCTTTTCATGATATAGACTCATTTCATTTTCAATGAAAATGAAATGAATCTATATCATAGATTCACAGATCTATATCAAAAAAGATCTTTACGAATATTGAAGGACTGCTAACACTAATTAGTTAGTACATCAACGAAGGTTCAACCCCTCGTGTGTAGTCGAACTCAGAAAAGCTTTCCAGTCTTATATATACGCTGAGGCTTCAACCCACTTGCGAGAAACGCTCCGTCCGTTCGCCACCTAGTGACATCATACGAAACACTGGAGGACAATACTCCGCTAGATGGCGAAGGAACGAAGCGTTTCTCGCAAGTGACTTGAAGCCCCAGCGTATATATAAGACTGGAAAGCTTTTCTGAGTTCGACTACACACGAGGGGTCCAACCTTCGTTGATGTACTAACAAATTAGTGCTAGCAATATTAAAATATTCGTAAAGATCTTTTTATATAGATTATTTTCATTTTCAATGAAAATGAAAATGAGAAGAATCTCGCTAAGAAGCTGGCCGTGATTCTCTAGAATCTCGGCGAGATTCTGATAGAGATTCTTTTTATTTCCAGCTACCCATTAAAGAATCTCTATCAGTATCTCGCTGAGATTCTAGAGAATCTCGGCGAGATTCTGATAGATTCTTTTTATTTTCGGCGAACCCCTAAAGAATCTCGGTAAAAAGCTGGGCGAGATTCTGATGGAGATTCTTTTTATTTTCAGCTACCCACTAAAGAATCTCGGTAAGAAGCTGGCTGAGATTCTCTAGAATCTCAGCACACACGCACGCACGCACACGCACATCCGGACATTTTCTCTAAACCACTTTTCTCGACGTTTTGGACCATTCTGAGTGTCCTTGCATGAAAATCTCGAGAAATTTTTTTTTTACGAAAACAAAGCTTCCTCTATGAGGAAGCAAAAAAAGAAAATTCCTTCCCCTCGTCCTCAACCTTTCTCCACCAACGATAATTCCCTTCTCGGTCCTCTTCCCTTTCTCCCACGGTCCCCCGTATCGCGAGCGCTTTTCCTCCTTCTCCTCTCGCTTATCCTTCATTTACCTTCCTCATCCCTGCCTCTTCTCATTCTCTTCTACTTCTCGGCCTCCACCTTGACCACCACCACCACCACCTCCACCACCACCTCCACCGGCTTCGCGCCGTGAACCACCTCCTTCCTTCTTCCTCTTCTCATTCCCACTGGGGCCCGGCACGGGACCACAACCGTGCTTCAGGCCACGAGAGTATATGGGATATTTCTGGTCAACTCAACAAGCATTCAACCCTGACCACTTCCAATCCACTCCATAATTTTTTATACTATTCTATATGCTGAAAAAAACACTTCTAATTTTTTTTAGATTTTTTTTACCGAAACTTCTTTTTGCATGAATTTTTTTTTTAATTTTGCAAATCAATTTACAAATTTTAAATTATTCTCAAAAATCTTGTATTAGATATCAACATTTTTGAGCTGTGACCCAGCGTGGGCAAACGATTTTTTAAGCCATTTTTCATTTAAAAAATTTTTTTTTACTGGAACTTTCTTGTTCATGAATTTTTTTAAATATAAATTTTGCGCCGCAATTTAAAGATCTGAAATTATAATTTAATACATGATTCTTTTTATATCGATAAAAAAGGCGTCAGCAAATTTCTCAAATAATCTTGCGTTACGTATAAAATGTTTACGCGCAACAACCGACCATAAACTGCCATCTTTTTTTTCTGTTTTTAATGCAACCGTTTGCCCACTCTGTGTCATAACTCAAAAATGTCTAATACCGGATTTTTGAGAATAATTACAAATTATTACATTGACAGGTAAAATGTTTATTTAAAAAATTCATGAAAAAAAAAACGTTTCAGTAAAAAAAATTAAAAGTATTTTTTCGAGCATATAGAACATGCAGCCAATTGAACATTTACTGAGTTGGCCAGGAATAGCCCATATGTACATAAATACAAACGTCGTATCCAGTACGCGCTTAATATTCCGTAACGTTCCTACGTGGATACGTGGATACCATTTTTTAAATGGTATCCCGTTTAGCTGTCTCCCTTCCCCTTCTTTTGCCCCGGCTACGCCGGTAGCGATCGTCAGGAGTCTCCGCGTGGAACTCATCGTCGAGGACTCTTGGCCACATCGAAACCCGATAGCATCACTTCTCCTTCTATGGAATTTAACGCGCGTCAATTCTGTTAATCGATCAGAGGCAAAATGGCCCCACATGGAGCCAAGTCGTTGGTAAGAATTATATGCCCGAGGAAGTTCTACGACTTCCATTGCATCTCACAATATATATATATATATATATCTATATATATATCTATATATATTATTCGGTCTGCGGCACAGTGCTACCACGCGATTAAAACAACCGTAAGATTCGCACAGCACATCACAGTAGATCTGCAACTGCGGTCAGCCGAGCAACAGTTCAAGCTCTCGGGCTTACGGTTTTTCACACTTTTACGCCGCATTCCCGCATCCACCGATCTCTACTATAATACTATATTCTCGTTGGCAAACGTATCTACTGTGTTGTGACTCAGAAATGTATAACCATATACAGAGTATCCTGAATCAAGAATGCACTGAATTCGTAGAAATATACAATTGGCACCAGAAAAATACTACAGCTCGGGCCAATTGGATTCAGACATGTACTATTCAATATCCTCATGAGCTAGTTTGACCCATGGAAGAACAATATATCAGACATTCCTTATAAGTTGAGGCACTTGAACTTTGGGAGAAGTTTCTTTTATCACTCGAAATGTTTTTTGCCTTATACTAATTCCAATTACTACTCAGTGTCGTCATGAGCTACTTTGACCCAAGGAAAAACGATATATCAGACATTCTCTTTCAGTTGAGACACTGTAATATTATACTTTTTTTTTACCGGACGAAATATTTTTTGAACATGCCGCCAATTTTTCTACATGTTCTGAACATGTCAGTGTAGGTTACGTGAAATTAGGAGCAACATGGAAATTACTGAATGAATAAAGAAATGTATGCCTATGTGAATATAGAAACGTAACCATATACACAGCATCCAGGATCATTAATACACTGTATTTGTAGTAATATATTATTGGCACCAGTAAAATACCGGTTGGGCTAATTGGATTCAAACATGTATCACTAAGTGTCCTCATGAGATAGTTTTTACCCATAGAAAAACAATATATGACACATAACTTATCAGTTGAGTCACTTGAATTTTGGAAAAAACTTTCTTTTACCGTTGGAAATATTTTTTTACCACTCTGCCAATTTTTTTCTACACGTTCTGAACATGTCGGTAAAGATTACGTAAACTTAGGAGAAACATGGAAATGACTGACTGAATGAAGAAATGTATGCATATGTGAATATGGAAACGTAACCATATACACAGTATCCAGGACAATTAATACACTGTATTTGTAAACACATATTATTGGCACCAGTAAAATACCGGTTGGGCCAATTGGATTCAAACATGTATCACTAAGTGTCCTCATAAGATAGTTTTGACCCATAGAAAAACAATATATGACATATAACTTATCGGTTGAATCACTTGAATTTTGGAAAAACCTTTCTTTTACCGTTCGAAATATTTTTTTACCACTCTGCCAATTTTTTTCTACACGTTCTGAACATGTCGGTAAAGATTACGTAAACTTAGGAGAAACATGGAAATGACTGACTGAATGAAGAAATGTATGTATATGTGAATATGGAAACGTAACCATATACACAGTATCCAGGACAATTAATACACTGTATTTGTAAACACATATTATTGGCACCAGTAAAATACCGGTTGGGCCAATTGGATTCAAACATGAATCACTAAGTGTCCTCATAAGATAGTTTTGACCCATAGAAAAACAATATATGACATATAACTTATCGGTTGAATCACTTGAATTTTGGAAAAACCTTTCTTTTACCGTTCGAAATATTTTTTTACCACTCTGCCAATTTTCTTCTACACGTTCTGAACATGTCGGTAAAGATTACGTAAAATTAGGAGCAACATGTAAATTACTGAATGAATAAAGAAATGTATGCCTATGTGAATATAGAAACGTAACCATATACACAGCATCCAGGATCATTAATACACTGTATTTGTAGTAATATATTATTGGCACCAGTAAAATACCGGTTGGACTAATTGGATTCAAACATGTATCACTAAGTGTCCTCATGAGATAGTTTAGACTCATGGAAAAACAATACATGACACATTCCGTATCAGTTGAGTCACTTGAATTTTGGAAAAACCTTTCTTTTACCGTTCGAAATATTTTTTTACCACTCTGCCAATTTTCTTCTACACGTTCTGAACATGTCGGTAAAGATTACGTAAAATTAGGAGCAACATGTAAATTACTGAATGAATAAAGAAATGTATGCCTATGTGAATATAGAAACGTAACCATATACACAGCATCCAGGATCATTAATACACTGTATTTGTAGTAATATATTATTGGCACCAGTAAAATACCGGTTGGACTAATTGGATTCAAACATGTATCACTAAGTGTCCTCATGAGATAGTTTAGACTCATGGAAAAACAATACATGACACATTCCGTATCAGTTGAGTCACTTGAATTTTGGAAGAAACTTTCTTTTACCGTTCGAAATATTTTTTTACCACTCTGCCAATTTTCTTCTACACGTTCTGAACATGTCGGTAAAGATTACGTAAACTTAGGAGAAACATGGAAATGACTGAAGGAATGAAGAAATGTATGCATATGTGAATATAAAAACGTAACCATATACACAGTATCCAGGACAATTAATACACTGTATTTGTAAACACATATTATTGGCACCAGTAAAATACCGTTTGGGCCAATTAGATTCAAACATGTACTACTCAAATATTATAGATCTTGAATATGAGCGCATATTACTGTGTAATATTATGTTTATGGCTCTAGCAATATTTTCCCTAATAAACATGCTGTTACTTTACACGTAATAAATAGTGTCGATAACTATTTACGTCACTAAAGATTAATAGCACTATAAACATGAACTATTAATTAGTATTTCTGTTAAATAATATATTGTCTCTTATTGTCTCACTTCTAATTTATCAGAAAAATGAATTGAGCACTATATTTTCTTACTTTTTACCATAAAGTATATTAACTTAAAAATTAAACAATTTTTTAATTACACAATCAATTGTAATATTACTAATACACTGATAAATCTAATAAAATGCTAATGAAAATTCGTACTTCATTTTGACAATGAAGCTATTATGAAAAAAAAAAAAAGATTTAAGACTAAGGCGATATATACGTTATTTATTCTGTGTGTACTTGTCGCAGCATAAACGGCATCAGGATACCCAATGTCAGACGGTTTAACGGTACGAATAATTTTATCGGGGCGATCTGGCGTGGCGCTCTCGTGCGAGAATGTTGGCCGAGGAAGGCCGCCACGCGGAAAATGACAGTCCGTCGTTATTATATAGTGAGTATGTATGCATGTTGCAGGATGAGAGAGAGAGAAAAAGATTGCGCGACAGAGATTCCTCTCCCTTTTTTTCTTGGTTAGTAAACAATAATTATGAACACTATTAATCTCATAATTACATTTATATAACATTCTAACGTGGTTCTCAGATCTTATAAACAATTAGAGCTAAATATACCCAAGTAGAACTTTTTTTGCGTTCGATCAGCCACAAATCAGGAGCTAACTAGAAGTTGATAAGATTCTGACCGGGCCTTAGCAGTGCCAGATTTATAGCCAAAATTATCCTTGGGATATGAGCAGAATCGGATTTTTGTTGAATCAACTTTTTTTTTCGTTCAATTGGTGACGATTTATCTCACGTTGATTTTGACCAGATGAGCTAATTTTTTTTACACTTACGAATTAATATACAAGTATGTAACAATTTTTATTATAAATTGGGATGAAGTAATATGAGAAACATATGCAATTACTAATATCATCCCAAAATAGGAGTTACGTTTTTTTAAATTTTTCTCGGTTGTAGTATAGTCTTATTCACCAACGTTGCAAACGATTCGTAGGTATTTTCACTGTACAATAACGTTTTCTCTACGAAAAAGACAAAACGAATCAACATCTACTCTCGCAGTGATAGCATTGCAAAAAGTGAAATATAATAAGAAGGCAAGCAAAGTTTCACTTTTTACCCTTTTATTGAATCCTAATCTGACTGCATTCGATTATATAATCAAAATGTTACTGCTGATAAAATCTGCAAAAATGTGCTTGTTGTAAAAGAATCTTGTTAGGTCTCGTGGGTCAGTCGGTAAAGTAGATAGGTGAGATAGGACAAAATGTACTTGTCTCAAGACACAACTACATCTCTTTCTATGCGCTTGCTAAAAGTCGTGGCGATCATGCCACTTAACATAAAGGTTTTTCTGCAAGAAAATTCAAAATCTATCAACATCTGTCCTCACAGTGTTAGCATTGCAAATGGTGAAATATAATGAGAAGTCAATTGCAAAGTTCCACTTTTTACCCTTTTATTGAATCCTAATCTGACTGCATTCGATTATATTCTCAAAATGTTACTGCTGATAAGATCTGCAGAAATGTGCTTGTTGTAAAAGAATCTTGCTAGGTCTCGTGGGTCAGTCGGTAAAGTAGATAGGTGAGATAGGACAAAATGTACTTGTCTCAAGACGCTACCACATCTCTTTCTATGCGCTCGCTAAAAGTCGTGGCGATCATGCCACTTAACATAAAGGTTTTTCTGCAAGAAAATTCAAAATCTATCAACATCTATCCTCACAGTGTTAGCATTGCAAATGGTGAAATATAATGCGAAGGCAATTGCAAAGTTTCACTTTTTACCCTTTTCTTCAATCCTAATCTGACTGCATTCGATTATATAATCAAAATGTTACTGCTGATAAAATCTGCAAAAAATGTGCTTGTTGTAAAAGAATCTTGTTAGGTCTCGTGGGTCAGTCGGTAAAGTAGATAGGTGAGATAGGACAAAATGTACTTGTCTCAAGACACAACTACATCTCTTTCTATGCGCTCGCTAAAAGTCGTGGCGATCATGCCACTTAACATAAAGGTTTTTCTGCAAGAAAATTCAAAATCTATCAACATCTATCCTCACATTGTTAGCATTGCAAATGGTGAAATATAATGAGAAGTCAATTGCAAAGTTTTACTTTTTACCCTTTTATTGAATCCTAATCTGACTGCATTCGATTATATAATCAAAATGTTACTGCTGATAAAATCTGCAAAAATATGCTTGTTGTAAAAGAATCTTGTTAGGTCTCGTGGGTCAGTCGGTAAAGTAGATAGGTGAGATAGGACAAAATGTACTTGTCTCAAGATGCTACCACATCTCTTTCTATGAGCTCGCTAAAAGTCGTGGCGATCATGCCACTTAACATAAAGTTTTTTTCTACAAAAAAGTCAAAATCTATCAACATCTATCCTCACAGTGTTAGCATTGCAAATGGTGAAATATAATGAGAAGTCAATTGCAAAGTTTTACTTTTTACCCTTTTATTGAATCCTAATCTGACTGCATTCGATTATATAATCAAAATGTTATTGCTGATAAAATCTGCAAAAATATGCTTGTTGTAAAAGAATCTTGTTAGGTCTCGTGGGTCAGTCGGTAAAGTAGATAGGTGAGATAGGACAAAATGTACTTGTCTCAAGACGCTACCACATCTCTTTCTATGCGCTCGCTAAAACTCGTGGCGATCATGCCACTTAACATAAAGGTTTTTCTGCAAGAAAATTCAAAATCTATCAACATCTATCCTCACAGTGTTAGCATTGCAAATGGTGAAATATAATGAGAAGTCAATTGCAAAGTTTCACTTTTTACCCTTTTATTGAATCCTAATCTGACTGCATTCGATTATATTCTCAAAATGTTACTGCTGATAAAATCTGCAGAAATGTGCTTGTTGTAAAAGAATCTTGTTAGGTCTCGTGGGTCAGTCGGTAAAGTAGATAGGTGAGATAGGACAAAATGTACTTGTCTCAAGACGCTACCACATCTCTTTCTATGCGCTCGCTAAAAGTCGTGGCGATCATGCCACTTAACATAAAGGTTTTTCTGCAAGAAAATTCAAAATCTATCAACATCTATCCTCACAGTGTTAGCATTGTAAATGGTGAAATATAATGAGAAGTCAATTGCAAAGTTTTACTTTTTACCCTTTTATTGAATCCTAATCTGACTGCATTCGATTATATAATCAAAATGTTACTGCTGATAAAATCTGCAAAAATATGCTTGTTGTAAAAGAATCTTGTTAGGTCTCGTGGGTCAGTCGGTAAAGTAGATAGGTGAGATAGGACAAAATGTACTTGTCTCAAGATGCTACCACATCTCTTTCTACGAGCTCGCTAGAAGTCGTGGCGATCATGCCACTTAACATAAAGTTTTTTTCTACAAAAAAGTCAAAATCTATCAACATCTATCCTCACAGTGTTAGCATTGCAAATGGTGAAATATAATGAGAAGTCAATTGCAAAGTTTTACTTTTTACCCTTTTATTGAATCCTAATCTGACTGCATTCGATTATATAATCAAAATGTTACTGCTGATAAAATCTGCAAAAATATGCTTGTTGTAAAAGAATCTTGTTAGGTCTCGTGGGTCAGTCGGTAAAGTAGATAGGTGAGATAGGACAAAATGTACTTGTCTAAGACGCTACTACATCTCTTACTATGCGCTTGCTAAAAGTCGTGGCGATCATGCCTCGCCCGTTGACTGGAGCACCACGCTCAAAGAGAGCAACAAAATCTGGTGGACGTGTGAACATCGCGACCTGGACGAGGTTGTCCTACCCGTCTCAGAATCTACTCGTTGTCGCACTGAATACCAGATACTGCATATAGACGAGAAAACGTGTATATTGGGCGTGTACGATGATATGAGGTTGCAGGGGAAGTTACACTCCATGAAATACGATGCAGTTATTAGATATGTTAACTAGCTGCAAGAATTTTACGACCATATTAATTTGATTATTGTGATAACAGGGGGATGCAGTTATCACGTGGGAAAATGTTGTGTTTATGCTAAGGTTTTCCGGCGTTCAGTAGATAAATATTATGTTGATTGATATAAAATCACGTTTGATTATAGCTAAAGTGTGGAATAAATTGTAACGTGCATTGCCAACTTCTTGGGCATTCGTTTAAGAGATTTTTAAACAATGCTGGATTAATAAGTACTACGCTATTAGGAAAAAAAACTTTACTATCTCGAGATAGTAGACATTTTTCTATGATTAACGAAGTGGTATTCAGGAATGTTTCATATGTGTATTCCTAGCTAAAAGCTTAATTGTATTAAAATTTGTATACTTGGGAAAAAGATAATAATGGTAAAAATGTCTTGTAAAATGGAGGATTTAGAATCATTCAAGCTAGGTTCAAGCTCTTGGGAAAATTTATGATTTTCTGTGGTATGGGAACTCTCATGGGTGCAGTATAATCTAGATGGAGGTAGTCTTGAGAAGGGCGCTGCAAATAATTCGGATCAGGAAGTGTCACAAGTAAAAAAAATTATATATTGAATATATAAAAAATATGTATAGTTTTAAACATATAATTAGGCATATATAGTCCACGTACGCTGGATATGGGGGATTCCGGTTGGTTTCGACCTAGGCCTGACCGTCGCCCTCTCCGATTATGTCCACAATTTTTTTTGTTATTGTCCTAACTCTAAAAAGAGCTCGGAATTTTATGCAGATTTTTTTTTCAAATTAGAATTTGTTACAATTTTTTTTAAATGAAAATATTGTTAGCATAAATTTAAAAATCTGAAAAAATTCTCATAAATCACGTATCAGATATAAAAGGTTCCCGTGAAGAGATCTTATCAGGGTTCTTTCAAGGCCCCGATTAATGTTCCCTAATTCTCTTAGGGGCCTTATGTGGAAGACTCATAGGGTTACACAAATGATGGTCACGCTTTTTTCTTCGGGACCTTTAAAGGCTAAATGTTGGGGGCCTTTAAAGGCAAAATAATGAGGACCTTATAAGGCTTCCCTATTAAGTCCTTACTAAAATAATAAAGAAATTTAATTTAAAAATATATATTTGTTATTTTATTTAGTTGAGTAATGCTGCACTTTTAATTAGATATTTCGTCTTTCTCTACACGATGGTACATATTAATCGCTGGAAAAACATATTACATTTTTTTTACATTGACGGGAATCGAACCTAGAACCCTCCAGATGGTGTGGTTGCGCTGCGCCTTAGCTCTCTTGGCCATTCAAATCATATAAATATGCAACTTTTTTTTGTCTATTTGAATGACTGTAATATGAAATATGAAATAAAATTAATGTAATATAGTCAGAACTTGATAGAATTACATGATTGCGTCTGATGTGTAAAAATAAAAGCACATTCAGTTATTTTTTTACAGAAATTGGTTATATCGAATAGGGTACATTGTATCGTTGTTGTTATCTATAATTATATTCCACAAAATTGCATGTTTTATCGTTTGCGTGAATTAGTTCGTTTGTATCTAGGTGCGTGACTGTCTGACTGACCTGAGTGCCAGTATTAGAATGGGTGACCACCTGGCTGACTTTGACGGTCATTAGTTGGACACCAATTTTGCCATGGAAACCTCGGATTGCCATATAAGATCCTCATCTGGCAAATTTATTATTGATTTGTTTACTTTATGCCATGGTTAAGCCTGACTGGGCCTTTAATTAATTAACTTATCAAGGCCTTATTAAACTTCACCATGGCCTTATGAGATCCTTATTTGGCAAAATTATGATTAATTCGTTTACTTGGTATCATGATGAAGCTTGTCTGGGCCCTATCAAGCCCTTATTGAACTTTGCCATGGAAACCTAGAATTGCCTTATGAGACTCTAGGTGGCAAAATTATTATCAAGAGTCGCGGTAGCGACTCGACGCCAAGTTAAAAAAGAAATTAATGTTGCCTTCACACTACGATTTGTCTGTTTGATTTGTTTACGTGGTGCCAAGATTACGCCTGACTGGGCCCTTAAGTGATTACCCGATCACTTACGTGATTACCCTATCAAGCCCTTAAATTAAACTTCGACATGGAAATCTAGAATTGCCTAAGGAGACCCTTGTGTGGCAAAATTATTATTGATTTGTTTATTTGGTGCCATGATTAAGCCTGACTGGGCCCTTAATGATAACCCTATTAAGCCCTTATTAAGGCCTCATAAGGCAACCTAGAATTGCCTTATGAGGCCCTTACGTGGCCTAATTATTATTGATTTATTTACTTGGTGCCATGATTCAGCCTGACTGGGCCCTTAATTAATTGCTCTAACAAAGCCCCATTAAATATCGGCATGAAACCCTACAGCTTTCTTATTAGGTCCCTAATTGGGAGTGATATGGAACTCCCTTTTATGGTGTCCACATTAAATCCCGATAGGGCCCTAAATTATCTTAGGGCTACCCTAATATTTTTCTTCACGAGTTTTAAGCTTAGAGCCAAAGTGGAACGACGCTTGCTTCTATTTTTTTTTTTGAGTTTTTCTTGATACACGCAGCATTTTTTTTCGTAAATTGTACTATATACATGATTCCCTGAGAGAAATTATAGCACGGGTCATTATTTTTATAGTAGAACTCACTATCTTCAGCAATCTATCACATTAATTTCTCTCAGTGTAATATGGAGAATTCAACATAATTTAATAAATCATTGAAAATCATTGACATATCTACGCAGAGTTAATTGAAGGGAAAAAAGCGTTTTCCCATTTCCGCAATAGCAAAACAACCTCAAACTTGACCAAGCAATCGTATCAAAGAAGACGCCAACGTTGATCGAAGTACCTTTGACAGAGACAACTATTTTCATCATTCAATATTTCTCGTCACTAATGATATCATCAATCGGTTGGATACACGGAGTCCCGGAGAAGCGCTGTCAAGTGTGGAGTGATGTCGGCGTCACGATTCCGTGTGAAAAAACGTTGGTGATGGAGCTCGACAGCCAAGCAGTAGTAGTTGTAGTAGTAGTAGTAGTAAAGTCCTGCTACCGGCTGGCTTTATACGAGGGGGAGTAGCGCAGCCACTTAGAAGCCGTATGAGCTCCACTATAGTGCATAGGGTATACCAAAGCGAGCGCGAGATATGACTGCACGTGTGAACAGCGCGACCTAGGCGTCTCTGAGGTACTGTCCCTCCTATAGAAGAGAATAGTTACAGTGTATTCGCAGCCAACGCGACTGTAAAAGAGTATATGCAGTCTCTCTTCTCTTCTCCATGCTATACGTGAAGCGTATAGCATAGTAGCTCGGCGATCGCGCAGTACACCAGGTGCCCGCTCGCACGACGCCGCCGCGTCACCGTAGTGTGCTGCTGCGCTCTGTGCTCTTGAGCGCGCGAGCTCCGCGCGTAACGGTTCTCTTTCGATGTCCCATCGAGCTCAATCGCAATCGCGATCTTGCCTCTGTCGCCAGCAGCCACCGGCCACTGCCACTTCTACGGAGCAACGCGGTGCTTGGCATACAGAATCAACGTTTTACCTATATACGAGCCATATATAAGCCATTCTCAGCAAAATCTGTAACTTTGTCCTTAATATTAATTTTTAAACGACTATTGCGGTCTTTTTTTCTAATGATGGAATTTTGCGAAGTATATCCATAATTTAAAAAAAATGGATGTGCTTCGCAAAATTCCATAACTTAATTTTTTTTTTATGATGGAATTTTGCTAGTCACATCCATTATTTTAAAAAAATTGATGTGCTTCGCAAAATTCCATAACATAATTTTTTTTTTAATGATGGAATTTTGCTATTCACATCCATTATTTTTAAAAAATGGATGTGCTTCGCAAAATTCCATAACTTAATTTTTTTTAATGATGGAATTTTGCTAGTCACATCCATCATTTAAAAAAAATGGATGTGCTTTGCAAAGATCCACAATTTAATAAAAATTGACTGGAATAGTTGTTTAAAAAATAATATTAATAATACACGCTGCCGCAGAATCAGCGTTTTACCTATATACGAGCCATATATGAGCCATCTCAGTAAAATCTGTAACTTTGTCCTTAATATTAATTTTTAAACGACTATTGCGGTCTTTTTTTCTAATGATGGAATTTTGTGAAGTATATCCATAATTTAATAAAAATGGATGTGCTTCGCAAAATTCCATAACTTAATTTTTTTTTAATGATGGAATTTTGCTAGTCACATCCATTATTTTAAAAAAATTGATGTGCTTCGCAAAATTCCATAACATAATTTTTTTTTTAATGATGGAATTTTGCTATTCACATCCATTATTTAAAAAAAATGGATGTGCTTCACAAAATTCCATAACTTACATTTTTTTTAATGATGGAATTTTGCTAGTCACATCCATCATTTAAAAAAAATGGATGTGCTTTGCAAAGATCCACAATTTAATAAAAATTGACTGGAATAGTTGTTTAAAAAATAATATTAATAATACACGCTGCCGCAGAATCAGCGTTTTACCTATATACGAGCCATATATGAGCCATCTCAGTAAAATCTGTAACTTTGTCCTTAATATTAATTTTTAAACGACTATTGCGGTCTTTTTTTCTAATGATGGAATTTTGCGAAGTATATCCATAATTTAAAAAAAATGGCTGTGCTTCGTAAAATTCCATAACGTAATTTTTTTTTAATAATGGGATTTTGCCAGTCACATTCATTATTTAAAAAAAAAATTGATGTGCTTCGCGAAATTCCATAAGTTAACATTTTTTTATTTTAATGATGGAATTTTGCTAATCACATCCATTATTTAAAAAAAATGGATGTGCTTCGCAAAATTCCATAACTTACATTTTTTTTAATGATGGAATTTTGCTAGTCACATCCATCATTTTAAAAAAATGGATGTGCTTTGCAAAGATCCACAATTTAATAAAAATTGACTGGAATAGTTGTTTAAAAATAATATTAATAATACACGCTGCCGCAGAATCAGCGTTTTACCTATATACGAGCCATATATGAGCCATCTCAGTAAAATCTGTAACTTTGTCCTTAATATTAATTTTTAAACGACTATTGCGGTCTTTTTTTCTAATGATGGAATTTTGCGAAGTATATCCATAATTTAAAAAAAATGGATGTGCTTCGCAAAATTCCATAACTTAATTTTTTTTTAATGATGGAATTTTGCTAGTCACATCCATTATTTTAAAAAAATTGATATGCTTCGCAAAATTCCATAACATAATTTTTTTTTTAATGATGGAATTTTGCTATTCACATCCATTATTTTTAAAAAATGGATGTGCTTCGCAAAATTCCATAACTTACATTTTTTTTAATGATGGAATTTTGCTAGTCACATCCATCATTTAAAAAAAATGGATGTGCTTTGCAAAGATCCACAATTTAATAAAAATTGACTGGAATAGTTGTTTAAAAAATAATATTAATAATACACGCTGCCGCAGAATCAGCGTTTTACCTATATACGAGCCATATATGAGCCATCTCAGTAAAATCTGTAACTTTGTCCTTAATATTAATTTTTAAACGACTATTGCGGTCTTTTTTTCTAATGATGGAATTTTGCGAAGTATATCCATAATTTAAAAAAAATGGATGTGCTTCGCAAAATTCCATAACTTAATTTTTTTTTAATGATGGAATTTTGCTAGTCACATCCATTATTTTAAAAAAATTGATGTGCTTCGCAAAATTCCATAACATAATTTTTTTTTTTAATGATGGAATTTTGCTATTCACATCCATTATTTTTAAAAAATGGATGTGCTTCGCAAAATTCCATAACTTACATTTTTTTTAATGATGGAATTTTGCTAGTCACATCCATCATTTAAAAAAAAAATGGATGTGCTTTGCAAAGATCCACAATTTAATAAAAATTGACTGGAATAGTTGTTTAAAAAATAATATTAATAATACACGCTGCCGCAGAATCAGCGTTTTACCTATATACGAGCCATATATGAGCCATCTCTGTAAAATCTGTAACTTTGTCCTTAATATTAATTTTTAAACGACTATTGCGGTCTTTTTTTCTAATGATCGAATTTTGCGAAGTATATCCATAATTAACAAAAAAATGGATGTGCTTCGCAAAATTCCATAACTTAATTTTTTTTTTACATATGGAATTTTGCTAGTCACATTCATTATTTAAAAAAAAATTGATGTGCTTCGCAACATTCCACAAGTTAAATTTTTTTTTTTTAATGATGCAATTTTGCTAGTCATATTCATCATTTTTTTAAAATGGATGTGCTTCGCAAAATTCCACAATTAAAAAAAATTGGCTGGAATAGTTGTTTAAAAAATAATTTTAATAATACACGCTGCCTATAATATACATGATCCCTATATATCATTGTAGGTTACTTAAAATTAGGAGCAACATGGACATGGCTGAATGAGTGACAAATGTATACCTAAGTGAATATAAAAACGTAACCATATGCACAGTATCCTGGACAATTAATGCACTAAATTCGAAGAAATTTATAGATCGAGTGCATATTACTATGTAATGGTATGTTTATGGCTACGAGCGCATATTACTATGTAATAGTATGTTTATGGCTCCGGCAATATTTTCCCTAATTAAAAAGCAGATTTATGCTGTTACTTTACATGTCATAAATTGTGTTTATAACTATTTACTAGTTGGTTGGCAGACAGAATCAGCGTTGTACATATATATGAGCCATTCTCTGTAAAGTGAACCACTTTTATCCTTAATATTACGCCCGATTTTTTTCACATAATTAGACAGGATTTATTAATACTTGAGAGTACTTTTAGAAATCGTTTCAATTTATTTGCATAATGTTCATGTTATGGTTTTTTTTTTTTGGGAGGGCAAAATTACACATGAAGAATATAAATACACAATTTGCATTTATTTTTTTCAAATTCAAAGTTAAATTTGAATTTGAACATAAAAATAAAAATGACTTTGATTCTACTTACAATTTTGGAGAACTTACAGTGATGTGTATATAATTCTGTGAAAAATATGCTGTGAGAGAATAATAAATGAGTTAAATAACGATATTATATGATTTACAACTACTTGAGTAACTCAAAGTCTGGAGTACTACCGATTTATTTGTAAATTCTGCGCCTATAATTCGTATGAAATTCTGGCAAAAATTTCGATGCTTCATTAACCGAAAAAAATTATAATTGTGTTCATTTCCCTAGAGAAATATTTATTTTCTTCATAGTTTAAATACAAAATTAAAGTTGCGTTCAAATGTTCATAAAAAAAGCAATTTCGCACATTATATTCTTGACAAATTTGTCAGTGACAAAATATGAAGAGCTTTTAAATTTTCAAGAATAAAAAACAAACCTTAAAAAATCAGCGACAGGAATTACTCAAGTAGTAGTAAAATCGATCTCATTGTGTTTAATATAAAAAAAAGATCGGTAAAACAGGGACTGAACAGAGAATGCCTCATATATTTAATAATATTCCCGCAACCCGCGTGGAATTTAGCTGAAAATCACATCGGTCGATTTACGAGGATCCGAGATCACCGACGATCGGCCGAAAAGGCCAATCCCAGTGTGACCTCTTGTCGTTTAATCGCTAATTGAACGAATCGGCTTAGCCACCGTTAATCAACCACGACGAACTATAACCACGTCGACTGACTCATCGTATACATATGTATACAGTATAAGATAGTTCAGTCGTATGGTCAACTCATCGACTTCTTGCCGTGCAGCCAGGAATGAAAGTATCTCTATCATTCCTCATCATACTCTCTCGCTTGCTCCCACCTAGTCATACCATGCAGTAAAATATCTTATGCAGCATAACGATGTGTTTAGTAGTAGTCTTCCCATAATTAATTTCACTTTCGCCGATAAATATTTATCTATCGCTTACCGGTCAATGGTGCTCGGTTGCTGACATAAGATATAATGCATTACCGCACATTATGTACACGAGTGTACATAACGAGGAGTTTCTACTGTATATTTGCTTGTGGGGCGTGCGGAACGATCGTGAGAATCCAATATCGGTTGATGCCGAACCGATCGAACTATGGAGGAACTCTCTTCGCTATATTTATATTCCAACGTCGTCTCTGTACCCCCCCCCCCTCCCTTCCCCACTCCTCACCCCCTTGCCCCCTCTTCGTACCCTCGAGTTTCTTGCTCGACCATCGCACAACTCTACCGATCTTTTTCTATGCCTCGATATAGTAGCAGTATACATACCTACTACTCTTGAAACGCTACCGGACGCGAATGAGACCGGCTTATCGGGTAACGGGGCGCATATACCGCGTTCTCGATCCATTCGTTTTCTCGGTTAAACGGAATCTCGAAGTTATGCGCGGTAAAGGTCGAGCCCCACGTTCGCGAATGCCGTCCAAGTTCTGCATGGAGTGTCGACGTGAACACTTTGCGGTGTACACACAAGATACACATACGTTGTGGCAGATCGGATCATCAGATTTTTTTTTTTTTTTTCTGGGCTCGCACAACATGCGGAAAGGTACGAGTGACCTACTGCAATTATAACTTTACGCGTGATGTACCTACTTTTGTGGTAAATGGGTTAATGCGTTTTTATGGTATAATTTATACCGCAACGGGAATGACATTGAGTTCAGTTTGCCAGCAAACCTGTTTGCTAAAATATGATCCAAGGTGGAATTTCAGAAGTTTGTAGTGCATTCAGAGTTTGGGGATTAATGTGTGAGAACTGCTGAGTATTAAGGTTGCAGTTACTCGCGAAATTGTGATGGTGTTTAACCGGTTCATGTCGTGATTAAGACTATACTTAGATCTACATTATTCTGTTTGATTTTTGCTTAAGGAATAACACCACTGCAGTGGCGGAAAAAAGACCTAACTTTGATGATTTATTTTAGGAGTATGAAAAAAGGAATTGGATTTCTTTTCAGAGGGCTTATTTGAGACATATTGAAGTACGGAAAAAAAATGTTGTCAACATTTTGGTACAAAATGGCTCCGATAGAGATTATCTTGAAAATGGTCTTCTTTTATAAACACCTTCACGTGAGGACGGTTTTCATCACTTGGAGCAAAAAACAAAAAAAATGTTATAATCTATATATTATTGGCTATGGTCCTACGGAAGGGTCTTTTTTTAAATCGAATTTTGTAGAAATGGTACGTTTTTGAAAAAATGAATCGATTTTTTGTCAAAAAAGAAACAGTAAATTGTTTATAAAAAAAAGGTCCCGCGTAGAAAAAAGAATCTTGTGATGAATCTTTTAACGAATCTTAAAAAAAGTCTTGAGAAAATCTTTACAGAAATCTTGAAAAGAATCACGCATAGGAGCCGGAGCAAGATTCTTTCCAGGATTCTTTTCAAGATTCTTTCCATCCGAAAGCGTTCTGAGAATCTTTGAAAGAATCTTAATGAAATTCTTCCGAGGAATCGAGCGAAACCTGTTGATGCTTTCCAGGATTCTTTTCAAGATTCTTTCCATCCGAAAGCGTTCTGAGAATCGTTTAAAGAATCTTCGAAAGAATCTTGAAAAGCGTCTTTAAGAGAATCGTGAAAAGATTCCGTCCATTAAATAGAAAAATCGTTGAAAAAATCTTAATGAAATTCTTCAGAGGAATCGAGCGAAACCTGTTGTCGCTTTTCCTTGGTGTCGAGACAGTACATTTCGGTACGTCAACGAAGGGTAAACCCCTCGTGTATATTCGAACTCAGGACAGCTTTGCAGTCTTATATACGTTCAGGCTTCAAGTCACTTGCGAGAAACGCTCCGCCTGCTCGCCATCTAGCGGTTTATTGAATATAAGTGTTTCGTACGATGCCACCAGATGGCGAGCGGTCGAAGCGTTTCTCGCAAGTGGCTTGAAGCCTAAACGTATATAAGACTGCAAAGCTGTTCTGACTTCGACTATACACGAGGGGTTTACCCTTCGTTGACGTACCGAAATTTACTGTCTCGACACCAAGGGAAAGTAACAACAGGTTTTGCTCGATTCCTGTGAAGAATTTCATTAAGATTCTTTCAACGATTTTTTTGTTTAATGGACGGAATCTTTCACGATTCTCTTAAAGACGCTTTTCAAGATTCTTTCGAAGATTCTTTAAAAGATTCTCAGAACGCTTTCGGATGGAAAGAATCTTGAAAAGAATCCTGGAAAGAATCTTGCTCCGGCTCCTATGCGTGATTCTTTTCAAGATTCCTGTAAAGATTCTTTCAAGATTTTTTTCAAGATTCTTTAAAAGATTCTTCACAAGATTCTTTTTTTCTACGCGGAGTTACACTAAATAAAAACACCGCTACGTACTTCGACGGGGAACGCAATTTTAAAGCTACTATTAAAATTTCAAATCGATCCATGCAACGGTGTTCAAGTAATACGTCCTCCCAGTTTGAAAAATGTGGTATCGAGAAAAACGCGTTTAAAGTTTCACAACCATTTACCAGATTCGGTGAATGTCACATCAGATTTGCCTTTTTGGCACCCAAAAATAAGGTTGATACTGACCTTTCGTAACTGGTAACTTAATCAATGTTGAACAAACTGGTTTTGAAAAATCTGCAACAGACAAAAACGGGGTGACATTTAAATTGAGAGAGAGGATCATAGAACTGATGGCATCGGCACTAGATCAGACAGAATGGACTGAACTGGACCAAATATAAAAAGAGAAAGAAAAATCGAACTTGCATAAAAATGACAGCGTATAAATCATATACGATTTAAAATGGGATTGAAGTTTCAAAGGAATCGATGGCTTTTGGAGATAAATTCAACGCAGCAATGAAATGAGGAAGACAAATTGAAAACGAGAACTTATTCTTATTGCGAAAATTTGGAATAGGTATATTTCAAATGGATAGAAGAGGCGATTTAATACTCAAGGCGGAAATTAAAAAAAAAATATTATCGTTAAAAAACCTCGTTGGAAAATAGCACATTCGCCGTCCAAAAATAAAAAATAAGTCCAACATCGAACCAGTTGTCTGACTCTATATGTTGACAACCGCTGATCAACCGTTAATCAATCATCGATATATTTTTCCCCGCGGATTCTATGCACTACATTGAAATACTAAATATGTATAATTTATTTGACACATGTTAGAAAATCGGACGTGGCCAAAGTGTGGAACACTGTCAAAGGCGAACGGGAATCGAACGGACAGCGTTCTCATTAATGCGTTACTTCTGTAACCTGTAATTATTTATTTACTTGACATTTTTACGGAACCTTATCTCATACGTCAACCATTTATTGGAAAGGCAGGTAAATTGAACGGTGTCAATTCAAATTGTCACTATCAATGTTGATCGCAAGACTCTAAATAAGTACTTGAAGCTAAACGGCAAAAGTACGCCGTGTCTAACTAAATCCAGTAGAAATTTATCAAATGTGGCCAAAATGTGGAAAACTGCCAAAGGCGAACGGAAATCGAACGGACATTCTTGCGATGCTGACCACGATATCGCTCTCATCAATGCGTTACTCCCCTAAGCTGTAATTATTTATAAATTTGAAATTTTTAGTGAACCTTACCTCATACGTCAACCATTTATTGGAGAGGCAGGTAAATTGAACGGTGACGATTCAAATTGTCACTATCAATGTTGATCGCAAGACTCTAAATAAATACTTGAAGTTAAACGGCAAAAGTACCTACTGCGCCCAACTAAATCCAGTACAAATTTATCAGCATAATTTACGAGCCAGTAAGACGAAGCGACAGAGTGAGAGAGGAGTCATCTCGTGCGGAGAGAAGTCTGTCTTTGGCGATCGGTGCCTCGTAATTATTCGTCGTCGCGGGTCGACAGGCTGCGCGCTCACGGCTGCTTAGCTCTTGATGTCAGATTACGTGAGAAGTAGCAGCAACGGAAGCGAGGTTTCACTGCTTCGCCGCTTCACTTAGTCCCACGAATCGATCGCACCAGCGGCAAAGAGACTCCAACTCGAAGCGGCGAGATTCGCAGGACTTTGCTTTTGTACGAAGTGGACATGTACGTTGCAAGCGACGAAAAAGACCGGAGTGTCCGTTAATGGTACGTTCACGTTCAGACGTGCGGTGCACGCATCTACGTAGAGGAACTGGCAAAGAAGAAGAAGAATAAGAAGAAGGAGCATGAGGACGCTGCACGTCGACCAGGCAGGAAAATGCGAGTCGGATAACCATGAAACTGGTTTATGCGTTGCTGTTCGCTTCTACCACTAAGTGGATCCTCACTCCGCGATGCGTATAGTCGAACACTATTCGTATAATGTACATATACGTGCAGTACAATATCGATACACACTTGGGACGAACACGAGGAAGAAGCTAGTCAAGCCAATCCAATGGCCGTGACAGGAGATCTAGTAAGGAAATGAGACAGCGATTCAGGTAGGGTTTTGCTATTGGTGGATCGTTGGGTCATTCCTGGGCCAGTTCATTTGATTTTGATCCGATGCTCACTGTCAGCATTGACTGCAGTGCTAAAAATACCAGCATGTTGGCACCTAACCAGCGTCGGCTGTTGCTCAGCGAACATTGGGTGTGGTCTGCTCGGCCTGGACCAATCTACAATACCGGTATTGGAACGGTACTGGTTTACAATGATAACCAACCGCAAATAGTACTCGTGCGTAGTTGTAATGTTATGCGGTCCGCACTGCAAAAGACAAGAAGAGTGAACAGAGCTTAAAACAAGCTTGGAGCGGTTTAAGATATGATTACACTAAATGTTTCACAGTTACTTGATCATTAGGTGTCGCAGGAATTACTAGTGACCGATTTTGATACTTTATACAGATGGATATGGGTGCTTAGAAATTTGATTCGATAGTCATCACGTCCGGGGTTGATTTCAAAAGTATTTTCCAAGCTTACTGATTACAGAAGGTGAAAACCTTGTAGATGCATTTCTCACATAGTGGTAATTTGTTTCATGGCAACTCAACGACCGTGACTGGCGAATTCGTAAGGAAATGAGGCAGCGATTCAGGTAGGGTTTTGCCATTGGTGGATCGTTGGATTATTTCTGGGTCACTTCATTTGATTTTGATCCGATGCTCACTGTCAGCATTGTCTGCAGTACTAAAAATACCGGCATGTTAGCGCCTAACCAGTTTCGGCTGTTGTACAGCGAACATTGGGTGTGGTCTGCACGGCCTGGACCAATCTACAATACCGGTATTGGAACGGTATTGGTTTACAATGATAACCAACCACAAATAGTACTCGTGCGCAGCTGTAATGTTATTTTGTTTCATGGCAGCTCAACGACCGCGGCAGGAGATTTGGTAAGGAAATGAGACAGCGATTCAGGCGGGGTTTTGCCATTGGTGGATCGTTGGGTCATTCCTGGGTCAGTTCATTTGGTTTTGATCCGACGCTCACTGACAGCATCGACTGCAGTGGTAGAAATGCCGGCTTCTTAGTACCTAACAGCGTTGGCTGTTTCGTTCGGCGAACATTGGGTGTGGTCTGCATGTCCTGGACCAATATACAATACCGGTATTGGAACGGCACTGGTTTGAAATGGGAACCAACCACAAATAGTACTCGTGCGCAGCTGTAATGTTATGCAGTTCGCATTGGAAATTACAAGACGAGTGACCAGAGCATAAAACAAGCTTGAAGTGGTTTAAGATATGATTACACAAAATTCACAGTTATTTGAATATTAAGGGTCGCAGGAATTACTAGCTACCCTTTTTAATATTTTATTGGGTGGATGTTGGTGTTTTGAAATTAGATTCGATAGCCACCACATTCATTGTTGGTTCTGGAAGTCTTTTCCAAGCTTACTGATTTCAGAAGCTGAAAAACTTCTAGGTGCGACGTTTCATTTGTGAACGAATTTCTTAAATAGTGGTAATTTGTTTCATGGCAGCCCAACGGCCGTGACAGGACATTGGGTGTTGTCTGCTCGGCCTGGACCAATATACAATAACGGTATTGGAACGGTGCTGGTTTGAAATGGGAATCAACCACAAAAGGTCCTCGTGCGCAGCTGTAATGTTATGCAGTCCATACTGGAAATTACAAGACGAGTGACCAGAGCTTAAAGCAAGCTTGGAGTGGTTTAAGATATGATTAGATAAAACGTTTCACAGTTACTTGATCATCAAGAGTTCCTTAAATCACTAGCGACCAGTTTTGATCCTTTATCGAGATGGATGTCGGTGCTATGAAATTGGCTTCGATAGACATCACGTCCGCTCCCGATCAGAAATTTTGTAGCGTTACATCAGACACAAATTAGGCCCTTACTGGGCGATGAGAAGGACCCGATTGGGCTTTGGCAGCGCCAGATTCACGTCTGATTTAACGCTGCGAATTTCTTCTCGGGTTGTTGATTTCGGAAGTCTTTTCTAAGCTTACTGATTTCAGAAAGTGAAAAACTTCTTCGTACAAAGTTTCATTCGTAACGAAAGTCTTTACATATTGGTCATTGTTTGTTCTAAGGCAGTCCAACGGCTGTGACAGAAAATTTTGTAAGAAAATGTAACAGCGATCCAGGTTAGGTTTTTCCATAAGTGAATCAAGCCAGTTCTGGGCCAGTTCATTTGGTTTTGTTCCGATGTTTGCAGTCAGTATCGACCGCTTTGCTATCAATACCGGCCTGTTATCACCTAACCAGCGTTGGCTTTTCTCGACTTAGTGAACATTTGGCGCGATTTGTGGCAGTATACAATACCGGTATTGGAACGATACTGGTTTACAATGATAACCAACCACAAATAGTACTCGTGCGCAGTTCCTATGTTAGGTAGTTCTCACTGGAAATGACGACCAGAGAGACCAAAGCTTAAAACAAGCTTAGAGTGGTTTAAGATATGCTTATAAGATATGATTACACAAAATATATCTCAGATATTTAACATGATGATGATTCTGGAATACCATCGAGGTTAATTATCACAATACGCATTTTAAGATACATTGAAATACTGATTTTCTTTCACTCCGCGGAGGAACTAAAGAAAATGACAGTGTTGAAACATAAGAGAGGATGCTTAAGAGAGATGTCATCCACTAATTAGGGTCAGAACGTTGATATACAAATGTATGGGGAACGGGAGGAAATCGACTTGGAAGAAAATCGGGTATTCATTTCATAGTGAAATCATATAACCCAAATCAATGCGAATATTAAAACGTATTTTGTAAAAGAACAAATGCACAGGGGATATCAATTCAATAAAATCGAATAAGACACAAAAATGTTTAAATCATTAGATAACCTACCTCAAGATTGGTTTATCACGGTGTTTGTTTTCTGACCTCGTTTACTTCATCGCTGCAACAGGCTCTCAGATTGTATTGTGCTATAAAAGTACTATATCCGAGATTTCAGATCTCGAGGAAGAAACGTGAATGCTTCCGTTCTACGCACTTTTGTACTCACAGAACGTGCGCTATTCCTTGGACAGCTTTTTCTTCTTGAAGCTCTACGAGCTATAGAATATGTATGAGAAAGACGAAGACTCTAGGGGTACATCAATATACCATATATCTCGAGGAATAAACTACAGGTATACTAGTAAGTTCACGGGAGGCACTCAAAAGGATTCGTCATGCAGTTTCCTGGACATAGTTCGCGATCGTAAACAGTTGTGGCGTATTCTCTTCTGAATCTGCACGCCCGAATCGAATGTCAAGAGACGCGGTAGCAGCTCGAGTCAAGTATATTTACCTACCTTACCGACAAACAAGCGAGACATTACCAAGATAAAATTGCACTCGGGACAATTTATTTTCATTACATTTCAAAAGGTTAAGAAGTTACTTTTTCATTTAAAAAAACCCTTACAGATAAATAATTGTGCCATATTCTTTCCTGAACCTGCAAGCTCGAATCAACTGTCAAGAGACGCGGTGCAGTTTACCGACAAACAAGCGAGACGTTTCCAAGATAAAATTTCCCTCGGAATAATTTATTTTTATCACATTTCGAAAGGTTCAGAAGTTATTCGTTTATGAATATAAACCATTGCCGGTCAGATAAATAATTGTGGCATATTCTCTTCTGAATCTGCAAGCTCAAATCGACAAGGGACGCCGTAGTAGCTTGAGACAAGTATATTTATCTACCTTACCGACAAACAAGCGAGACGTTACCAAGATACAATTTCAGTCGGAATAATTTTTTTTGTATCACATTTCGAAAGGTTAAGAAGTTATTCATTTATAAAAAATAAACCATTGCCGGTTAAATAAATAATTGTGTCACATTCTCTTCTGAATCTGCAAGCCCGAATCGACTGTAAAGAGACGCGGTAGCAGCTCGAGACATAGTATATTGTGCACCAAGGGTGGAAAGTTGATCATTCCCGGCGAGTGTGTTGGCTTATGCCTGAGGTGGGCTAAAAGGGTCAAAGGCCCGAGGGCCGTTTGGGACTTTTTGCTCACCGAGGGCAGTACCCGACACACGAGGTGGAATGTCAACTCCGCCCGCGGTGCACATACGATTTTTTCACATACCTGTCACGGAAAGTTCATTCACGTGTTCTGAAACCGAGGGCGCAGAGCGCCCGAGGAAACTATAACCCATAGTAGTGTGTGGGCGAGTACTGCCTGTCGTACGAGCGCGATCAACTGCACAATCTTCGCATTATGATCGCTTCCTCATACGCGTATGTTATACTATGTTTTGTAACAAAAACACATGAGAAGTGAATTTGAGTGGCACGGAAGGGGGGGGGGGGCGACGTTCGGGGGACGGGGTCCCGGGGCGGAGCCCCGGTGGCGGGTTCGGGGGTGAAGCCCCCCGATATAAAGAAATATAGTCTTTTATAGTTTCACTAACCTGAAACGATCAAGATATTTTTTAAATACCCGGCAACATATTGTCGACAACATTATCAACTTTTACAAATGAAAAGCAAAAAATTTCCCTGAAATAGTATCTTTAGTGAATTTTGAAAGACGGGGGAAAATACAATTAAGCATAGGACACCTATATTCCCAACCAAATGATTAAGGTGTTCCTATGGACGAGGCACTTTAAATGCCATCGTTCTTATAGAATGTTCGTCACTAAATTAAAAAAATATTCTGCACAATTTGAATCTGATCGCCTACCGTACTACGGAAATATTCAATGTCAAGGTTGTTCATGCAGTATACGCCATAAGTTACACTCGATTGAAAAAAAAAAAATTGTGTTGAGAAGGGAATTTTCTGATTTAAATGGAATAGATAACTTGAGAGGAAGAAAGGGACTGAAAGGGAGGAAAGTAAGTCCCTAGGGCGGAAAGTAACTCCCTAGGACGGGAAGTGCTCACTTTAGCCCCTCTTACCGGGGAGGAAAGTACGAACTTTACGTGCAGGTGTGTGAAAATAGTATATTACGCCACTAGGGAGGGAAACTAGACTATGTCCAACCGCGTGCAAGATTACCGGATGTGGTAATCACGCGGATGGGAATAGTCTACTTTCACTCCCCAGTGGAATATACTATTTTTCACCATATCTGCAGCAGAAAGTTCGAATTACG
Organism: Ephialtes manifestator; assembly: GCA_963970395.1. Classification (NCBI taxonomy): domain Eukaryota; kingdom Metazoa; phylum Arthropoda; class Insecta; order Hymenoptera; family Ichneumonidae; genus Ephialtes; species Ephialtes manifestator. Next base: position 34,020,010 of record OZ019974.1, on the reverse strand, counting down.
TAAAGCCCGTAGGGCGGGAAGTCGAACTTTCCGCGCAGGTATGGTGAAAAGTATATTTTCCTACCTTACCGACAAACAAGCGAGGCGTTACCAAGATTCCGAATTGCATTCAAAACAATTTATTTTCATCAAATTTCAAAAATTCAAGAAGTTACTTATTTATTAAAAAAAACTCTTGCAGGTCTGATAAATTATAATTGAATCCCCATACTGGGATAGGGTTGAAGCATTATGCTTGGTGATTACGCAGTGATGGCTCGATAAAAAATGAAAAATATTTCCTGAAATGCGATTTGTCACGCTATCAATTTATTTAAAAATGTCATAGCTCTTACATTTGTAAATATTCTTTGCTATCTATTAGTGTGCACTCTCTGTTTATCAATCCGAATAAACGGTCATGATAAAGCTTAAATATTACACATGTGCTCTCCAACTGTGTCAGAGGATACTGAGAAAAATTCCCGGGATATAATGCGGAATATAAGGTAAACGGCCCAGTTTCGGTCACTCTCTCGGTTTCGATCACCAAACTTATATTTATATTAATAATAAATGTATTTTTCGGCGAATAAAAAAAAATAATTCCATATCGAAGACCGCATTTTACTCTTCATTATTGTAGAAAACCGAATATGTTCATGAAACATTTCATCAAAAAAATATTAACGTGAGTGGCGCTACGTGTTTTTTAAATTTTCGAGAAGCAAGTATTATCCAAGCATGCTTGCCGAAGGCACGTCGAAACCATCGGATTTTAATAATTTGCAAGTATTAAAAGGTATAAATATTATATCAAAAACTTCAAAATAAATCACGTAATCGACTAAGCTTTATTATTGCATCGTCCATTAAAACATTATTGTCCTGTCAGAAAAATATATCAAATATAGAAATATCGACCGTACATTTATCTGAATGATATAAATGTACTTGTCCCATGCATTGTGAATTATATACATCCATACCCATCTACCACAAACACGGAGAGAAATTTATGTGCCGTGTCAACATAAAACGGTGATAACAAAAATCGTTTTATTAGGCTAACAAAAAGATTGGTCAGCCCATGCAAAAAGATTTGTCAGCCGAACAAAAGATTTATCAGCATAGCAAAACTGATTTGTCGGCCTAACGTAATGATTTTTGTTGTCACCGTTCTATGATGTCAGGACACAGAAATTTCTCTCCGTGAACTATGGACAAATACGATTTTCCAAGGTTTCAGAAAATTTCCGATACGCCGCGACGGAGTAAAAACAGTACCAAGTGCAAAAAACCTTTCTGCTTCAAAGTTCTAGCAGTAGCAGCAGCAGCAGCAGCAGCACGAAGAGTCCTTGTGCTGTAATAACATTAATATAATATCCATGGTACCCTACGTTGCCTCCTACAGCAAGTGTTTAGGTCACGCCCGGTGCTTGTCGCATCGTTGGAGTGAACACCACCAGCTACCTGTCGTCTGGGTTACGTGTAGTGATGGATCCGCGAACAGTACCATGGTGGAGGATGGTTGCCTGGTTGGTTGGTTGGTTGGTTCGTTGCTTGCCTGCGCTACACTCGCTAAAGTAATGTGGCAATTAAACTTTGGTCGCATTATGCGCGAGCGCGATGGCGAAGGAAGGCCATCGTGTTGGTAGCCCTGCACTGCTGCTTACCAGCAACAAGAGCTCCAGCACAAGCTCCAGCACTTTCTCGCTCACTCACGTTGGCGTCACCGAGAGATTGATGGCACAGCGCCCAGGTCGCGTATTACCTTTACGTATAATACGGACCTATGTTGTTGCATCTCCCTCATCTTCCCACTCCCGAGCTTTTTCTCTTGCCTGCTTGCAAGCTTCGTACTATCTCTCTGATTCACCACTGGGTGCTGCTACTGCAGCACCAGCAAAGCACCTTCCTCTGTATCGTTAAAATACTTCCCTCAACAACCCCACGCTAACCATCTCACGTTTGAACTGGGCGGGTTTATGAAAGGTCCTTTTGTATAGGAACTGGTGGCAAATACACGTTCATATGCGTATTGTGTGTATAAGAGTGGGTGAATTTAGAGAAATAAGAGGAAAATTGTGAACAGCTAATTGAAATAATATTATCCTTTGGAAAAATCGCTTTTTTGGATTTTGTTGACGTTCTTCAGAGAGATGTGTAGATAATAAGGCATAATGAAAGTAGGCATAGTAGAATTTTGCACATTTCTTCTGGATTGTTTTTCATTTTTTTTTTACAAAGCGAGATTCTACACGGAATGAATAAAGTAGTAGTGAAAACTAATTTATCAGTCCCGACAACCAATCGAAATAGTTAGCATAACGCCAAATACTCGGTCGGTTGAAGAAACTATAAGCTTGTTGGTAAAGTATCGATAGTAACAATGACCAGCTGAGATCATAATCTCAACTCACCGGTTGGTTGGCGTAACGAATCATTTGGATTGGATAGCAGCCGTGCTAGTTGCAGGAACCAAGTTGTTGGTTATACGTACTATTTTTGCTATGAATCGAAAAAAGTTGAGACTACGATTCCGATTTAGTTTCAGTAACTAACACGCGGCACAGCATATACTGGAATTGGTAGCCAGAATTACTTTTTTCTTTCCGTGTATGAGAAAGCCAAAATTGATTAACATACTTCCTCATAGAGGTAGACGTGTAATTAGCGAAATATAATGAGGAAGCTACACGTGTAGAAAAGTAGTTGGGGCTCTAACTTGGCCGTTTTTAGTTTGCCCCAGATCTATTAGGGGCTCTACTAGACTAGTCACGTTTCTTTCCGTGTATCTTTGTAGGCAACAAAGAGGCTCAATATGGGCAACCCTAGGGAGGGTTCCACATTTAAGCCTGATTAGGCCCCGAAGTTTGTCGTGGCCTCCTCTGTTGAGCCTAATAGGGTTCTAGAGTAGATTCCCTAATGTGGATGCCACGTTTATACCTAAAAAGGCCCCTTATTTAATCGCAGCTGCCCGAACTAATTTCTGCACGGGTGTGTGTAAGGGTTTACGTTACATTTCTTGTTTACAATTATAGTGAAAAGACTTGCAACTGGTATTTTCCGTGGTAGAATATGTAGTTGAGAACGATATTGAAGGGGCAAATTCGATATCTCGAAGAAAACAAATTTAGGTTGGTTTTTCCGACCGAAAGTTCGATCTATGAGTTTTTAAATCAGAAACGGACTAAGGTCATTTTTTTTTAATCGCGTTGAGGAGGGTCGAGCGCATTTTTTGGAGGGGATAGGCTCGGCAGGGAACGCGGTGCGGTCGCACGAAACAGTGCGACAGAGACGCCGCTACGCAAGTTTAAGGGCAGGGTAAAGTTAATTCGGCGAAAAAAAGGCATGTTTTTAAGATTTTTTTTTGGCGTAACGGATAGTGTTCGTTTATTGAAAAATTTACATATAATAAAGTAACATTTCAACAACATTTTCCCAAATTTTCATTGAAAAATTTTCAAAATTGAGCGAATGAAAATTAATCCCCGGAGCCGCCGCGAAAAAAAGGTGGTTTGCGGTGAGCATCATAACTCGCAACAAAATCATCTGAAACAAAAAAATCAAAATGCATTTGTTAAAGGAGATGTTTTTTGAGGTAATGACGGGAGGTTTTTTTTTCGATTTTTCGATTTTTCGTAGCACTTGGAAGTCAAAAACCCGATTTTCGCTTTAAAAAAATCGGGTAATTTGTTGTTGAAAAATTAGTAATTATTTAAAAAAACAAAAAAGCTCTCGACAATACCTGGTAAATTATGTGAAGAAGTACTGTGCAAAATTTCAAAGCGATTGGTCCAGTAGATTTTGAGTAATCGTGCTCACGGACTTCAAAAATGACAAGTCTCAGAAAAACGGTTTGAAAAACGCAGAAGAGTTTGGTCGCTTAGCGCTCATTGCACATAAGTTTGAGAACACTTCTCGATTGCATAAAAATCTGAGAAAATTCATGCATATTAACGGTACTCAAAAGATTAATTTTGCATAATAATAATTCTAAAATGTTATTAACAAAATGATGAAAAAAAAAAAAAAATAGACAACAAATTTCCCCGCAATCTAATTTTTTTTTCCTGATTCGTTCATTTTTCTGTATACGTATGAATTTTTTCAGACTTTTCAATTATCTTTGAATTTTTAGAAATTCAAAATAAAACTCGATAATTTTCTTATACTCACTGAAAGTCGTCGATGCCAGGTCCGTAGAGTAAACGACTTCCATCAAGATGATCGAGAGCATCTTTTTGCGTTTGTCTACGCAAAACTCTTTCTTCTTTACTGTCGTGCGCCGCTTGCTTCTCTGCACTACTAATTCGCAAATCGTCAACTTGTCGGGCCCATTCGTGAGAACTTGCACTTGAGAACGCTCAAATACTCATAGCTTCGTCAATTTTACTCCGATCGACTTGAAATTTTTACACAATATTCTTGAGACATTAGGCATTCATTTAAAAAAATAAAAAAAAAATGGAAAAAAAAAATTTAAATACTTTACCCTGCCCTTAAGAAATCTGGATCTCGAGCCACATAATTGATTATTGTTAATGAATTGTGAAGAACTAGTATCTGAATTTTTGCATAGAGCATCCTGAATATATTCTTTATAGTTTGCAATATTTTAATTGCACGGTATCCGTATAAACTATCCTTAGAAACATAAAAATGCATCGTTCATTTTCAATCTGCCATAAGAAGCAATGGTAAATAGTATCAATTTAAAAATTTGTTTCTCGAAAACCATGAAGATAAACTTACTCAAACTTTGCAGTTGAACTCAGGCCATCCATATCAATGGGTATTTAAAAAACCAGCATCTATTTCTTGTTACTGTTTTTGCGCTCGACCCTCCTTAAAACGGCTTGTAACCCGTATTTTCTGAGGTACAATATGCGACGTGAGAACGATAGTGAAGGCCAAAATTCGATATCTTAAAGAAAAAAAATTAGGTTGAACTTTCAGACCGGATCTGTGAATTCTGGAATCTAGAACGGAGCAAAGTCAGTTTTTTTTTTAAATCATGTTAAAAAGGCTTGTAACCGGTATTTTCTACGATAGAATATACGACTTGAAAACGATACCCGCGCAAAAAAGAAAGTATTAGAATAGTATTAAAGTAATATCAAAAATCGAAGTATCGAAGTATGTCGTATTGGACTGCCGGATACTCCGTTAATACTCCGCTTCAAGTATTAAGTATTAAATATAAGTCTCAAGTATTAAATATTGAAAAAAGTAATAGCTTTCGATTTATAAATAATTTGGATCTCTTGGACTTAGAAATATTTCGTGCTTCTCGCGGGCTTTGAAACTTTTTCCCTTAATGGACTTAGAATTCTAAGTCCATTAAGGGAAAAGAAATTCAAAGCCCGCGAGAAGTACGAAATATTTCTAAGTCCAAGAGATCCAAATTATTTGTAAATCGAAAGCTAATACTTTTTTTAATACTTTATACTTGAGAATTTTTTTGAATATTTAATACTTAAGACTTTTATTTAATACTTAATACTTGAAGCAGAGTATTAACGGAGTATCCAGCAGTCCAATACGACATACTTCGATACTTCGATTTTTAATACTACTTTAATACTTTTTTAATACTATTCTGATACTTTCTTTTTTGCGCGGGTAGTGAAAGTCAAATTTCGATATCTAAAAAAACAAAGATCGAATTAGTTTTTTTATTTCTTCACTTGTCTTTACTTCTTCAACCTGCCCTTTTCGCTTTATTCAAAATACACATCGTGATCTCAGCAACATTGCCCAAATTGATGTAATGTCAGTGACTTGAATGTACTTTGAATGGTTCTTGCAACCCTGCTAGTTTCTTCCCTACTGTGCATAGGTATCGCTAGCAACTACATACTAAGATCGATGTCTCGATCCCTACGAATGTCTCCCTTACTTCTCTCCATCTTCCTCTCACGCTTTTCCTCCCGCGTCTTATACCAGGTCTAACACGTCGCCAGTCTTACCCATACCTAAACTCGTCCAGTATGCTCTGCTCTGGCGTTCTTCTATTCCTATCTTTCTCTATCCCGATCCCTGGAACTGGTCTTATCACTGAGACTATACAAAAGAGGCTAGTGCCGTGTGTTGGTCTGCTGTGCGGTCCTGCCCGAGTATTTCCTCGCGAGTAGTCTCAATCGCGATTAAAGATCTTGTCACGGAGTGGCATTACGAGTACACCGTAAATACGCTCTATCTCACTTCCTCTCTCCGTCTCACTCTTTCTCTCAACTTCTCTCTTTACTTTGATACGTATGACCAGATTTGCATAGTGTTTTGTCCGGCCTTGAAATCGCAGAGGTTATCCGTTACATGGGATAACAGAATATCATTCTGTTAAAAAAATATAAAAAAACATATGCCGTTAACAGAATATCATTCTGTTATTCCACGTAACGGTATATATTTTTTTTCCTGAAAAAAAAAAAACAAAACAATTCATTTGCACAATTCGACACAGTTTGTTTTCATGGATTTTTTTTCGTAATTTTCATGTCAGATTACTTGAAATAGTCCAAAACGACGAGAAAAGTGATCTGGGAAAAATGTTATTTGATGAAAATATAATTTTACTAATTTGAAATAGATCCTGTATTTGATTCAAATAAACCCATCGAACCGATTTCTCTGGATATAGAAAATTGGGAATGGGGGAATTGAATATAAGTGAATAAAAGAAATTATCGCTTTTCACCTACTTTAAGGGTTGAACGAGATCTTTAACATATCTCGAGCCACCAACTTCTTAGAATAGGATTTCGAAAAATCGGGGGTGGGGTAAAAATTATTTTGGAATTGGCGTCACGTGCTTTATGGATGGTCCTCTAATGAAAACGTGTTATGTTTTTTGTTCCAGGTGAGTAAAATGACAAAACAATATGGATGATTTATTCCGCATCTTCAGATAAGGGTGAGTTTTCGATGATGTGAGGTATGGATAAAAGCTTGGAAAAACAAGTATGAGTTCTTGAACATTTGTGGATCAGTCTTGGATGATACCAAATAGCGCGTGCCGAAAAACCCTGCGAGTCTTCACCACGCAGTCACCATCGAATGAATCTTATTGATTATAATCTTAATTCTTTTCTTCATTTTTAATTGAGAGCAAAATAATTTTTGCTTCCAATTTTTCTTTCTTAATTTTTTGTCGGTCTGCTCTAACTCTTTTTTAGCTATTATTTTTTATATCTATAATTGTCGGAAATACATTTTTTCAAACGATGAAGGCATCGTTCGTACAGCGTACGTGACTATCCTTAAGTATCAGTATGATAGCGTATCTGCCAGCGCACCCTTAATAAATGAGAATCACCAAACGTCCGCCCGCCAAATATCTGCACAATATTAAGTTGGCGTACAACGTGCCAAACGTGTCGTCTCTAAGCAACGAGCTTCGGTTCTTACCGCAGCATTTCTCAACACGCAAATCGCGGAACTGACGGTACATAATATAAAAGAATAACAACCGTTAATTACTTCACTATACAAAAACGAAAATCAACCGTTCCCCAAGCCCGGTTTTTTACGGAGTGACACGATGCTCAGAGAATTTAAATTAGTAAGGTTTACTATAAAGTGAAAACTCCGAAAAATATTGTTGTCATGTTTTTTATACAGTTACTCTGAGAATTTTACATTTGTGAAGAATTTTCATATTCATAAATCAAGCTTTCTTGATAAAGCGTTATCGTAGAACCCGCAATGATTTGTCGAAAATTAAAAAACAAGTAATGGTGCGTGGAATCGCAAGAGCAATTTTGTTCGGTCGTCGGTCCCTACACACGCATGTTAATTATCCCTAAAATTTAATTAATCTTGTGCAAAATGACCTTTTTCAGTCCAATAAGTACATATCAAATATGCGGATTACTTCGGACATATTACTTCCCGTGAAGAAGCTTTGATTTCATCAAAATTTTTTTTTTTCAATATTTCAATGGTCTTATAAGTCGAGTTCATATGTTACCACGCGTCCACAAGCGTGTGCGTGTGCGTGCGTGCGTGCGTGCGTGCGTGCGTGTGTGCGTGCATGCGTGCGTACGTGCGCGTGCGTGCGTGTGCGTGTGCGTGTGCGTGTGCGTGTGCGTGTGCGTGTGCGTGTGCGTGTGCGTGTGCGTGTGCGTGTGCGTGTGCGTGTGCGTGTGCGTGTGCGTGTGGGTGTGCGTGTGCGTGTGCGTGTGCGTGTGCGTGTGCGTGTTCGTGTGCGTGTGCGTGTGCGTGTGCGTGTGCGTGTGCGTGTGCGTGTGCGTGTGCGTGTGCGTGTGCGTGTGCGCGTGCGCGTGCGCGTGCGTGTGCGTGTGCGCGTGCGCGTGCGTGTGCGTGTGCGTGTGCGCGTGCGTGTGCGTGTGCGTGTGCGTGTGCGTGTGCGTGTGCGTGTGCGTGTGCGTGTGCGTGTGCGTGTGCGTGTGCGTGTGCGTGTGCGTGTGCGTGTGCGTGTGCGTGTGCGTGTGCGTGTGCGTGTGCGTGTGCGTGTGCGTGTGCGTGTGCGTGTGCGTGTGCGTGTGCGTGTGCGTGTGCGTGTGCGTGTGCGTGTGCGTGTGCGTGTGCGTGTGCGTGTGCGTGTGCGTGTGCGTGTGCGTGTGCGTGTGCGTGTGCGTGTGCGTGTGCGTGTGCGCGTGCGTGTGCGTGTGCGTGTGCGTGTGCGTGTGCGTGTGCGTGTGCGTGTGCGTGTGCGTGTGCGTGTGCGTGTGCGTGTGCGTGTGCGTGTGCGTGTGCGTGTGCGTGTGCGTGTGCGTGTGCGTGTGCGTGTGCGTGTGCGTGTGCGTGTGCGTGTGCGTGTGCGTGTGCGTGTGCGTGTGCGTGTGCGTGTGCGTGTGCGTGTGCGTGTGCGTGTGCGTGTGCGTGTGCGTGTGCGTGTGCGTGTGCGTGTGCGTGTGCGTGTGCGTGTGCGTGTGCGTGTGCGTGTGCGTGTGCGTGTGCAAATCATCATACCACCATAGCTCATGAACTATTCTACCGAATGAACTCATATTTGAATGACATATACTGTGGTGTCTAATGTTTCATCGATACATTTTCATTGTACGTGCTTTTATAAATTTTAAAAAATGTCATTTATGCGTCTTACAGGAATTTAAAAAAAAACTCCGTGTTACATATATTTACACGTATTTATATTTTATGTCTTTCCACCAACGTCCAGACTATTATTGTTCAAAATCATCTTCTGCCTGTTCACAATTCCCATGCCACGCCTAGTCTAACTCAGCATCGTTACAACGGTGAGAGAAGAGGTTCCCGTGTCGGTCTCGTGTACGACCGCCCGGAATATATCTGGATCATGTACACATGCAATATGGCGAAGTGAAACCTAAGCAACAAGGACGATACCATGGGACCCGTAAGGATAAGTCTTCTTCCTGAGATAACGACTATCTAGTGGACTAAAAATAAAACGCAGCAATCCCGTACATGAGAATAGGGAATAACCTTTTTGTTAGTACGCTGCTAGTACACACAGCTGTACACTTAATAGTACATACCAGAGCACGTTACGTGTGAACCAGTGGACCACGTGTACGTGACACGTGCGAACTGCAAGGACCCCCCTGGCGCTAACGCAGTGTGTACCTATCTTACGTGTACCTTCTCGTAGTAGACGCTCGCGCACGCTTCCGAGACAACAAGCATACAACCAAGCGGAAAGAAAAATAAGGATCGACAACGCGACGAACGTGGGCGTCGCTATGGTAGCCAAGAGCCAAAGCCTTAAGATTTCCCTCTTCAGAAACGCGTTATCGAATCTTCCGCCTGAGAATGCGGACGTGTTAGTCCAATGAAGGTGGATTGAGTCAAAGGAGCGCTACGAATGTGATGTGCAGGGTATTTACCTGCAGACAGTCAGAGAACCAGACCAGCGAGGCATTTATGTTCTAACCGAATACGATTTAGGTAAACCGTCGACGCGATGCATCCACTAAACGAAATTAGTTGGAGCAGCGCGTTGCCTTCGGTCTACATGCGTATTTTGCTACATACGTCGTAGTATATGACAGAAAATCTTAAGGTAGAGGAAGACCAGCCGTCAAAAGTGTGTATTAGTGGATTAGGAAATCCACGGTATTCAGAAAATCAGCGCTGGAAATTCTATACGTGACTTATACAGGATAAGCTAACTTTTATAGGCGCGTTACTAATATTGTCATTCAATAATAAAAGTTCTTTTTGTTATACCCATTCGGGGGTTAGTACAACGTATATTTTATTTACAGGGTTCGTTTGCCGATAAAGAATTGGATCCGAGTGAATGTGGTAAGGTTTTGAAGGATTTATTGAAATAAATGACAACACAATATCTAGCTTTTCTTAATGAAGAGACAAGGTGGTGTCTCGATGCCAAGTATTCAAAGAAAATTAATGTGGAAACTAACTGTATAATTGGACCTTCCCAGTTTATTAATTAATTTATAAGGTCATTGTGGATAAGAAAACAAAAAAATGACAGCATAAGTGTAATACGTGGACACTCCAAATCTTCATGTAAAAGCCTCGTCGATTTCGACTCGTTAAAAACTTTTTTTTAAGTTCTTGGCGTCGAGACGTTACCGCGTCTCTTGATATATAAAAAAAACCTGAACTAAGATTTCAAAGTGTAAATCTGCAGGTAATGTAATATAAATGTGAATGTAACTCCCACACGGAAATAAAAAAGTAATTCTGGCTACCAATTCCAGCATATGCTGTGCTGCGTGTTAGTTACTGAAACTAAATCGGAATCGTAGTCTCAACTTTTTGCGTTTGCTAGCAAAAATAGTACGTATAACCAATAATTTGGTTTCTGCAACTATCACGGCTGCGATCCAATCCAAATAATTACTTACGCCAACCAACCGGTGAGTTGAGATTATACACAGAGAGAAAACTTTTGTTCCATCAACAAATCAGTTGCTAATATAATGACAGCCAAGCCTTATTTCTTAGCCTAACAAAAATTATTTGCTAGACTTGTCAAAAAATTTGCTTGACCAGCAAAAAGATTTGCTAGGCCAGCAAAATTATTTGTTAGGCCAGCAAATACATTTTCTAGGCCAACACATAAAGTTTGCTGTCACTATGCTAGCAAATGATTTTTCTCCGTGTGATCTCAGCTGATCATTATTACTATCGATACTCTATCAACGAGATTATAGTTTCTTCAAACGACCGAGTAATTGGCGCTATGCTAACTATTTAGATTGGTTGTCGGGACCGATAAATCAGTTTTCACAACGACTTTTTTCTTTCTGTGCATAAATTGTCTAGATTAGTACACAAAACGATAAAAAAGTCGTGTACAGATATAAATAAGTAACTATTATACCGTATTCGTCCGGAATTTCTGAGTCCCTTTTGAGAAAATGGGAAAAGAGAATTATTGAGTGTTCTAAGTAAACAAAAAAAAAACAAAAAACGTATGTGGCCTGAAAACCGCAGCTTGTGACGACCATAAGAAATGACGGAAGCTACAAGGAGCCAAGATGAAGACTGTACATAGTGTCTCCTTTGCAAGGTCGTGAGAGACAAACACCGAAGAGGAACTCGCTTGGATACGACCCGTTGGCTGCTCACTCATTTCTATATTTTTCATTCCTATCCGTTTCTTTTTTTTCCATACATTTCTCTTCGTTGTTCTCGCACCTGGGCAATGATGTACCGCTGTCTGATTGCCATTACCGTTGCTTTACCAGTCTAAGCGCACTTCAATCGTCTTATTCCTTCACCCGTCGGTCTGACTGACTGGAATAGACGGAGAGGCTCAAATTGCTTTTCTCGCGTTGACAAGCAAAGACCGTATGCATGGTGCACGTCGATCGTCGTCGCGGTTGCTGACTCTACGTGCCTAGCCTCACTCTATGCGACCAGCATCCAGAGTCTGCAGTGTCCAAGTACGAATATACTATGTGGCAACACAATCACAGCTTTATAGTGGTTTCGGTCTGTGATGGCGAAGCGATGCGGCAAAGAAAGTGCAAAAGCCGCAGTAGCCACTGTTACAAAGTATGTTCGCGGCAAGGTGTATCTCCGCATCACGACTTAACGAGAAATACGGAAGGCGGTTTTGCACCTATGCATTATCTTGCTACTAGGTACATACTTGACCTTTTGGAAGAATCGAACTCTCTCGACCTCTGCATCTGCACTTCCTCTGCAGTAGACGCCGTAAATGATAAGTGCCTCGCCAATGAAATAGACAATTGCGGAAACATATGCAAATCCGAATGGAAATTTTTTTATCCAGATTCTATAAAAAATTATTTTTAAACATTATCAAAACCGTGGACTGAAAAAAATTTGTGTAATTGATAAACAAATTCGGTTAACGAAAAATGGTTAAATTAGAATCATTCGCACGCTAACCGTGCGTAAAATGTCCATTATCCCATCCGGGTGAAGTAAAATATATTTTCACAGTATTATTCGACGGCAAATACGAAGAAATCTTGAAAACATCAGGCCACGAATGAATCTAGTTTCCATTGGGTGTTGATCGAAACTATTTGATATTGCCGTAGCAACCAATATATTTTTATTTCTATTATATTACTGTATAATGAACGAGTCCCGCACAGAGACCCGTTGACTTCCGTGAAATTTGCCTTCTCGTTGCTACGGTATGAATACATTTGAACAGTATAACTACACATTGTAGTCTTCCTCCACGGTCCGTGCCCGGTCATATACCCAGTCACGGTGGTCTGGGAAGTTAGTTACTTACTTCTCCAGATCGTGTATCACGCTGGAAGCAGAATAAGTGCAATTCTATAGTTTTATTTCATTGAGTTGTTATTTCTCACCGGATGCCCAAGCTCATAAATCCCTTCCACCTCCACTGGTCCTGTCCATCAGTTCTCTTCGTTGAGGCACTCCGTTAACCCCTAATCGACTCACTACATGGAAAGAACTGTTTGGTTGTGACAACTACGTTTTTAATTTGCTGTACATACCCGCGCAGAAAAAATAGTCCCTCCGGGATTCCGGTGAGACCCGTTCGAAGCCCGCGAGAGACCTGCGGAAGGCCCGCATGACCAATTTTCAATATATTCAATATATTGAAAAATGATCTTCAGAGCATGTTCTTGCGGCGTAGATATTACACCCCACCACGGTCATTTCGTACGGGAAGTCATAAAAGAAGAGAATATCAAAAGCACTCCAGGTAAGTGGGGATTCGGGAATCGTCATGAATATCCGAAATATTCCGAAATATTCGACAAAGATATCGACGAAGATATCAAACCAGATATTGTACCAGATATTCTGCAAAATATCAAGGAACATATCGTTCAAGTTATCGAAGAAGATATCGAGGAAGATATCGACCAGATATTCGGCAAAATATCAAGGAAGATATTGTTCAAGATGTCGACGAAGATATCAATCAAGATATCAACGAAGATATCAAGCAAGATTTCGACGAAGATATCAATCAAGATATCAACGAAGATATCAAGCAAGATTTCGACGAAGATATCAATCAAGATATCAACGAAGATATCAAGCAAGATTTCGACGAAGATATCAACCAAGATATTGTTCACGATATCGACAAAGATATTGTTCACGATATCGACAAAGATATTGTTCACGATATCGACAAAGATATTGTTCACGATATCGACAAAAATATTATTCACGATATCGACAAACATATAAACAGAATAAAGTGAAAGCTGACTATCTGGTTCAATATCTGGTTTGATATGTTCGTCGAATTTTTCAGATATTCATGACGATTCCCGAATCCCCACTTACCTGGAGTGCTTTTGATATTCTCTTCTTTTATGACTTCCTATACGAAATGACCGTGGTAGTGTGTAATATCTACGCCGCAAGAACATGCTCTGAAGATCATTTTTCAATATATTGAAAATTGGTCATGTGGGCCTTCCGCAGGTCTCTCGCGGGCTTCGAACGGGTCTCACCGGAAACCCGTAGGGACTCCCGGCAGAACTCCCGGGGGGAGTCCTGCCGGGAGTCCATACGGGACAATTTTTTTCTGCGCGGGATAACCCCTCAAAAATTAGTTGCCCCGACCATATCGAATAGTCATCTCTACTATTCAAGATTAGTTTTCGCAAGATTATTCAGCCTAACTAATCCACTGATTAGGCCTTACATTTGAATTGTTGGGACTATCATTCAAATCGTTGGCACTACCATTTGAGTTGCAAGGGAAATAGAATGATCGATTGATTGTGTCAACTCATGATTTGGTTATGACAGCTGATCTTTTCTTTCCGTGTACTCAAGTAGAAATTTGGAGAGTTACATGAGGCGTGAATCTGGCGCTGATTAGGCTTTTCTTATCGCCCAGTCAGGGCCTGATTTATGCCTGATGTAACGCTAAGTATTTCTGTTCGAATAGAAGCCGGGGGAATGTTAGCTCCCAGGTTTTCGGCTCAATTTCAACTTGTAGTTCGGAAGGAAGTTTCAAATCCCCGTGTAGGAAATTATTAGGGATGCCCATAAATACCATGGGTCCTCATCGGGTTTCAATGTGAATGACAAAATAGCGATTGCCGAAACACTACCAATTAGGGGCCTACCAAGGAAATTTCCGGTTCTCATAGCAAAATTTAAGGATGCTTTGATAGGGGAATAAATTCAGGATCGAATCAGTCTTCATCGGGATTCCAGATTTAAATCAAACATTGAGGCTAATTAGGCATAATCGCGGAACCCTCAATGGGGTTAACCATACTGCGCCACGTTGTTATCTTGCCACCACCGTCGCTGCCAATACTTGGATGGGTGATCGTCTCACGCCCAAATTCTTATTCTAAGTCCCCTCAAGGTCAGTACTTCCTTGGGTGGTAACCCCACGCCCTAATCTTTCGAAGTTCCTTGTGGCCCGTAATCGGATGGATGATTACCCCACTGTGTACTTATGTTGAGAATTTCGGTTCGTAATCATATAAATGAATGTTGTCTCTACGTGTTTTCATTTTTAGTATGTTTCAAGTAGAGAATAAAAATATAAAAATGTTAAGATATCAATGACCGAGTGAGTTAAAGCACCCAACAAAACCCCCAGATAATCCAGGATCTAGTCTCGCCAGCAGCAAATAAATTTACATGTGTTTTTTTCACCAATTAATATGTACAGATCTACTAAGTAATTCCGAATATCCAATTGATAGTGCAAGAAAATCCGACTTCAACGAGTTTTTTCTGGTTTTTCATTCTTTTGTCTTTAAAGGGCCTTAACATATAGCCTAGAAAGGCCCGAATAAAAAAACGTGACCTACATAATATAAAGACACTAAGAAAATTAGGGACAATTAATCTGGGCTTTACCAAAACCCTGATAAGTTTTCTTCATGGGTCGGCTTCTGGGAAAATACAGGTCGCGTTGCAATTCGCCGCTCGTGACATAGTCAAATCATGTAAGATGACCGAACCTCGAATAGACCCGGTAACCCTGTGAGACTCGAGATAGGTAATCGACAGCCTTGCTCATCCAAAGTGAAGACCCATCTCCAACATCAAAGCCGAGAACATGGTTCGGGTATCTTCCCCACGTCACTATACTCCAATAAGGGTCCGCAGCTGTGATGATATGGACTCTGCTGTCGGTGATTCTGCTGACTCGGCACAGAAAAACGGTTCGGATGATTAATTGAGATTAGACGAACCATGTTATTAATTTCACTAATCAAGATCTTCTGCTGTGCTAACCCGCGCAAAAAAGAAAGTATTAGAATAGTATTAAAAAAGTATTAAAGTAATATCAAAAATCGAAGTATCGAAGTATGTCGTATTGGACTGCCGGATAGTTCGTTAATACTCTGCTTCAATTACTAAGTATTAAATAAAAGTCTCAAGTATTAAGTATTATAAAAAGTATTAGATTTCGATTCATAAATAATTTGGATCTCTTGGACTTAGAAATATTTCGTGCTTCTCGCGGGCTTTGAAATTTTTTTCCCTTAATGGACTTGGAATTCTAAGTCCATTAGCGACAGCACATTAGCACAGCGAGAAAGCGAGAAGCACGAAATATTTCTAAGTCCAAGAGATCCAAATTATTGATAAATCGAAAGCTAATACTTTTTTTAATACTTAATACTTGAGAATTTTTTTCTATATTTAATACTTGAGACTTTTATTTAATACTTAATACTTGAAGCGAAGTATTAACGGAGTATCCAGCAGCCCAATACGACATAATTCGATACTTCGATTTGTGATACTACTTTAATACTATTTTAATACTTTCTTTTTTGCGTGGGAGCCATTAACTTAATCCAACATTTTTGCATATTTTGATCTAAAAAGGGGTAGGTTTTCTCCAACCAATCACACGTAAATTGAGGCAATACAAAATAATGATTTTTTTCGGTTTCAAGTCTAAATCCTAGTAACCTCTTTCTATACTTAGTGCTTAGAACGAAATGCAATTTATTCCTGAACATGTAAAACACTAAGATTTTTTTTTTAGGATTTAACGTTAGTATTTAATTGGGAAAATGTAAACAAAATATCTATGTCAAAGCTTCAGTTGTCCATTTGCTAAGCAAAAATTTGCACTATCCTCAAATACATTTTCTTATTATTATACACGTCCATTGGAAATCACTGTTATAAGCAAAGCCTGTATTAGTTAGGCCGGATCTATTTGAAACAACGCCGTGCGAAGACAGTTTGCGCTCGCGCTCACCAAATACTGGCGCCAGTACAGTTTGCCCGACTATCAAGTAGTCACGGCCCGCGTTAGCCAGCCCATCGAGCTTCATACCAAAGTAGCAGGTAGAAGTGGTTATACGAGGTACGTAGTACATCGAGGAGCCCTTCGATGTCCCTAGTACAAAATATAATTTATTCCTGACCATGTTAAAAATTTGAATCTTTTGTCTAGGATTTTACATAAGAATTTGACATTGATACAATGTTTTTGATTATCATCTGGCGCTCTTATGGTACCATTAATATCAAAGTACGGGAAAAGTAAACATAAAATATCTATGTTAAAACTGAAGTTGTCTATTTGCTAAACAAGACCGCGCAAAAGAAAATAGTCCGTGATGGAGTCCAGGATAGAGTCCAAGAAGGGGTCCAGGAAGGGGTCCAGGAAGGGGTCCAGGATGGAGTCCAGGATGGAGTCTAGGTTGGAGTCCAGGATGGAGTCCAGGATGGAGTCCAGGATGGAGTCCAGGATGGAATCCAGGATGGAATCCAGGATGGAGTCCAGGATGGAGTCCAGGATGGAGTCCAGGATGGAGTCCAGGATGGAGTCCAGGATGGAGTCTAGGATGGAGTCCAGGATGGAGTCCAGGGTGGAGTCCAGGATGGAGTCCAGGATGGAGTCCAGGGTGGAATCCAGGATGGAGTCCAGGATGGCGTACAGGAAGGGGTCCAGGTTGGAGTCCTAGTTGGAGTCTAGGTTGGAGTCCAGGCTGGAGTCCAGGTTGGAGTCTAGGATGATGTACAGGATGGAGTCCAGGATGGAGTCCAGGATGGAGTCCAGGGTGGAGTCCAGGGTGGAGTCCACGATGGAGTCCAGGATGGCGTACAGGAAGGGGTCCAGGTTGGAGTCCTAGTTGGAGTCCAGGTTGGAGTCTAGGATGAGGTACAGGATGGAGTCCAGGATGGAGTCTAGGATGGAGTCTAGGAAGGAGTCCAGGATAGAGTCTAGGATGAAGTCTAGGAAGGAGTCCAGGATAGAGTCTAGCATGGAGTCTAGGATGGAGTCCAGGATGTAGTTCAGGATGGAGTCTAAGACCGACCAGGATGGAGTCGAAGGCAGTCCAGGATGGAGTCTAAGGCAGTCCACGATGGAGTCTAAGGCAGTCCAGGCGAGAATTCAAAATGGACACAAAAATGGACTCTGCGATTGAACCGGCGAGATTCGCGGATGTTCCAGAGTAGATTCCGGGATGGAGTCTAAGACAGTCCAGGCGAGAATCCAAAATGAACATCAGGATGGACTCTGCGATTGATTCATCGAGATTCGCTGATCATCCAGGCTGGAATCCAGCAGAGTATTTGGCATCCCGGATGGAGTCCGGAAAAGATTTTTGAGTTCTAGATGGAATCCAGATTGAGGCCTTTCGGGAGTTCCGGATGGAATGATGAACTTCAGGATAGACTTCGGGATCGGATTAAACGCCGAAGTCCATATGAGAGTCCATTTGCTACTCCCGCCCGGACTGGTCGGATTCCATCCGGAACTCCATCCCGGACATCATCCAGGACTCCATTCGGGGCTCCATCCCGGACGATTTTTTTTCTGCACGAAAATGCACGAACCTGAAATGCATTTCCGTCTGATTATGCATGTCCATTGCAAAATCACTGTTACGAAAAAGCCCTGTACCAGATAGGTCGGATCTATTTGAAACAACGCCGTGCGAAGACAGTTTGCGCTCGCGCGCGCCAAATACTGGCGCCAGTACAGTTTGCCCGACTATCAAGTAGTCACGGCCCGCGTTAGCCAGCCCATCGAGCTTCATACTAAAGTAGCAGGTAGAAGTAGTTATACTAGGCAACGTAGTACATCCAGGAGAGTATATGCAGTCCAGATGACCGAATCATAGGCCGTCCCAAACGTAACCTAGCCCTTCGCTTGTACTTGTATAACCGCGGTTTCAGTCACGAGTAGCAATGCTGCATCCGCTACTACTGATGCCTCTCCGCTGCTATGTGCTCTGCGGTGCTCTTGCGGACATTAGCATTTAATAGGCAGCCGTGCGGCAGCGATACGAGATATTAGCTCGAGCACCGGGCTATACCGAAGGTAAGCGAGAGTGTGCGCTACGATGAGAGTGAGTGTGAGAGGCAAAGACCCGAGCACATCGAAGTAGTCACGGCAAGAGGTGGCCGGACGGTAATACGCAATGCCAGCAGAGAGAAGAGCGCACAAGCAGTAAAGTCCATTTTATGGCAAGTTGATGCACGTTTTATATTGTAACGAGTAATTTACTGCCCTGCCACGATAAACCTATAGCGTATAGACTCGGATACAGGTACAAACGTACAGAGTTATACGAGGTATTGGTGCGGAGGAGTAACGAAGGATAAACGCACGGGGCGCGAGCGTCGAACGCGTAAGCTCGGTAGTACCGGTTGTTGGCAGTGAATCGCATAGGTATAAGTGAACCTTACGCCTCGAACAGTCAGACACGAGAAGGAGTGTCACGCGTTTTGCAACGCATTCTATGGGTACGATGTATGTACAACCTCTAGGATGGAGTCACGAACCATCATACGCAATAACCCACTTTTTTCTTTCATTCCTGGACAACTTTATGACATCTGGTTTATTTATCGGGATGTCGCGTTTTGAACGGACGTAAATCTTGGGAATACTTTTTTTATCCTATTTTAAGTGTGCGTTTTTTTATACAGGCGAAAATATAAGGAATTGGGAGAAGCATTCTCCAACATATCATATAGAGCAAATTATTTGCAGCAACTAAATAGAAAGTGTGAACTGAATGTATTCGCGATTAGGAAGGGAAATATAATACGTAAGACCAACGAGTTGGTTCCTGTAACCAATCGTTGATCTCGTCAACAGCCTTTAGGTGGCGCAAACAACCAGTGAGTTCCTATAGCCTAACAAGTCATTTTTTAGCCTAGCAAATTATTTTGCTGGGTTTCCGCGTAGAAAAAAAGAATCTGGCCGAGATTCTTAAGATTCTCGCTGAGATTCTCGCTGAGATTCTCGCTGAGATTCTAAGCGAGATTCTTAAGAATCTTAGCGAGATTCTTAAGAATCTTAGTGAGATTCTCAGCGAGAATCTCGGCGAGAATCACAGTTGCGCGCCGAACCGAGATTCTTATTAAATCTATCTGAGAATCTCGGCCAGCTACTTACCGAGATTCTTTAGTGGGTAGCTGAAAATAAAAAGAATCTCCATTAGAATCTCGCCCAGCTTTTTACCGAGATTCTTTAGGGCTTCGCCGAAAATAAAAAGAATCTATCAGAATCTCGCCGAGATGCTCTAGAATCTCAGCGAGATACTGATAGAGATTCTTTAATGGATAGCTGGAAATAAAAAGAATCTCTATTAGACTCTCGGCCAGCTTCTTAGCGAGATTCTTCCCATTTTCATTTTCATTGAAAATGAGAAGAATCTATATAAAAAAGATCTCTACGAATATTTTAATATTGCTAACACTAATTAGTTAGTACATCAACGAAGGTTCAACCCCTCGTGTGTAGTCGAACTCAGAAAAGCTTTCCAGTCTTATATAAACGCTGGGGCTTCAAGTCACTTGCGAGAAACGCTTCGTTCCTTCGCCATCTAGCGGAGTATTATCCACCAGTGGTTCGTATGATGTCACTAGGTGGCGAACGGAGCGTTTTTGGCAAGTGGCTTGAAGCCTCAGCGTATATATAAGACTGGAAAGCTTTTTTGAGTTCGACTACACACGAGGGGTTGAACCTTCGTTGATGTACTAACTAATTAGTGTTAGCAGTCCTTCAATATTCGTAAAGATCTTTTTTGATATAGGTTCACATTTTCAATGAAAATGAAAAGAATCTCGCTAAGAAGCTGACCGAGATTCTCTAGAATTTCGGCGAGATTCTCAGATAGATTTTAAAAGAATCTCGGTTCGGCACGCAAACGTGATTCTCGCCGAGATTCTCGGCCAGATTCTTTTTTTCTACGCGGGTTAACACACATTTTTGCTAGAGCAGCTAGATATTTTTTTAGTTTAACCCATCTTTATGCTGGACTAACATATATTTTTGCTAGGCTGGCAAGACTATTTATAACCGAGTAAATTATTTTTCTGGGTTAACACACATTTTTGCTAGGCCTGGTAGACAATTTTTAGCCTAGCAAATCTTTATGCTGGGCTAACATATATTTTTACTACGCCAGCAAGACATTTTTAGCCTAGTAAATCTTTTTACTTAGTTAACCCATTTTCGCTAGGTTAACAAGACATTTTTAGCCTAGTAAATCTTTTTGCTGAGTTCGCACATTTTTGCGACGCTAACAAGACATTTTTTAGCCAACCAAATTTTTTTGCATTGCTACTACATTTTGTTGCTACGCCAGCAAGAATTTTTTGAATCAAAACACATACTTTTCCTCATCATTTAACCCTTTGCGTCACAGTGGGTCACTATTTGCGCGACCCACTTATTTTCGCTCAGATTTAAATGTTTTAAACTAATTTCTGGCAATAATTAATGAGTTTTCTTTTTCCATTTCGGAGACGAAAAATGTATGGCTGAAAGGGTTAAATAATGCATGTTGTAACTATATTAGCTACAGATTTGCTAGTCTACCAAATGAGACTTTCCGTGAGTGTTCCTATATAGTACCAGAAGAACTCTTGGGTTTTTTTATGGTCAACGAGAGGATAAACCCTCATGAGACTTTATATGTACAATAAATATTACATAGTCATCGATTTCTTGTTATAGGACTATTCATACGTGGTAGACAGGTATTAATAGATATTCTGATGCGACAACACCTTCTCTTTCTCTTTGCCACTCGTCTGGTGGATCTTACATAGCTTACGCTCGTCTAGTCTTACCGTAGTGAAAGTAATAGTTGAATCAAGCCGACATTATCGCTCGGAAACGATCGTTACCTGCGGGAGTAACGAGCCTGCAGGTTCCGTCTATGCTCGTATATGACGGTGCGTCCCACAACAGATTTATTAGTAATCACCCTACTGTCACTTTCGGCGGGTTTGATGGGTCGTACGTTACGTGTCGTGACATCGATTCCCTCACGTATAACTACCAAAGGGAAATATCACGACGTTGACCATATCATGACGTTGCCAATGGCGCAAGGACATCTATGGTATCTCGTTTGCTATACATTTATCGATTATCCCATAACGAAGTATAAAAACAACAGCATAAAAGTTCAAATGGTATATCAGTAACGCTATTTTTATTCCGGAGTGCTCGCAGGGCAAAAAGACGGGAGTAAGCCTTTTTCTATTAGTACAATGTTCTCTAAAATGGTTAAATATGTCTTAAGGGTTAACACCACTCTAGAGTGGTGTTAACCCTTAAGACAGGAAAAAAGGCAGGAAAAAAAATTACTTTGACAATTTATTTTGGGAGTATGAAAAAAGGAATAGAATTTCTTTTCAGATAGTTTATTTAACACATATTGAAGTATGATAAAAAAAATTTTATTATTATTTTGATACAAAATGGCGGCGACAGAGCCCATCTTGATAATCGTCCTTTTTTAAAACATCTTCACGGGCGGACGGTTTTCTCGTAAAGTATAAAACCTGGAACAAAAAACCAGAAAGATTTATAATCTATATATTATCGACTATGGAACTACGTAGAGGTTTTCTTTATAATCAAATTTTGTAGAAATGGTGCGCTTTTGAACAAATGTATCGATTTGTTGCCAAAAAATAAGCAGTAAATTGTTTATAAAAAAAAAAGTTTACATTAACACACAAAACGGCTACGTACTTCGATAGAGAATGTAATTGAGAAGGTTCTATCAAAATTTCAAATCGATCCTTACAATGGTGTTCAAGGAATACGTCCGGCTAGTTTGAAAAAAGTGGTTTCGAGAAAAACGCGTTTAAAGTTTTGCGTATTCTGCAATTCACTTTACAGCGCTTATGGTGAAGTATTAGAATTACTTTAAAAATAATGAAATAAAAATCATCTTATAAAAATTAAAAAAAAACGTCTGAAAAAATGAGTGTAATTAATAAACCCAATTTGGTAAATGAAAAATGGTCAAATAAAAATCATTCACATATTATAGTCAGGAGATTACCATACCATTGACGAATTAATCTCCTGACTATAATATGCGAATGATTCTTATTTAACCATTTTTCATTTACCCAATATGTTTATTAATTAGACTCATTTTTTCAGTCGGTAGTTTTATAATATTTTACTATTGTATGATTTTTCAAAAAATTTTTTAATAATAATATAAAATAATATATAATTTATGAATTAGAATTTATTGATTTAAAGTTTTTATTTTAATTTCAATAATCGATGTTTAATAATCCCGAGCTTTTAATTTAATGACAAGAGTAGCGTCTGAAGTTAAATATTCATGTATGTAAATTATAAATAGAGTCACAAATAAAACACATATGAAGGTCGATATTTTAATCGATAACATTACCAATACAATATGATTACACGAATAGAGATACACATATAACAGCTTCACGTCAAAATAATGGTTTTATCAATAGAGATATCAATATAGAAGGTTCTATTCAAAATAATGCTTTTATCAAAGTATATACCAATATAAAATGTTCACTTATCTTTCTTTTTCGTAATTTTATAAATGATGAGATGACCGGCCGGCACATTACAATGATGAAAATTATAACCACATGGTCAAGAATATATATCTCTCTATATTATAAAAAGATCTCGCCGCCGCCGCCGCCGCCGCCGCTGTGTCAAGAATCGAGGGACTTAGAACAATTCGGGCTCGGGGCTTGGCGAAAAGGCGTGGAGCTAGCCCCAAGCCTTTAGCCCCACCCCTTTCCGCCAAGTCCCGAGCCCGAATTATTCTAAGTCCTTTTCCAAAAATATAGGTCCCCCCAGGGTGGGGGGCACCCGTTGGGGGGGGGGGCACCCTTTAGGGGGACACCCTTTTGGGGAAGGGGCACCCTTGCGGGGGGGCGCTCTTGCGGGGGGGCACCCTTGGGTGGGGGGCGATTGAGAGCGCGCGCAGAAGAAATATAAGAAAACTTCGCCTTCGAGCACATCTGCTCTCTGCGACAGCCGAGAGATAAGCGAGCTCTTATAATTTTCGTCTTGAGGTACTGGTAAGTCGCCTTGAAATCTAGGTACTACACTAATTAAACAATTACGCCCAGAATTTAGGCTCGTTGCCTGAGCGCTGGCGCTCTCTGGTCGGTTACGCGCTCTTTTCGTTACGTTTAAACTTTTCAATCATTACAGTTTAAGAAAATTTTAATCTCTTATTTGAAAAGTTTACGTTGACAAGGTTCTGCAAAGATATCGACATATTGCAACGCATTGTTGTTCGGTTAATTCGTGCGCTGATTGGTTTGCAGGAAAGTCAAACAATTTCACTTTGGTGTGTACTCCAAAATTATTCATGTAGGCGGAAATAACAGAACAAATGTGCAAACAATACTTTGCACAATGCGCAAGTAATTCGTTATTATTTATGTAAGCTTTATGCACAGTTGTAAAAGTGTTTTTGTAATCATTGGTAATGAATGACATGTTTCACGAATTAGAATAATATTTGGTCCAGTGAGAAAAAGTTAAAAGTAGCGCAAACAATATCGATATGGTACGAATGCAAACAAATAGAGGCACACAGAACAGACTAACAGGTGAACAGTTTTTCACATTTTTCCCGCGTACGCTGCAGAGCATTGTTATTTGTTTATTGAATAATTAACGGGGAACCGTAAATTATAAAGCAATCAGAGCGAAGCTAACTTAAATAAATGAAAATAAACGCATGGGTACCAACAAAAAGGGTTAATGTGTTGACAGACGCCATATCTTCATATATGCAGATTAACTGATGAGTAAAAACTGAAATAGCAAACTTTTAAATCATGTCAACGAACCCGCATTAAGATTAATCGTTGCGGCTTATCGAGTGGCAGGTCTTAAGAGGAAGCCAGCCACATGAACCATAATGAGCTCGATCAAACCGAACCTTAAAAGGCTCCGTAATCCTAGATGCGGCCGCAGCACGCGAAGCTATGCACTGAGTTCTGGAAAATCAAAGTGGAGGTTGATGACGCTTCGGAGTATTAAAAAAAAAAGTATTTTTATTCTGAACATTGTCATCAGACGAGAGTGAATATGTTTTTATGTGTACACTGTTAAAAACATTTGCGAATTTACATAACAGGAAATTTTATACATCAGCGATATATTACATTTAATACACGAGTATTGTTGAATTATCAATTTTACGAAGTACAATTTCAAAGAAAAATCGAAGAAAATACTTAATTTAACATCGCACTAGTATATTACAAACTAGGGCTTATAGTGACTTTCAATCCCAGTAGAGTTTAAATAAAAATAGAGGATCTACATTTAAAAAATTAATGAAAAAATAATCAGGGCCGAGGGCCCATTCATGGGGAAATTGGCGAATTTACATAACAGGAAATTTTATACATCAGCGATATATTACATTTAATACACGAGTATTGTTGAATTATCAATTTTACGAAGTACAATTTCAAAGAAAAATCGACGAAAATACTTAATTTAACATCGCACTAGTATATTAAAAACTAGGGCTTATAGTGGCTTTAAATCCTAGTAGAGTTTAAATAAAAACAGCGGATCTACATTTAAAAAATTAATTAAAAAATGATCAGGGCCGAGGGCCCATTCATGGGGAAATTATAAATCATCCGGGCTGGGGGGGTCATTCAAATGGAAGAGTGGGGGTGGGGGTTCATGGGGCGTATTCATGAGGGGACCATTTATAGGGGACTTTCAATAATCCTGACAAGGGGGGGCATTCTTGGGGGGCCTTTGAATAATCCAGACAAGGACGGGGGGTATTCATGGGGAGACTTTGAATAATCCAGACAACACGGAAAGAAATGTTTGGTTGGGGCAACTACGTTTTGGATTTGCTGTACACAATGTCAAAAAAATGAGTTGCCTCAACCATATCGAATAGTAACCTCAACTATTCACGATTAGTTCTTGCGAGATTAGTTAGGTTAAATAATCCAATCGTTGGGACTACCACTCGAATAGTTGGGACCACTATTCGAATCGTCGGTATTACTATTCGAATCGTCGGTATTACCATTCGAATCATCGGTATTACCATTCGAATCATCGGTATTACCATTCGAATCGTTGGTATTACCATTTAAGTTGTAAGGGAAATAGAATAATCGATTGGTTGTGTCAACTCATTGCTTGGTTATGGCAACTAATCTTTTTTTTCCGTGAAGGGCGGGGGGGGGGGTGGGCATTGGGAGATTTTGAATAATCCAGACAAAGGGGACATTCATGGGTACACCTTTCTTAGGGGACTTTGCATAATCCCGAAAAGGGAGAGCATTCATAGGGACTAGAGAGCCTTAGAATAATCCAGACAAAGGGGGGGGGGGGCGTTCATGGGGATTCTTAGATTAATCCGGGCCGGGGTAGGGCATTCACGGTGGTCTTAGATCCCGGGCTTAGAATAACCCGGGCTAGGGGCTCCTAAGAATCGTTGACCCTTAGGGAACCCTAAGTATCAGTACTTGAATGGGTGACCGCTCCTGGCGCGAATTATTTCAAATCCCTCGATTCTTGGCATGGCGGTTGTCATTGTGATGACTACGAGGATGTTTAGCGTCCGAGAATGAATAGATTCTGAGCCGAGCCTTGATAGGGCCCTTTGCTTTCAGAACACAAGCAACATTGCTATGACGAGCAAGTGCTCCAAGGGTGCACTTCCTACTTTCATACAAACAAGAAATCGTGAAGACAAAGATGACAAAAACATACCATAAAGCGAATAATACAATAAAGCAACACTTAACAGTTACCAAATCAGTTCTTTATCCGAATTTATCTCAATGTAAAATAATTTTGCACCCAGTGAGTATAGATTCGATTGTCGAGCTCGCAACAGTAGTCGCGCTCGTATGTACGTTTAATGAGCGTCGAATCAAATGATAGACGCTTCGTTGAAACAGCGTCAAAGACTGATGTGGATACCTATATTTTATTGGTTTACCAATCTAGTACTGTGTATAATATAATAGAGTACGGCATTGCATTAGAGTGTGTATTCTGCACGTTCGCTTGCGTAAAGTCGTTGGACGAAGCGCGAATCGCGTGTGACGGGTGTTGGACTGGGGCGCAAACGGAACGGAAAGCGGTTTGCATAGCCAGCACCAGTAGCTGCTACCCCCAGTGACTACGACACAGTACCTCGACCCTCACACTGCGAATTACCGAGGCGAACCGATAGTCGCTCTGGTGCCGCGATGGTTTGCGTTGACAGGAACGGGCGAGCGATTCAGGGGTCCGAAGCGAGGAAGGTTTATTAGCATTGTTAATGCATTTCGTGTGTGGAACGATACCCGAGATACACTCGCGCGTACTGTTGCTTTGGAGGCCGTTACCGATTTGTACAAGCGATTCCTCTGTGTCCCGTGCGCGCTCTTGCACCCGGTTAAATGGTAAGGTTCGATGAATACGCGAGCAACGATGGTTTTCCCGCTGCCCACGATACGACCCATGCCTCAATGCTGATGCTGTTGCTATTGATATTTCGTTCGCTACTCATCATATCGGCTGCCCCCCCTCGTTCGAATTGATCGAATGCAGATCTTCCACGCGCATAATTTATTAATCATTCTGTGGCAAACCAAACATGTCCCGTCGCTCCTACCAACCTTCTGTTATCCCGGCTCTCGCTCAGTTATAGTCTATGAATCACTATGTACACTACCGAGCCTTTGATGTACCTACGTCATGGTTTTCATGTGTAATTTATGAATATGGTGCCGTGAGGGCCGTCGATGGTATGTACCATGTCAGCTGAAGCGTGATGGTTGGGAATGTTGTTCAAGTTGCAGACTCGGCGGACCTTATCTTCAAAAATAGCTTGGGTATTAATAAATCGTTCGTCATATGTTAGTATAATCCGGTTATCCATCTCTGGCAACTTTTCGTCTCGTGAAATAAGTTGGAGGTCTTGTTGTTTTCCAATTTCTTGGAATGTAATCGGAATGAATGTGAACGCATACCAATTTGCATTCGCTGCATGTCTAGTAGAAGGAGTTAAAGTTAATTTGCTGTCGTCCAGAATCGTTCGACACCCATGAAAAAATTGGATGACCGTTTTTGTTACTTATTGGGCATAGGAGATGTTTAAACCTAACTGATGAAAACCCAATTCTTAGAGAATTCAGAAACATGTTTTTTGTTATTGAGGATTAGGATGGAATTGGTAGGTTAACCAATCGATTGATGTTATCAATCTGCAAGTTCGTTGTCAACTGGTTGGTTTTTATCATCAACCAATTGGTTTGCATTATCAATCGGTTGGTTCGTGTTACCAACGTAAACCCGACCAACTAAATTCGATTCTGATAAGCAATTTCTTTGTTATAGCAAATGTTACGATGCTGGTTGCTTTTTTTTATCGTTTTCATGGTTTATTCAATAAAAATCTACATTCTGTTGTATATTTGCACATACAGATAGAATTGAATTAGTTTTGAATGAAACTTCCGGGATTTATTATTTTGATAACCAAATGTCAATAGCCGGAATCGCACACTCATGTACACATTTCGAATATGTGAATTGTTCACAATTTCATGCGAACAATCCATAACAACCAAGCGGACAGTTTCATTAACAGAGAAAAAATGTGGTAATCACCGGTGATCGAATCCGGTGCTAACCATGCTAATGTCACCTATATAGTTCACTCATTCCAATCGTCTTCTTATATGCAATGCT
The DNA here is from genome assembly GCA_963970395.1 of Ephialtes manifestator. NCBI lineage: Eukaryota > Metazoa > Arthropoda > Insecta > Hymenoptera > Ichneumonidae > Ephialtes > Ephialtes manifestator. Next base: position 33,991,626 of record OZ019974.1, on the reverse strand, counting down.
GGACTCTGACGAATCATATAATTGCGGTCCATGGTGATGCTTCAAATCTTAAAGTTAAAAATATATTATTTCATGTCCATTTCAATTCTTGTCTGATTGTCTGACCTCCGCGACAAGAAACGTAAAACATAGTCTACTATATCAACCGAACCTTGGTCCTCTTCACGATTAGGACTTAGGACGTATCGGTATGCGTTCATCCCTCGATTCACACTGAATTTCATCCTTCAATAATCGAGAAAACGATAAGAAATTTCCAGCTCTCGATTACGATAACATAGGTCTGAAAATGGAAGAATCCCCAGGTCGGGATAAACAAGAGCTCGCCCCAAGTTTTCTCCTCTTATCCAATGGCCACACGACTGCTTCCTTGCGTGTATGAGGCGAGCTCTTAAGAGAAGTGTGCCAGTGAGCAGCCAAGTGTTCGATTCACGAGAAATAAGAGGAATTGCGATTTAAATATCTTCGCTGAAAGTTTTCTACCAGCGGCACAAGATCTCTGGTGCTTCATCTCACGTAGATATATATATATACCTATATATACATCCGTTTTATATGACTATATAAGTATTCCGGCGGAGCAGCTTGACGAAAATTGCACGATCGTATCTCATTTCGAACGGATTTGGGGGGGAATATATTTTCCATAAATCGGGTATCGTTAAACGATTCCCACGGGGAAATTAAATTGCTAACTGAATATTCGTATGATAGAGTGTCCCGCCGAACCGAGGAGAAAAACCAGTTATGGATTCCGGTACGTATGCGAGACTGGAAGAGCACATACCGAGGATTTCTAACAAGTATCCGTGAGAGGAAATAACGAATGGAGGTTACATGACCGGAGTTCAACGAGTGTCTTGTGCATATACTATTCCGTGACGTATGAACAACATGGCAAGCGCATCGATAGCCAGATTGTTCGTCCCGCCTTCGTGCGATCATGCCAAACCGGAAGAGAAGATCCCGCAGGGATATCTCATACGTTAATACACTGCACATGAACCAACTGCGCGAGGTGAAGCCGATGAGCTTACTATAATTTCCGCCACAAGTCCATAGCGGATGTACTGCTAAGCCGTTCAGCTTCACCGTGTATATCTCATTGATGTAATAGTGCCGGTAGAGTCTCGCCCGGTGGATCTACATGGTGCTAAAGCCTCGCGGGTGGCAGCTCAGCGTGTTACCACACTCACTCGTCATCGCTCATGATAATTATTTTCCCATATGCCTGGGCGGCTAGCAACATGCGCTCAGTGTGCAACGCTATATAGCATGTAACGAACCGCCCAGTAGCCTGCCGGCCACTGTCCATCGTGATTCATAACAATTTCAGCATAAACCATCCCCTCGTCTTCGTATCGCGAGCACACAGTTGAAAGTATATGTAACAATATCCACAGCAGATAACCTTGACCATCGCTTTGACGTTTCTCACAAGCCTGAAGAGCGAGGAACATTTCTACAATTTCAGCATAAACTATCCCCTCATCTTCGTATCGCGAACGCACAGTTGAAAGGATATATAACAATATCCATAGCAGATAACCTTGACCCTTGCTTTGACGTTTCTCACAAACCTGAAGAGCGAGCAACATTTCAACAATTTCAGCATAAACCATCCCCGCGCCTTCGTATATTCACAGCAGATGACCTGAAGAGCGAGCAACATTTCAAAAATTTCAGTATAAACCATCCTCTCGTCTTCGTATTGTGAACACAGTTGAAACTATATGTAACAATATCCAGAACAGATAACCTTGACCATCGCTTTAACGTTTCTCACAAACCTGAAGAGCGAGCAATATTTCAACAATTTCAGCATAAACCATCCCCTTGTCTTCGTATAGTGAACACAGTTGAAATTGTATGTAACAATATCCATAACAGGTAACCTTGACCATCGCTTTGACACGAACCTGAAGAGCGAGGAACATTTCTACAATTTCAGCATAAATCATCCCCTCATCTTTGTATCGCGAACACATAGTTGAAAGTATATGTAACAATATCCACAACAGATAACCTTGACCATCGCTTTGACGTTGCTCACAAGCCTGAAGAGCGAGGAACATTTCTACAATTTCAGCATAAACTATCCCCTCATCTCCGTATCGCGAACGCACAGTTGAAAGGATATATAACAATATCCATAGCAGATAACATTGACCCTTGCTTTGACGTTTCTCACAAACCTGAAGAGCGAGCAACATTTCAACAATTTCAGCATAAACCATCCCCGCGCCTTCGTATATTCACAGCAGATAACCTTGATCATTGCTTTCACGTTTTTTGCAAACCTGAAGAGCAAGCAACATTTCAAAAATTTCAGTATAAACCATCCTCTCGTCTTCGTATTGTGAACACAGTTGAAACTATATGTAACAATATCCATAACAGATAACCTTGACCACCGCTTTGACGTTTCTCACAAACCTGAAGAGCGAGCAACATTTCAACAATTTCAGCATAAACCATCCCCTTGTCTTCGTATAGTGAACACAGTTGAAATTGTATGTAACAATATCCATAACAGGTAACCTTGACCATCGCTTTGACACGAATCTGAAGAGCGAGGAACATTTCTACAATTTCAGCATAAATCATCCCCTCATCTTTGTATCACGAACACACAGTTGAAAGGATATGTAACAATATCTATAGCAGATAACATTGACCATTGATGTGACGTTTCTCACAAAGCTGCAGAGATATGTTGAAGAAAATTTTATTTGCTTGTAGAAAGTTGAATAAAAGGGAGAAAATAATAAGGAAACCATAAGCAGAATTCTATTGTATTGTATTATTTTTTTTCAAATTCGTTTCAATCTCTTTGCAATATCGTCAATTTCTTACATAATTTCCGATTCCTTACCGCCGCTCGTGATAATTACTTTCCAATATGCCTGGATGCATCACTCCGATCACTGTCTATTGTCATAACAATTTTATTACAAACCTTTGATTTAGTCTAGTCTAATCTAACCTTATTTTCGTGTCGCGAACACATTTAAAACGTGTATAACAATGTCCACAGCAAGTAACCTTGACCATTGCATCGTTATCTTAAGTTTCTGACGTAGCTACTTCTATAAAGAGTTATGCTGACTAATTGTTGCACTCTTATAGAAAGTTTTATAAAAAAGGGGAAACAGTAAGGAATTCATAAGCAGAGTTCTATTCTATTGTACTTGTTTTTCCGTGGTATACCTTCTTTTTAGATTTTTCTTCGACTCACCCTTTGACGCCGTACCATTCTACTTAATTTCTTAGATACCTCCCCTACCTTTGCCACTCAAAGTCACAGCCACTCTTTTATTAATGCGCTATCGTATCGCATTTGTACAATGGTTCAGAAAAACTGCAAAAAACCTGGCCAATGCAGTTGGTTATATTTTTTTATTCTTAATCTAACTTAACTTCTAAGCAAAAGTAAACTAAATCACATACAGTGTCGTTGCGTTAAATTTCGATTTTACTTCTTGCCGCAAATTGTTCAAGCGATTCACATTGTATGGCATTCTAGATGTTTTGAAAAATGACTTTTCTAATTATTTTACCCATTTATCGAAGATAAACATATACACTCATAGAAGTGGCCTCATCTAATGTGTAAAATAATAAGGAAGCAATTAGCAAGGTCCTTCTACTTTGAAGGTTTTTTTTTTATTTTGCGAAAATTCTTAATTAAAAATCTAATTTTAGACCACTTCAAAGGTGAAAAGGACCATATTAAATATGAAAAAATTCTGTCAATTTGATATTGGCTCATACGCAGTGTTGCCAGTTTGTATCATAATTATGCAGTCGTACCATAATCTGAATGCGCGTACCATGTATCGTTTTTCCCATAATTTTGTACCATAATTCCAGGAATTGCTGCACTCAGTCTCAATTATTGACAATCCCGATATTGACGATAATCAAAATAGTGAAACTTTCCCAGTTTCTGTACAACGCATCATATATGGGAATTGGTATACTTAATCCATCTGTGTAGCATCTCTTATTGGTCGCCGTTGGACAAAGTGTCGTGATTGGCTGAGAGACTTGAGAACTCGAGATGCTATGCTATATCTGCAGGGGTGGGATCCCGATGCTATGTTATGCTATGCTATGCTATTCTATTCTATTTTATGCTATGCTATGCTATTCTATTCTATTCTATTCTATTCTATTCTATTCTATTCTATTCTATTCTATTCTATTCTATTCTATTCTATTCTATTCTATTCTATTCTATTCTATTCTATTCTATTCTATTCTATGCTATGCTATTCTATTCTATTCTATTTTATTCTATGCTATGCTATGCTATGCTATGCTATGACTATATTTTAGAGTTTCACAGCAATACATTAATTTAAATTGCGTTTAAAAAAAATAGGTTATTAATTCAGTCAAACTAATGAATTTAGTCGATTTAATAATGTATTCATTTAAATTATTTAATTTTATCATCAATCAATTGAATGTTTTATTTATTTTTATAGAAATAAAAGTAAATAAATTAAAATAGCTCCCTAGTTCCGGATGTCTAGGTTGAAAGCTCCACAGATTTCGATGTCCAGGTTGATAGACCTGTAGTTTTCGATGTCTAGGATCGCTCCACAGTTTCTGCTGTCTAGGTTGATCGCCCCGTAGTTTCCAATGTCCAGGTTAATAGCCCCATAGTTTTCGATGTCTAGGCTGATCGCTCCATAGTTTTCGTTGTCTAGGTTGATCGCCCTATAGTTTCCGATTTCTGGGTTGCTAGCTCCATAGTTTTCGATGTCTAGGTTGATCGCTCCACAGTTTCTGCTGTCTAGGTTGAGCGCCGCATAGATTTCGACGTCTAGGTTGATCGCCCCATAGTTTCCGATGTCTGGGTTGCTAGCTCCATAGTTTTCGATGTCTAGGTTGATCGCTCCACAGTTTCTGCTGTCTAGGTTGAGCACCGCATAGGTTTCGATGTCCAGGTTGATAGCCCCATAGTTTCCAATGTCTAGGTTGACAGTCCCATAGTTTTCGATGTCTAGGTTGACCGCTCCATAGTTTTCGATGTCTAGGTTGATCGGTCCACAGTTTTCGATGTCTAGGTTGATCGCCCCATAGTTTCCGATGTCTGGGTTGCTAGCTCCACAGTTTTCGATGTCTAGGTCGATCTCTCCACAGTATCTACTGTCTATTTATTATTATTTTGCATAAAACTTGAACAGAATGTACCGTTTTTTAATACTGAATTTGGTGGCAATCGAACTGTGGAGCGATAATACCTAGACATCGAAAACTATGGAGCGATCAACCTAGATATCGAAAACTATGCGGCGCTCAACCTAGACAGCAGAAACTGTGGAGCGATCAAGCTAGACATCGAAAACTATGGAGCTGGCAACCCAGACATCGGAAACTATGAGGCTATTAACCTGGACATCGGAAACTACAGGGCGATCAACCTGGACACCGAAAACTACGAGACGATCAACCTAGACATCGAAAACTATGCGGCAATCAACCTAGACAGCAGAAACTGTGGAGCGATCAACCTAGACAGCAGAAATTGTGGAGCGATCAACCTAGACATCGAAAACTGTGGAGCTAGCAAACCCAGACATCGGAAACTATGGGGCGATCAACCTAAACAACGAAAACTATGGAGCGATCAGCCTAGACATCGAAAACTATGGGGCGGTCAACCTAGACATCGGATACTGTGGAGCGATCAACCTAGACATCCGAAAGTACGGGGCGATCAACCTAGACATCGAAAACTATACGGCGATCAACCTAGACATCGAAAACTATACGGCGATCAACCTAGACAGCAGAAACTGTGGAGCGATCAACCTAGACATCGGAAACTATGGGGCTATCAACCTGGACATCGAAAACTGTGGAGCTTTCAACCTAGACATCCGAAACTAGGGAGCTATTTTAATTTATTTATTTTTATTTCTATAAAAATAAATAAAACATTCGATTGATTGATAAAATTAAATAATTCAAATGAATAAATTATTAAATCGACTAAATTCATTAGTTTGACTGAATTAATAAACTATTTTTTTTAGCCGCAATTTAAATTAATGTATTACTGTGAAACTCTAAAATACAGTCATAGCATAGCATAGAATAGAATAGAATAGAATAGAATAGAATAGAATAGAATAGAATATAATAGCATAGCATAGCATAGCATAGCATAGCATAGCATAGCATAGCATAGCATAGCATAGCATAGCATAACATAGCATCGGGATCCCACCCCAGGTCTACCACGCTGTGTACATAAAAAGAACCTATTTCTCTGCTCATGAGGAGAGGCCTTATTCTGAATAAGCAATCTTGATTGGCTAACAAATTTACTTCTAACGAATTACCGGCAAGTTTTCGTTAGATTACAGGAGTGTATAGCGGTTCGCGTCCAGCGCCATTCATAACGACATAACCTCACATAAGAAGATTCCAGATTCATTGAGCATTATGTCGTCACTGATCCCGCGTTTGAGCGTACGGCTTTGCCGACGTGCCCTCATTTAAATAAACGTATTGCGGTGCTTATCTTTAACACTGTTATATACTTCCCCCCTCACACACAACTCGTCTGTTACATTAAAGATAACAAACAACGTATTGAAATTTAGAAAAAAATGTTCCACTAATATTAATAAATCTATAAGTACGACTTTATACAGGCAACAGCAACAAGCAACATCACTATATCTACTATATTCTGCGATTTCGATCGCGGCGACGAAAAAGAACAAGAGTGGAAGCTGTCGATGGTCGCTGTCGCGGGTTTCTGTATCCACCAATAGGCCCGTGCCATAATGTACCATAATTCGGCGGCTCTGGTTTCATAATTTTCTTCGACGGGTCTGGCCACACTGCTCAGACGATGGTTCCCCTTCACAACCTTTTTTTATAGTAGCCAGGTTCTTTTTTCATTAGATTATATATTAATAATTACAATCATTTGCTGTACTTCTATATTCAAATACTTCATCCGTTTTTCAATAGGCAATATAGAAAGGGTAGTTGGTCTTTGGATTTTTATGATAATCATATCGTTTTCTCGTTAGAGTGTATCACTTTTAATCATTAGGTTCCGTGGCGGATGAGAACACAAGGACCGTATAGAGTGTGCATAAGCGGCGCAATACCCGAGCAATCAGGCTTAAGCATTGGACCTCAACGTCCGCATACAGTGCCGTTGCGTTAACCGATCGTCGGACCTGTCCGCACTGTTGACGCGTCCGGTAATAACGATATTATTGATAGCTCCTTTGGTGTTCCGGCAAGGAGGTCTCTCTTTCTCTTCCCTTTCGCTCGTTCTCAAGTTTTATAGGCTCATAGTCGAGAGAACCTTAATAAGGAAACCGTCCAACAAGCTTGTTGCGCCGAACCACCCGTGAGAAGAAGTGTATAAGATCCTCACTTACGATCCACACTGATTACCAACGGAACAAAAAAAAAAAAAAAAAAAGAAAAGCAAAGAAAGAATTCACAAGTAACGATAAAAAATATAACTGCCAGAAAAAGAACTTAATTATATATTCCGGGTTGGCCTCATTATTTCTTTAACGTTGCTCGTTCTCTCGTGCTTTATGCCAAACTATCTTCCGGATCCGTTCTATCATCTCATTTACAAGAAGACGACGATGAAGTTAAACGACGCATTTCAGTCGGAAAAAAAAGAAAAGAAAAACGCTGCACTAAGATATCGCGAAATGACCAGGGAGCAACAGTGAGACGAAACGAGAGGATAGATGAAAGTGCTTTTCTTTTCTTGCCTTAATTTAATCTTGATTTGTGAAAAAGTACGGAGGCATATGTCCTCGTTACGATCCTTCTTCGTCTCTCACTCGTTTTTCTACTTTTATGCTTTCTTAACAACGCTTCGCACGGTGGAAATTATGCCTGGGAGGGTTCTAATGGAGACTGCAAAATTAAGAAGGACGTTCCTCGCTTACCCAGAGACATAACCGTATCCCGTGGTGATAGTGGTGGTGCTTCTATTGCCGGCACTGAGATAAGTATTTAAGAGCGAAAAACGTCGAGATATACGTATACATGTATATAGCGCTGAGTTTTAAATGTAGGAATGCTATCACGAAGTGGAAACGAGGCGAGCGCGGAACGGAGTAAACTAAACGTTTAATAAGATTTCTCGTACGCACATAGAGCACCGATGAAAGAGCACCGATGGCCTGTGCACCTAGAGTGCAAAGAGGACTGTGGCTTTATTCTTTTATTCAAGTTGCCCATAGTATTATGCTATCTGATCGTGGTTTCTTTATTCGCGAAAAGAAAATTGTCTTTCTTTGGTGAATAAATATGACGGCTCTTTCTATAGTATAAAAAAATTTCGCCGTCCCCGCCGATGTGTAGGATCGTCAGGGCATCGAATATTAAAAGGACCCGTCGGGTTATTTTTTTTTTTTTTTTTCAAAATCGCTCATCGCCTCCGAAGACTGGATTTTTGCTAAGTCGCCCGCGTAGAAAAAAATAATGTTTTAAAGAATCTTAAAAAAAGTCTTGAAAGAATCTTTAAAGGAATCTTGAAAAGAATCATGTATACGATCCGGAGCAAGATTCTTTTCAAGATTCTTTCTATCCGAAAGCGTTCTGAGAATCTTTCAAAGAATCTTCGAAAGAATCTTGAAAAGCGTCTTTAAGAGAATCGTGAAAAGATTCCGTCCATTAAACAGAAAAATCGTTGATAGAATCTTAATGAAATTTTTCAGAGGAATCGAGCGAAACCTGTTGTTGCTTTCCCTTGGTGTCGAGACAGTACATTTCGATACGTCAACCAAGGGTAAACCCCTCGTGTATAGTGGAACTCAGGACAGCTTTGCAGTCTTATATACGTTCAGGCTTCAAGTCACTTGCGAGAAACGCTTCGACCGCTCGCCATCTAGCGGAGTATTGTCCACCAGGGTTTCGTGTGATGTCACTAGGTGGCGAACGGACCGAGCGTTTCGCGCAAGTGGTTTGAAGCCTCAGTGTATATACAAGACTGGAAAGCTTCTCTGAGTTCGACTACCCACGAAGGGTTTACCCTTCGTTGACGTACCGAAATATACTGTCTCGACACCAAGGGAAAGCCACAACAGGTTTTGCTCGATTCCTCTGAAGAATTTCATTAAAATTCTTTCAACGATTTTTCTGTTTAATGGACCGAATCTTTTCACGATTCTTTTAAAGACCCCTTTTGAGATTTTTTCGAATATTCTTTGTAATATTCTCAGAACGCTTTCGGATAGAAAGAATCTTGAAAAAAATCCTGGAAAGAATCTTGCTCCGGATCCTATACGTGATTCTTTTCAAGATTCCTTTGAAGATTCTTTCAAGATTTTTTTAAAGATTCTTTAAAAGATTCTTCACAAGATTCTTTTTCTCTACGCGGGCGCTTAAGGGCTCCCGAACCTGGATTCATTCTAAGCCTCTCAAGGGCCCCCAAACCCGAATTGTTTCTAAGCCTCTCAAGGCCCCCAAGCGCGGATTTTTAAAAACGTCCTTCATGTGTCCCCGAGCCCGGATTTTTTCTAAGTACCCCCTGGGTCCCTAAGCCCGGATTTGTTCCAAGTATCTCGTGGGCCCCTGAAAGTAGATTTTTTTCCTAAGCCTCTCAAGGGCCCTTAAGCGTGGATTTTTTTAAAGTTCTTCATAGGCCCCCAAGCCCGGACTTTTTCTAAGTACCCCATGGGCCCGCAAGCCTGGATTTTTTTCTACGTTCCCCATAGACCCCCAAGCCTGGATTTTTTTCTAAGCCTCTCAAGGGGCCCCAAGGGCGAATTTTTTGAAAGTCCTTCATAGGCCCCCAAGCCCGGATTTTTTCTAAGCCTTTTCAGGACCCCCAAGCCCGAATTCTTTCTAAGCCTCTCAAGGCCCCCAAGCGCGGATTTTTTCAAACCCATTCATGGGCCCCCAAGTCCGGAGCCTTTCAAGGACCCCCAAGCGCGAATTTTTTCAAACCCATTCATGGGCCGCCAAGTCCGGAGCCTTTCAAGGACCCCCAAGCGCGAATTTTTTAAAAGTCCTCCATGCGCCCCCAAGCCTGGATTTTTTCTAAGCCTCTTCAGGACCCGCAAGTCCGAATTCTTTCTATGCCTGTTAAGGGACACCAAGCCATCATAAATTCCAAGTCCACCATAAATGTAAATGAATATCTTTAACTGCTATTCAAAAGTTTACACATAATATTGTAATCGCTGTATGTTGTTATTACAAAAACGTCGTCACAAAACCAATTGGGACATAATCATTAATTCAAAAAACAATTTGAGATTTACAACTCTGATCTGTTATTGAGTTAATCAATAACGTACATACATTTCACAAAGTTTTCGCGAAGATCACGTCTCTATAAAAGTGTCTAAACGTCCATAATTATATGCCATAAGTTCTGATTAATTTCCCGCAATTAGATGAAACATCGATAACCCTGCCTTCAGTCATTATCAACCGCGTGTAAAAAAAAAGAAAAAAAAGTGACTCCACATTCACAACACATCAAGGGCTGCACATATATACATGTGCACACGCAAAAGGAAAACCGTGTTCTAAGCGTGCGAGTAATTCGCAGTACCGTTTCTCCCGGTATCTCCCGCTGATTCTCCTGATGTTGGTGCTTCTGCGGCGCGTCTACCTTTCGTGCAATCTTTTTTCCTCGATTAGCGCGCGCGCACCGAAGACGTAGGAGACTCTCTTGGCTATTGCGGAGGTGCGGGTACTCGAAAAACGACGATTAACGATAGCGCTCATGGTATAGAATAGCATAGCTTAGGGAAGTTGGAGGCGCGGTGCGTATATACTGCTTACTATCTTGCAACTTGGTTAGGCATAGCTACCTAGTATGTACCAACAATAGTTGTATAGGTATAGAGAGAAACGCGGCGATAATTAGCCGGCGCGCTTACGTGCGATTCTCTCGGGGTTGAGCCAACGCGGCGGTCTCCGTTGCTTCTAAAGCCTCTGAGTTACAGTCTTCCTCTTCTTAGCAACGAGGACGCGGGGAGCGTTAATGAAGGATATGGGTGCTTCGCTACTAGGCACTAAGTATCCACCGATGACTAATCTCCGCTTGTGCTTCTCCGGGTTGACCGATCGTTACGCGCTCGTAAAGACAAGCGAGTGCTTGATGGTGGTGGCGATGATGGTCCTCACCACCGTACATACTGTATATTCACTCGTATATCCCCATAGACTCGTGCACCTATGCGTAGCGTTTATTGGTGTTAAATACTGCACACGGTTATAGATGGAACGTGCAACGTGCCGCCTCTTCGAACCTTTTGGATAACGAAGCTCTCTGATGTTGCTGTTGGTTGCTAGTCGTAATGGTGGTTGGTGATGGTAGTAGTGTTGCTGCTGTTGCTGTTGCTGCTGAACGGATGCTGAACGTCCTCGCGCCTCTGGGAAACGCTTAACCCCGCGGGCTTTGATAACAAATCGTGTCCGCATACCTGGCTGCATCGCACGCTTTACGTGAACGGGCGTAAGCATACATATGGGGCGTTTCAGTCACATTCTATAGACTCTGGATTTATTTTTGCTTTTTTTTTATTTTTGTCTTGGGGCCTTTATATAGATTGAAATATGACGTGTCATAATCTTAGAAAAGTTTTGATATTTTTTGCTTCCCCATCGAAGAAGCTTTGTTTTCGTGCGGAATTTTTTTATCGCGTTTTTTTTTGTCAGTACATTCAAAATGTTCTAAAATTTATGGATGTATGTTAGTGGGTGCGCGTGCGTGTGCGTCACTCAAAATTCAAACTTACATATCTCAAGAACTGCTTTAACAATGGGGCTGAATTTTACGCAAATATGTGAAGCAGATTGACGTCTCTGTTTGAGGTAATAAAAAAAAAGAAGTAGAATCTCGCACATTGCTTCCTCATTATTTTTTACTTTTTACAAAGGTACCTCTATGAGGAAGTATGTTAATCAATTTTGGCTTCCTCATACCCATGTGGGAATCTCAAACGGGCTCTGTGTTGGTGCCGTATTGTTGCCAAGATGCCGGTACTGG